>KI915054.1:897182-1246973 GCA_000473445.2 Anopheles farauti
AACAAAAATTTCGAAGACCCCTTTTGTGGGCCAGAGAGGGTAGGAAACTGGAGGAAGCGCTTCAAATTTGAGTTCGGCCACTCATCTGAGCGACTTTTTTCCGCGGGGTTCTCGCGCAGACAGCGAGCCCGCGCAACGTTCGTTCGTTTTCCTGTTTCTATTTTCGCGTCGTCAACACGTTGGTGTTGGTTTTTTTTTTCACTGTACGAACTTTCAAACCGTACCGCAGGTGATAAAAACGAGATGAAACGGGGAACGGTGCTGCTGTTGGCACTGGTGATCGTAGGATTGTACGGTAGGTATTGGTCGTGCTTGATGTGATTTGGATGCGGTTTTGAAGAGAGAAAAATAATACGCCCGCGATATGTGTGTGTGTGCCGTTTTTTTTTCTCTCGCCAGGATGCACCAACGGCCAGGAAGGTGATCCGGATCTCGATGACATGGAGTACGACCGTGATAATGAGGGCGATTCGCTCATTCCGATCCCGATCGTGGTGCGCTCGGATTTGGGTGAAATAGTGCCGACGGTGCAGATTCCGGACAAGGAGGGTGAATTCGTGCCGATGCCGCGGATGGATGTGGAGGAGTACAGGAACAACGCGAGCCACTTTGAGGCCTCGAAGTACGTCCAGTGCTATCTGTACCGGGCAAACGCGAGCCAGGATCGGTACGAGTTCCACTTCAACGGGCTGAGCTCGATCGTGCAGGCCGGTTTCAAGCGTGACCTTCCCACGACCATCCTGGTGCACGGTTGGCTCGGAAGCTCGGAATCGGTCGTAATCGATCCGCTCGCCAAGGCGCTCCTCGCGCAGGATGACAAGAACGTGATCGCCGTGGACTGGGAGCAGGGTGCCAGCACACTGCTCTATCCGGTCGCCCGTTACCGTGTACCGAAGGTGGCCACCATTGTGGCGACACTGATCGACAACCTGGTCGTTGGGCTCGGGCAGGACATCGATCGGATCGGCATTGTGGGGCACAGTCTCGGTGCACACATTGCCGGTATCGCCGGCAAGAAGGTACGCTCGGGCAAGATCGGCTTCATCGTCGGACTGGATCCGGCGTCTCCGCTCTTTCGGCTAAAGAAACCGGACGATCGGCTCACGGCGGACGATGCACAGTACGTGGAGATCATACACACGAACGGCAAAGCGCTCGGTTTTTTCAGCAACATTGGCCAAGCGGATTACTACCCGAACGGTGGCGTCCGTCAACCGGGCTGCGGATTTAGCCTCTCGTGCAGCCACCAGCGTGCGGTCGACTTTTTCAAGGAGTCACTCAAAATACGCAACTATTACGCCCGCCGATGCGACGGGTTGACAAATCTGGGACCGACCTGCAGCAACGAACGGACTGCGCTCGGTGGTTTGGTCTGGAAGTCGTCCAAACCATCCGGTGTTTACTACATCGAAACAGCCGCCAGCGAACCCTTCCTGCGCAGTGGAGCAACACTAGCGAAATCGGCGATAAACTGGACCATCATCTCACTGTCACTGGCGGCAGTGATACATTGCCGACACTGAAACCGAAGCCCTTGCCGGGCGCAATTGTACAGCTGGTGTGTAAAGACCGCGTGGAAACGAAGGTGCAAAATTGTGTAATTAATTTTCTCCCGACACTCCGCCTACCGTGCCATTTGCCTCAAACGTCAGTTTCAAACGCAGTGATGACTCGATGGGTCGTATTTCAGCTGATGTAACGTGTCTCACGCCGATCGGAGGGTAGATAATATTTACATGCGACTTTGGGTTTGATCGTAGCATGCGTCGGAACGTTCGCCGCCACATGATTGAACACTTTGTTCGCACGGTTAGCATGGCCTACTGGCGGATTGAAACTACCGTTCATCGTTGATAATTGTCCAATGAATTATTTACTCTGGACAGTATAATTACTTATTTGATGAACGTTTAGAAACGCTCTCGTTTAGGTAGTGCCGTTGAATGTGTCATTTTTGTGTTTAATATTTTGCACATTCTCACACACACCACTTACGTCGAAAGTACATCGTTTATTTTTAGAGTGTGATTGTAGCGGAGCACGCACACCAACACACCAACACGCATGCAGCATTGCTCGGGAAAAATTGGCAGTCTATAAAAGCATAAGTATGTTTTTAAATAAATATCATACGGGTAACACGTTTAGGGTACAAAGTATCGCTTTTTTATTTCGTATCCACCACGGCAACACGCAAACAAAGGGAAAATGTTCTCTTTTTCGGAGGTACGGATTGGAATGGTTGCCAAAACTAGTTGATTTGTGTTAAAATTTGTTAAACTGAATCACATGTACGAGACAACGTCTGAATGTTTATCCTTAAATTTTACGACTGCTGCTGGTATTGTGTGCTGATAAGTAAATGTTTGATATCGATAGTTCTATGTATCAAATTGTCTAAAATTTACATTTACCTTGCCACGGCGGTGCTTAAGAAGCAGTGTTGATAGCAACAGTTCTCGCATCATCTGATTTTCAAAAGAATTAATAAACCATTTTTCTGAATTCAAGGAAAAAATAAAGTGTTATCAAGTGGAATATAGAAAAGTAAATGAATATGTTTTTGAACAGTTATTTTATTTAGCACTTTATGTGCTCGCATTTTTCCGAGCTGCTCCCATGTTCTTAGTACCTAATTTTACCTTTTTTTACTATTTATGAATTAAACCTTTGAAATAGGTTCTATGGCTATGTAAAATGACTTTTAAATAGGTTTTCTTTCCAAAATATTACATATATTACAACGCGTGGGCGTAATTAAAACAAAATGACAACAATTATTCTATATGCAATGTAAAACGGTTTAAATTTATGGAAAAAATAAAACATAATGACTTTAAACATTAATTTACATGACGAGAGAATGTGAGAAAAATACGCCAAACTTCAAGCAAATGTTAGAAAGAGCTATATGACTGCACAGGCAATTCCCATGTTCAAAAATGATTGAATTTCCAAGGGAATAAGAGAAGGAAAAAACATGTAATTTTTTTATTATAAACTTCCAGGAAATGTGGGAGCAATTCACAAAGCGTGATAGCTTTCGCATCGAAAAAAAGTTGTTGTTTTATCAGTTTCTTTCGAACTATCTGGCTCGACTGGTGTTGGATGGATTTAATGGAGCAACTACAGCAGTGATATTGCGTAAAAATGCAACAAAAAATGGACAAACAAACGGGTTATATTGCTTCATTCATTTTTTTTTTGTTGTATTTTTTGTATGCTGCATGATATATAACAAATTTTTTTTCACATAATTTTCAATTTTTACATAATATATGCATGTATATGTATATATAATAGTATTTATATAATATCAATTACACCAAAAATATGCACAATTCTGTTGTTGTTTTTTTTTGTGTGTTTTGTTTCAGTTTTGCTGGTTTGCTTGATCTTAACGCTAAATTATGGTAGTAGTAGTAGTAGTAGTAGCAGTAATAGTCGTAGCTGTAGTAGTAGTTGTAGTAGCAATAGTAATAGTAGTAGTAATAGCATCAACCATTTGACCATCGTTTTCAGACTTTAACGCTTTGCGTTTTTTTTGTTGTTTTGTTTTCATGCCGTTCTGTTCTGTGTTTTTTTCTTATTCTTCTTTTGCTTTCCTGCTTTCTTGTTCCCAACAGGCTGTTGCTCCGTTTTGTCAGGCTGATGAGGAGCAACCACCAGCAGCTTATCGTTCCCAGTGCGGAGTTTGTTTTCCACACTTAGTGTGACAGTTTTGCGACAAGTTTGTTCGCTTACCACCACCGCCCGTTTCCTTTAAAGATTTATTTGCTCTAGTTATCTCTAATTAATTGTAGTAATTATGCTTGTTGTAGCTTAGCTTCCACACGTATATTATGTACTGCCTTTTGTTGTTTGTTTCTGCTCATCATGCTTCGAGGGTTATGTTTTATGGTTTATTCTTTACGATGATTGGATAAACGTGTGTGTGTCTTCTGGTGGCCTCTCACTTGCTACTTTTCGCTCGGTTTAACTCTTCAGTTCCTGTTTCTCTACTTCTTGCGTCTCGTAGTGCGTCGTCGCATCCCTTGACGTACGTAGTTAACTAAATAATGAGCTCGGTTTGATTGTTTTCCTTACACACTATAATGCATGTGTGCAGATGCGCGTGAGTGTGCGTGTTCGTGTTCGTGTGTGTTATTTTTTTTTTCTTATCGGACATCTTATGAACGATGATTTGTTTGTCATTGATACTGTTTACCCTTCCCTTTTCGTTCCTGCAACATGCACATCCCTGAGCGGGCGTGCGGATTTTCACTAACTTTTATCCTGCTGTCTTTGGCTAAGCCACACTAGGAAGTAACCGATTAATGAAGAAGAAACTCGTTTTGGTGGGGAGAGACTCAGCGAATGCATCCATCGCTCTGTGCGCTTTAAAGGCAATCGATTCCATTGGAGCGGTTTGTCTCCCAGTTAATGTGGTGTTGTATGTTGTTGTTGTATGTTGTTGTTGTTGTTATTGTTGGTTTTTCTTTTCTTATATGGCTACAGATGTCCTTTTTCACAAAATAAACTACTCAATTAAACCACGATTGGAACAACTGACCAATCAAAATCCGGTATACACCGGACACACACACACACACACCAAATCTCGGTCATCTTACCGCAATGCTGTTTATATTATGCATTCCGCTGCTTGAAACGGTGTGGCACAACTTGAACGTCAGGAGCTTTGGTTGTTTACAAATATTACCCTTCCCCTCCCCTAATCGTGCTCAACATGGCTGCAATGGTCGCACTTCCCCTGAATGCGCAATCCGCTTTCTTCCTCACTTGTTCCCCAACGGCGCAGTGAAGCGATGGTTTCTGTGTGCATACGCTTCGCAGCCGGTCATTACGCAAATTTTAAATTATTTGCTCCCGCAAATACGTCCTCTCTCCGATGCGCGAAGTGGACAAAATTCGATTCTTCATATGCTAACTTAACTGCATCCTCCTTGCATTTCTATCTTCTAGCTCAGTCGTAACGGTCCACCAGCAGAAAAGGCCTACTATGTTTGTTATGGTACCACACCACACCGAACCATGCGTGGTAGATTCGCATACATTTGTTTAAAAAGGGTACATTTCAGTTTATCATACATTTCACTCATGTGTCGTTAACTGTTCACATCTCTCCCCCCTATATTCGGTTATTATCATTACATTTGCCGTATCGCTCTGATTGCATCATTAGACTCCTGTTATTTATTTTATTGGAAACGAACCTTCCATACGAAAGCTACATCCGGCTGGAACGAATAGAAGATCGGAAACACTAGGATCACGTAGTCCTTCTTCTTTCTTTGCAAAGTTCGAACGAGCAGCACTTGAGTATTTTTGCTCCACTCGATGGGATAGTAAATTGTAGTAGAGCTTTCTGGATTTCTGATGTTAAAACAATCGTACAAACTAATTTGGCGAGGCAGCTAAAATGAAACTAAAAAGAAACGGATCGCTAACCGGTTTTTTTTTTTGTTGCAAATGATGGACAGTCCACGCGTTGATGCTAGAAATAAGTCAGTCTTATTTTTAATTTGTATTTCCATAATTGTTGCTCCAATTGTTTGCTTCCCTCCCCCTCTCGCCATCCACGTCGGGGAGCTTTAACGTTTTGGAGCATTGTAAATTCATTTCCAACCGAGAAAAAAGCACTCTTTTCTAGCATTTTTAATGTTTTATGACCGACTACAAACTGCAAAAACAAAGGAGCGTTTGAGATTCAGCCAATCATTTCTATCATCTGGGGGTTGATGAAAGGACATTTTTTGACAGGTTCAGATCTGATGCGATCGATCTATTTTAAGTATTTGCCTTAGTTGAACGTAAAATTCTGTCTCGAAACATCCAATCTCCAATCTGAACATATTAACTTCCAATTCGTTAAGTTTGACATTCAAGGCTTCGTTATTCTTCTTCATAAAAAAACAAAAAAATACGCACACACAATACGATTGCGAATAAGTACAGATTAAACCAAGAGTCATGAGAGCATTGTATGTTACTTCCTGTGGACTAGGTGGCCAACATTCGTACCAATTTCATAAACTAACCAGTACACCAATCCAGTGCTGAGCATCAAACGTTACAAAATATAAATATTTATAACAACATCGTACGTCCTTGCACTTCATGCTAGGTAGCTTCATGCTTTGCCGAAATTGGACATTTCGGTACCTAATAATTCTCGCTAATGAGGGGTGATTTCAATCCATCGTGGTGCTGGTGGTGGTGGTAGTGGTGGTCCATTCCTTGAAACAGTACTGTACACATTTACATCTTCGATCGATACTACATCGCGCGCATCTTACACACACCATCCATCCCCCAATAGGCAATTTTGTTTTTTGTTACGTTCCGTGTGTCCAGTACGTTCGATATAACATTGCCGATACGCATGGGTCTGAGTACCGTTATGATAGGATAGTGTGATTGGCAAATGCTTCCATCTATGCTTTTCCTTCGACAAACTGTTTGTTCACCACTTTTGAAAATACACTTCTCTTACAAATGTATATATATAATATATGTGTATAGTCATATTTCGTTAATAAATAAGTGTAATGATATTTTCATTATCTGTGTCTCTTGTTTCCGCTTCCATTCATATGTTGTCTTGATGAACATTGTCTTCGTCTGCTAGTTTTGTTTCGCGTAATCATTTCTATAAATAGTGATTCTTGTTTGGTTTTGTTATTCTGTTATTCCTATCCCCGCTTTCTTCGCTGTTGATTTGCAGAAAATAATTATGATATTTCACTTCCCTTGCGGGGCGTACATCGTTTGTAGCAATACTTTTACCAGTTCATTTGATATTTGTTTGTATCTTTGTTTTCTTTTTGAAGCACATGTTGCGATGGCCCAAGATGTTTAACATTTGATGCTTGATCGGACCATTTTGAGATGTAAGAACGATTCGAAAACGAGAAAGTTGTGTCCGTTCCGAAAATACGCTATGTTCGTGCTGTGCGCGTACATCATTGCTTGTCTAATTTCTCTCCATCCATGGAATGCAATAAGCAAAAACAAACAAAACAAAAAAACTTAAATCAAGCTGTTGAAACTTTTGCTACGTTTGCCACCCAGGATTGAGTGAAAAGGTGTTTCATTGCATTTCTAATCGGCCGGGCGCGCGCCTCACACTAAGAAACCGGATGCATGACACATTTCTTAATCTTCATCAATGCCTTTGATAGTAATTTCGAACTCTCTATCAATCGCTATTCTCTTTGAACAACCTCCCTTTTTGTGTACTTCGTTTCGCTTTTTCGTTTGAACATCAGTTTGTTCTTCCTTCCTTTGTTATTTGTTTCAACATTCCTCTATGTCCTCTTTACTGCGAAAATGAAAACGGGACCTTACGTTTGTAATTGCAACGAGTAATTTCGCTGAACCTTCTTGCTTTATCGAAAATATTTGAGCTGGCTTGTGGGCAGATGTGGTGTAACTTATTTACATTTTTACGAGCGCGAGTGAACGCAGAAGGCCAAGAAAATTGCAAATACGGTGTGGTACAGTTTCCAACACACCGCATCAGGACTTTGGAAATCAAGCATACGATATAAACACAAATGAATCATAAATACCGTGTTTCAGCACCTACGTTGTGGAGCAAAAACACATCAGAGAACCAGCTCGAATGAAATCTGAGTCATTTATTAGTAATTCCGGTTTAATATTTGCTTCCACGAACGTTCACAATTTTGGTAACTTTAGCCAATTTTTTGGTCCCCATAATGGCTGCAGCAGAATATTGCATTTTTTGCTGTAATCAGCACTGTTGGATGGTATTACAAATGTTCACGCTCCACCCGCCCCCTCCGTTCTTATAGTATATCAACTGTAATTTCAGTGTCTACGCATGGCAAGCTAAGGATAACAACTATTTACAAGGACTTGGTAAAGCTTGAAGCAAAACTCATGTACATCATCTTAACCACACCAGCTGGTCAGCAGTTGAAGACGGTTAGTAGTAAAACACACACACATACACGCGCACTCACACGACCCCAATTTCTAATACATTGCTGTGTAATGTCTTTTTGCTAATTGATGCAGACACATTTCGATGCCCTTGGCTAACAGTAACCGCATTCGTATGAGTTTCATTGTTTCTTACTGTGCTTCCTTGTTTCTTCGTCGTTTGTTTGCTTTCACGTTAATTTGTTTGTTTGTTGAAGGCGTGTCTTTACATCGTGTATGATGTTTTTTTTTTGTGTGTTATTTTTGTCTTGTCCTTTGTATGATTATCACAAGATTTTGATGCACAAAGCACCGTGCATGTGACTCCTACAATTATAATTTTGTTGGCATTAATAACTTTGTACGAATAGGACCATTGCCTATTTCGAAGAAAAAGAAGCTGTCGTTCGTTTGGAGTTGGCAACATAATTGGATAACTATGAATGGTTTTGTTGTTCTGTTTCATACTTCTAAACAACTAATGTAGTGGAAGTTAGCTTGGCTTTTGTGACGAAGAAAAAGAGGAAGCACAATTGCTTGCAAAGGGTTTCTTTTTTTTTTGAAAAACTAACATCCTCTCTCAAGGAGTAGGGTATTATAATAATCGATGCACACACGATAAAAAATTTATCATTTTTTGTTTAATCTCGATCGATATCTCCCAAACTTTGTACGCTGCACGGAGTTTAAACTTTATGCAAACTTTGTCACGTTTACACTTTGCTTAAAATCCTGCATTTAGTAGAATAATAGGTCTGGAAGTTTCCTGTCATTTCATCCTTTCATTCTAATTGATTTTGATTCGTTTTTTATCAAAGTTTTTTCACCATATGCATCCACTACCTAATATTGAAGCTAACATCTGTTCATAAATCATAACTGTGCACGTACAGCGGTGAAACAAACTGTTTTTGCGTTATTAGCTATTGTTTGATTTTTGCATTCGTTCATAAATCTATTATTTGTTTCCGGTGAGTAATCCAACGTCTATTGCTCCGTGCAGTCGTTTAGTGTAGGTTTTTAAAAGGTCGGGTTTAAAACCTTTCAGGTTTTTTAATGTTCATATTCGGTGCTAATAATTCAGCGAAAGAAGCATGGTTGAACTCGAAAACAGCACACATGTGAGATTTTCCACGAAAGAAACCGTAATACGTTGCAAAAAAAGGTTCAATTGTAAATGTTTAATTTACTCAATATGTGAGAAAATGTCAGCTGAAAGTTTGCAACATAATGTGTTCATCAAATGTCTAAGCAATGTTTTTGACAAACCAACCGCCAACATTTTTATGTTCAATAAATTTGGCAAATGGATTAATGTAATTATGCAATAAAAAGATGTTCCTTTCCGAGTAGCTTTGGGGTGGCAGGAGCATTACTGTTATTGTGGGCTAATGGACACTGATTATTGGTAATTATTAGTAGTCGGAAAGTGGGATTTTTTAACATTATTTCCACCACCTTTTATACAAAATTTCAGCAACAAATTGTTACTACTCAAATCACTAATCGCTTTACTTCTTGATTGTTTTTCTTTTCTTCAAATTATGGAAAGTAATTGTCTATAAAGATGAATAGAGTGGAACTTCCGTTTTTACCGTCATTTACTACGGACACAGTATTTTCAACATATTGAACAACAATAAAAATGATAAAAAAATATTACATTTTTTGGAGAAAGAAATAACGAAACGATTTCAACAATAATCTACTTCTCGCATGAGTCATACATCGATTGAAATGTGTTTGATATCATGCCAATGTGACAGGCTTGTTATATGATTATTATGATACGCGTCCGTATCATCTATCACTGTTTCATCTGTAATTTTGAATTCAGTCTGTGTTATGCAATAAAATTCTATCTAAGGAAAAACGTTTACGAACTTGCACGATTTGCTGGACACGGTTGTGTTTGAAGGTAATACAGGACTTACAAGATTTCACTTTGGACGCGTAGAGTTGCTTTTGTTTTTGGGGGGGAGCTAATTTATCGAACGGGCGGACAACCAGGAAGGACTGAACGCTTTTCCGAATTAGATTCCTTTAGTCAAAAATAAAAAAAAACCCGTGAAGACGACGGAAGCAAGCTGCAAGAAAATCTTTCCACATTCCTTGCCAGGATAGTTAAAATCCTTTCCTGCATTATCATACAATTTACTGTTGCATTCGTAGACGGAGGATGGTTTTCGTTTTAATTGTCATTGCGTTAAAAGTATCGTTACACTACCGCTAATAACACATA
This sequence comes from Anopheles farauti, assembly GCA_000473445.2. Classification (NCBI taxonomy): domain Eukaryota; kingdom Metazoa; phylum Arthropoda; class Insecta; order Diptera; family Culicidae; genus Anopheles; species Anopheles farauti. The sequence continues at coordinate 907,375 of KI915054.1, forward strand.
CGGGGCACATGACAACTAGGATATTATCAAGACTGAAATGGACGCTCACCGTTCGATGCCTTGGCTCTATTTACATTTGCCTTTCGGTATTGGCATCGGCAAACTATACATTATTGTGGCCTTTTCTCTATTTTAATGCTGCATTTATTTTTACAGCTGACGGAGCCAATCGAAAGGAGGGAATGTCTTGCTCCAAGAATCAAGCATTCTTGGCACTTTGTGTATGTGTTGTTTGTTTTATCATTTCATCGGTAATTTACGCTAAAAGTTCACCAACCGCGTTGATTTGTTCAAATAAATACATAAAATGCACTGAATGTGCACGTAGAAAAAATAGCAGCTCGAAACCCACCTGAATTTCGTGCAATGCATATGCATGCTGCAGTGACATCAACCGCTAAAATTATCGATCTTGTATCGCAATAATGCTTTTTATAACTCATTTTAGCTCCAATTTGAACATGCATTATCAATCTTGGATTTTTTACCCTTCTCCTGCATGGATTCCAGCATTTATTGGATGGGTGTAACAATGCTCTGTTCACATGTTTTAGCTATTCCTTGTTTCCTTCATTCAGTCGTTGCCTCAGTTTCACTTCGATACTTGCATATGATGCTTGCTGTGTATTTACGGGGTGCTGCTCCGATGTTCCGATATTACTTTCTTTTGTAGTATGAAAATTATAAATGATTTTGCATAAACAAGACTGACTGTACAGTGTCATTTGTGGGCGCAAGACAATAAAACTATCCGGCCCTCCTGTAACATTCCTTCCTCATGCCGCTTAAAATGTGTGCAATGATGTTAGCCCCAGTCAATTTGCATGCAATGCAATACATCAGCATTTTCCTTTATTTTTCATGAACCATTTTTCTTTACCGCAATATCTTGCAAATAATGGGTAATAGAACTAAACTAACACAACAAACCAAATAATAAAAGCTTACATAAACTTCTTCGTTTGAACCATCGCTTCTTCTTCCGCAATATCAAACAATTCTGCCAGTTCGCATGGTCAGTTACGTACAACGAATTGATCTCAATCGGTTTCATAAGAGAACATTTTTACATTACGATACTGTACCATATGCCATGTAGAATAGATATGAAAAGCACACACATTCCTTTCACTTTTACCACCTTCGTAACATACAATAATTATGATATTTCTTCATTGCACATTTGCTTATACTCTCTCTCTCTCTCTCTCTCTCTCTCTCTCTCTGTCTCTCTCTGTCTCTCTCACTGTCACTTTCTCGCTGTCATTTTCTCTTTCTTGCTCTAATTTTCTCTATCTCTCTCTTTCGCTCTCTTTCTCTCTATTGCAAATTACATGCATCAAATAACTATTGCCAGTATCCGAATCGATGGAGAACAAGCAACAAAATTTCGAAAGTAGTGAGCCCTCGAACGTAAATACATAGAATTTGTGGTAACATAACATAGAACTGCTGGTGGTTCTGTGAACTGCTCGCACGTAAAGTTTCAGAGAGCAGATTTGTTAAGTGATCTATTTTCCGTATGCATCAATATTTCTGTGGTTCTCCACGTTTGGCATAAAAGTTCTTATGCTCTGCGGTAACAGAACATCATATTCCATACTTGCGTGACGATTTACTTCTCTTCTAATCTGTCATTTACATTCAACACTACAACATCATGGCACACTTTGCCAAATGTAATGCAACGCCATGGAAGCGCAAACAACGTTGGTGGAAAGTACCGCTTTTTTGCATTCCGTTGCTTGTCGAATTTGGAAGTACAATTTTCCAGAGAGTCATAATCTTTGCAACACTTTATAATACGTGTCACATGATTACATTAGCTAACCATGCATTACGGATCGATCGATGCTGTGGAAAACGCAAACGATGCTTTCTTTAAAGGTGTTGTGTAATAGGTAGTATTTTTTCCTCAATTACAGAGTGTGGCACTAATGTATCTCGTTTTATTTCCATCTTCCGAAATTCCTCACCTTTCACTACAATTCCGTATATTTACTTATAATATGAAAAAACGATACCAAACAAATTGGATGAATGGCGCGCGCACACAAGCGGCTAAATGATTCAAGATTTCCTTGCTTTCCGAAGATAGTATTTTGCCTTTTCAGTACTATTTATCATTAGAACTGCAACTGATGGTTAATATTAGTCGCTAACCATGGGTACTGCAGATGCAAACAATACCTACACTATCTCCATTTGTTCTATGTAATTCAGGATTGTTTTCCTTTCATATTGACTAACACTGCTTGTAAATCAACATTTGCTAATTTTAACTGTGCTTTCAATAACGGGCGGCGGCAAACGGCTGTTTTGTTTATGTTTCCCTTACTATTTTCTCTCTATTTATCATTACCTTTACATTAATGATCTAATACGTTTACAGATAAACAATCAATAACCAATTAACTAACGAAACAAACAAAAAGGAACACTAATTAACTAAATAACTTTTTCATTCCCAAAGCCGTAGAGAACCGCTGCGCAGCAGATTTAAGACATTTTACTAGTTCCTCCGCCAGTTTGCACTGCTTTTCACACCTTTAAACTTAATTGTAAGTCGCATTATTGTAATCATTTCCTGCATTACGACGGCGGCGTATGGTGCGCTACATGATCAACCTCAATCGAGCATAAAATCCAAACACTTTCCTACACTTCACATGCAGAATATGTTGTGGTAATCATTTCGCCATAATGATTTCGTTGGAATTTTCCAACCATAATGATTTTTCCTGTAGACACATTCAAACGTTCGATCGACGTAGTAGCGTCAAAAATCATTACCCGTTTGTTATACAATTTAATAAACCATTCTAAAAGGCATTCAATTTGCTGACTGGAAACTTATTGCGGCCATCATGGTGGTGCACGGAGCAGGAAACGAACAATTTCTGATTTTTCTTCATTTCACTAAAACGAGTGAAAGATAGCGATGGTTTGAAGGATTCCCATGTTACAAACACGTTTGCAAATCTTTTACGCTATTTCCGCTGTTGCCAAGTGCGGGTAGCACGTTTTGTTGCAAATGTACTAACGATTCACTCTCTTATCTGCCCTTGAAAACAGAACTGTTTCTTTTTGCATGTGCGGACTAACATGGGTGAAAATCCGGGCTGGTTAATGTAAACCGTGGGTGAAGATTTGCATGTTTTCATTCTAGGCATATCCGGGCTGGCTAATATAAAACTCACCGAGTTATCTTTGCATGCGTTTATGCTTGACGCGAAACTTGAACAACCTCCGGAGTCAAAATCGGTAAACAAATGTATTTAAAGGTTTGAAATTACACTGATTGATGTTGTAAAACCAATCATTGGATGGATAAATGCTAACGTCGTTTACTTACGGTGATTTTTAACCATCGCAAGAGGCATCAGTAATCTTGTTTTTGTTGCCCGTTGCTTCGCATATCTGACGCAAATCGTTACCAACTTGAACAGCAAAACGAACATTAAAATGAACATTTTGATCAGATTCATTTGCAGTTTAAGATTGTGGAAGGATAGTTGTACGGGGAGATTGACTGATTTATCACTTCGAAATAAATATTGTCTTTTTTTTTCAACATACGAAATGCAAACGCTTCATGTGCTTCAACAATCGTCAGTAATTCTCCTGTGGCCTGCACGATCCGTTGGTTAAGGAAGTATCGTATTCGCGTACCAGTAGCTTAATGTGAGACAGCTTCTTGTGAAGATAGTTAAACCTGTAAGAGCAAAACATATATGTGAAAATGGTATCCAATTACTCATCGATTACAGAAAAATAATTCAACTCAAATTACCGTTGTTTTTCCTGTTGAAATTTGACGTTTTTAATACTTTTCTCATATTCTTTTAAAATTTTCATTTGAATTTCCTGAAATTAATTGTATAATGGTAACGTTTTAATCGCTGGTTCATACGATTTATCCTGCTCGCTAGCTACATACCTTGTATCGTTGCGTGTCTTTTGGCTCATGGGTAAGATCATCCTCGTACTGAGCGAATTTTCTTGAGGCATTCTCTAAAACTTCATGCAGTCGTCGGTATTCCTTGTATTCGTTGTCAAATTCAGTCTTATATCTACGCCGTTGCTCAACTGATGTTATCCTTGTAAATTGATTTCTAGAGGGTTTAAAGAAGAATACAATCATAATAAGGATCCATAATGAAACGTTACAATAGACAATGTTTAGTTTAACTAAAAAACACCACAGGAAGGTTGAGTAATGTGATTATAAATGATATAGTGCAATGACTTTGTTGGTAAATAATGAACTAACGAATCGTTCGACTCGTTTCTATGTTAGTAGCATGATTAAGCCTTCGAACCGATGACGAAATGAAACTCAATTAAAAATGTACCGAAATAAATGGATGCAAGAAATTATATGTATATATACATATTTGGGACGATAAAGGGGATTAAAAAACATACAACAACAGCTAACTTCTAAACGGATATACAGTATCCAAAATGTGTCTAAGATAATGCAAAGAATCAAGATACAAAAAAAAGGAAAAATAGTTAACACGGTAGTGATAAGCCTTACACAAAATCTTCTCCTCCGCCGTTCATCTGCTGCGCACCGTCCAGATAGCCTGTATCGAATGGTTCCCGCTCAGCTTCCGTTTCACACACCGAGGATTCTATCCGTTTGGCAACATCGTTCGATACGAGTGAGTAGGTCAAACTAACACCTTCTTCAGATTCCTGGGCATTAGGCGTTAGATTAGGTCTGAAGTCAAGTTGAACGTTTTTTAAAGAGGAAAAAAACAGAAAAAGAAACAAAGCATACAACATGTGTCAATCTAAATCGCTTGCAAACGCATTTCGTGTACAATATTGATCATAACCGTGAACAGTAAACTTAAAAAAAAACATGTTAAGCCATCGCAGCTTATGCTTTTGAAACATTGTCGACCATTTCATGAAGAAGGCGTATATAAACTAACAAAAAAAACCAAGCCTGTTTGAGTAAAAAAAATAACCTATAATATCAATCAATTAGTGCAGCCGGTACCATCTGAAGCAGCAGATTTTAATGCAGATGTAATTAAAAGAGAAATATCTTATACAAACTATGCAATATGTAGGGGGTAAGTTCCGCGCACCTTCGTCCAACCAAAACCCAAAATACCAATGAAAACGCAAGGGCACCACCAAAATCGAAAACCATAAGAGAGAGAGAAAAATACATCCAGCACATAAGAAAAATGTTAAAATAAAAACTGAAGCCACATCGTTCAGCATTTCCCGGTCGTAGAGTACGAAAAGGACGATGATCCTGTGGTGTGCTCCACTCGTGCTTCAACAAATAATTACCCGTAATAATGTGACGAACGTATGGAATGATGGTGATGCTGTTGGTGGTTGTGATGGAGGTGGTGGTTGTTGTGGTGGTGGTGGTGGTGGTGATGGTGGTGGCTGTTGTGATCATCTTGTTCCCTCGAACGTGGATTCATGTTACTACTGTCTCTGGAATCGGTTATGCCTCGCCTACCACAACGTTTGAAGAAGGTGCCGCAACATATTTCGCATCGTTGGGATAACATGAATCGGTGGTAATTTTCGATTCATGACCACAGAATCATTCCATTCGTTCGAGTTTTTTTTCCGTGCAACAGTGCCAGGAAGAGGGGGATAGTTGACAGTAGCATAAAGGTGACGGTGAAGTTCCCGTGTGTGTATCATACAATAGTTTTTTTTTATAGGCCGTTATCAAGCAGAAGAAAAGAGAGAAAATTATCCATGTAGCGTTTGATTTGGTTTTTGAAACATATGCTCGAATCAAACTAGTACAATAATGGCGATCGCGATGGCGTGGCGCAAAACAAACATTTATAACTATTTGTACAAAATGTAATAGTAGCATCGTACTAACAAACAATTGCTATGCCCTCGCATAGCATATCTCATATTCTGACACGCTATTATTCTTATTTACTAATAAAATTAAGCTCGCCACACATCAATATCATTCACAAACATTCTTCTTATCGATAACACATTTTATCGACCATCACTCTGTTATATTATCGCTCGTTAGGCTTACCTCGTGTGGTCCGAACTGGGATCTTTTTTGTAATGACTAATGCGTTGCTTTTTCGCCGTTGGTGTGGAGCCAATTTCTTCGCCACCTCCCAGCACCGGTCTCTTGCTGCCCGATTGGGGGCTGTTGCCGTTATGTGTGCTGGAAGGACTCTGGCCGGATGTCGATGAACCACCGTCCGAACTAAGAGGAGGTGTCAAATTTTGGGGTCTTCTCCTACAAGAGGATGGAAGAATTTGTTAGGTTTATTTTACGTAGGTATTCTAATTCACCGACTCCAATCACGCAGTACCGTTTGACGGCTTGTCGATCCTGCTCTGAGTAAAACGGCCAATCGTCCTGCACTTCATTCCAAATATTTCGGTGCAGTATCAGAACACCATCGCGTGTGCTGGATATGGTTTTCAGTATTTGCTGAGTACATTTCATCTCCTCCTTGCGGACACCATCTGCGAGAAGAAAATGTTAACGACCGGGTTACGTAAAGCTGTTGCTTCCACCGTTCCTTCGGCTTGCGACATACCTTGCTGCAACTTTACGACTAATTCTGGCCGTTTATATGGCTTCAACGCTAGCATATGGATGAGACGTTCTCTGTTGGGTTTTTTTTTTATTATTATAAAAATACAATGATTAGATAAAATATAAGGGGCTTTTTGCTAATAATGTACGCATTTCTTCTCACTTACTTTATATTGCACTTCATATAATCCGAATTCGCTGGCTTACGCCCATTCACCACCCTATTATTGCCGCTCTCCGCCAGCTTCTGCTGTTGGTGCTGCTGCGGATGAGGCGGATCGTGAACGGTATACTGATATCCGGGCTTCGGTTGCACCGGAGGCAACTGAGCGGGGGTTTGTTGGGTTTGATTGTTTTGTTGATGTAAAAGTTGTGATTGTTGTAGTATTTGTTGTTGCTGCGGTTGCGACTGTTGCTGCGGCTGCTGCTGCTGCTGCTGCTGCTGCTGTTGCTGGGACGACTGATGCAACCCGTTGGTTTTAACTAATTTTGGTGATGTTGCTAAGTTGTTATAACTATTAAGACTACTATTAGATGTTAATTGATTCGCTGCTACGGAGGATGTCTTATTCACAGAATTGTTGCTATATATAGAATCACGTTTGTTTACAACTGCTGCATTATTATTAGGAATGTTTCGGATAACCGGGGTTTTTAACTTCACCTTCCGCCCGATATCCGTTTGATTAGGTTTGATTTCTCGGGTGCTGGAATGGTACAAAAAGAAGAAAAAAAACATGATAATTATTTAAACCAATGAGCCCAACACACGAACAGCGTCATAGTTAGAATGAACGACAGCAAAAAAAAAGGTAATGTTTCAACCAAATTGTAACATACAATGATCATGCCCATGAGAAATGTATTCAATTTCCGTGCAAAAATTGTGATACACAACTTTAAACCTGCTTCGATTTAGCATTGACCCACTTCGCTAAACTGCGATGGATTGTTTTTTTTTTATACACGTATATTTTTGCAACTTTCCCATCGCCGAATCTCGTGTGCGTTCCATCGTACCTGAAGGCCGACCACCGCATCATGTTAGGTGGGTTTCACGTCATGCAAATCGTGCCAGACAGAGTAAGAAAACACTACAGTTCCTTCACACTGACCTCGAATCAAAGTAACAACACGGAGCTAAAGCTTTGCCTTGCTATAGCTTTAAAAAATCTAGATTTCCTTGTACAAAACATGAACGTTGATTATTCTTAAGGCTAATAAATAACAGTTTAGATACCAATAAACTATCAAAAGAAAAATAAATTCATTATTTTACAGCCCGTGTATGTTGTTCCCAAGTGTAAGAGGATATTTTATACACAATGCTACCTATAACAACGTTGAGATCGAAGTCGAAAAGAGTCTATACGCAAAACTAATGGAGCACGTAAACGCGAAAGCACACGTGGCAGTAGAGCTGCACCATACATGCACAAGTATGTTACCGACAGGCCTTAATGAAGAGTCAGATAGATACCTATTACCGATGAATTCGTTAGTTATTAAGCATATATAGCGGACCGGCATAATTTAAGCAACGATGACTGCACGTCCGATTCCTTGCCGATTATTATCTTGTTTTACTGTTCCTATTCCTAGTTTGGCTGCTTTGGCTGGACCAAAAATCGACACAGTGCGAGATGTACCCATTTCCACTATCTAATGCTACAACAACACGCCGTAACATTTCCGGTTCGAAAGCACATTCCGGTAGGAGTAGGCAAAACAGGCATGAAATGAACCGATGACCATCTACTGTCCCACCTATGTTTTGCCTGCCCGCCCTGCCTGCCTTGCTTGCACCGAACGCATATTGCTTCCCTCCGCGTACGGGCCGGACGGAGAGATGGAAAGAAAAACAACCTCCTCCTCCTGCATTCTCTATTTCGTTTGGCTTTTCGATGCGAAATACTCTTTGACTGTTATTCGATTTTAAGTGCTGAACTCTTGGTGGAATCCCCACCACTAAAAAAATGTGTTGCAGAAGAAGCAGCAGCTCGAACACAACCAATAACATGGTGAAAGGTACCTCAATTTACTCCGTTTGGCTGTATTTATTCGTTTTTACCGTGCTGTGCTTTCACAATGTTGGTACCGGCCAACCGGATTGCGCGCATGGTAACACAGATATGAAGAGTTCAGGATGGAACACAAATTTTACGTGAAAAAAAAGCGTTAAACCTTCGCTTGGCTCATTGCGGGAACATTGGCGCGTTCAAATGTTCGAAGCTTTGAGCTACTTCCTGTTGCATAATAAATCAAGGTTGGTTTCTTTATGTAACCTACAGCAGTCACGTGACATTTCACCGCAAGAAGGTAGAAGCACACTGCCAAGTGTGCTACTAAAGTGGAACGAATTTGGGACATGCGTAAGCTATCCTACCTTAATAACACAATATTGGAACGTACCATTTATTCTTTTGATTTTCCTCCGCAGCCGCAAGCCTATGCCTCGTCGTTTCGTAGACATCGTCGTTCGCGTGTATTCGCATTTTGTGCGGTATATGGCCCATGTTTTGTAGCTGACCCTGGGCCTGCTGAATGCACTCAATCGAACCGGTGTCATTGTCGGTGATGGAGAAGTTAAACTTCTGCACATTGTTACCACCGGAGGGGAACGACAGAAAGCCTTGCCCATTCTGAAGAAACTGTATCGAAGGGTTGTGGGATGTGCCTAGTTTTGCCTGGAAATAGAAACAAATTTGGAAAAAGAGTGATTAGTTTTCAGAGGGAGTTTAAAGAAACGAATTAAATGCAGCATACAAAAAGTCATCCAGCACGAGCAAACGCAGATAAGATATCGTTGATAGTTATTATATACCTGAACGCAGTACTGCTTTAAATACTCTCTAGAACGCTGAGTTAAATCGTTTCTCAGGGCATAAATAGTATAGTAATGATTAGTGGGCAGATAAAATATGATAAAAATGCATTCCAAAAGATTTCTCACCCCTTCATGGACAGGTAAAATGGTTTGGTAGAACCTTTTCATTGATTTACTCGGATGGTCTAAACAAACATTACAAAACACTGAGGTAAAGCGTATATCTCATATATTTAATCATATAGCATCACGATTACTGTTAACCTCATATGTATCCAGAAATTGCAATAAAGAGCAGCTTTCTTCTGCCCATCTGAGATTGGAAATTTTGAGGAATTTTGAGAAATCGATAGAAGGTGATCTTTCCGAAGTTTGCACCCCTCAAATCTTCTCTTCAGGGCAAAGTTTACTAGTGGACAAGCGTGCCCGACGTCTTTACAAGCATCTTTGTGCATGAATCATTACGAATTATTGCATTAGGGAAGAAACATACTACTACATGCTGTGTTTAACTACTACATAGCTGATCTGTAGTTTGAAACAAATTACAGATACAAAACAAATTCTTCACAACAATAACGTCTTAAATATGATTGCACCGTATTCAGCAAAAGGAAAACAATGGTTTTGTGATAAGAAAAGATCAAGATTATCTCATGAATGCTGTTTATATGCCATTCTTATGTTGATGTTTCCGTCTAATTTTCGTCTCCATCTTAAAATTATAAATTCCTATAAATATAAGGTATAAGGCTAAATACTCTGATATAAAAAAAAAACAATCGGCAGCTTAAGCCGTAAATTTAAAGAAATTCTAAAACAAAAAAACTGTTTCTTATTGCATCAAACTGGTGGGGAAAATACGTAGAAATACATGAAGCATTTCGTGTAGTTAAAATTTTGTAAAGCAGGTACCGACCGAGGGTCTACGGAAACATCTGTTCTGCACTATGCCCTCTCTTGTTGACGGACCGCTATTAACGTCAACCATGAACTTTAAACTTGTCCGTTCTCGTCTCGTTGTCTCGCTAAGATCACTCAACGTCGTTCCTTTTCTTCATATACCCTCATATATTCGTTCTACTTCTTATCCTTTCTTCCAAGCTCGGGTAGACCAAAGCGCATCCGGGCAGAACACAATACCTTCGGCGTTTTCCTTTTACCTTTTCTACAACCTTCAGTTCAGCACCTGGCTCTATATACAGCAACATTTGTTTAGGCAAATAATAGTCAACGACTTTCCACTCTGTGTACCCAAACGTTGCCACCAGTTGTAATTCTGCTGTTTTGGTGTAGTTAATCAGGCTCGTGTTATATTTTTTATCTTCAAACTCACACTGACCGCAGATTCACAGCAGAGCACCACAGTCACTGTAACCATTCTCATCCTGCCCTGCCGATAAGATGGTCAGCAGCGTCCCGTTATCGTTATCGCACCGGGTCAGTGTGATTATTATTAAGTGCACAACACGTTTCAAGCTTATTTATTAGAACTAAAGCAAGCGCAGTGTAATACCGAGTAGTTCAAACTCACTGTCCAAACGATGCACTAATATTATCGTTTGAGCTAGACAGTCCAGCAGTCCGCAAAATGTGTACTTTGCGCTATAAACAAACGTTAGCGATCACACATAAATTGCGAATGACATGCATAAAATAAAAATGTACAGAAAACTTACACGTATCGTTTCCGCTGCTTAAGGATTATTATTTGCTTTTTTGGAGTACGAAAATTTATTTGCAATCGGTATATGATTCTAATTATTTTTTTCTCTTTCCTCCTTTCTCTTTTCTTTCTCTTTTCTTTTATCGATTTCACTATCTCGCGATACACATTATTAGAAATAAATTTTCACTATTTATAAACGAATAACAAAAAACAAGGATGATAATGTAATTTTAGCTTACTTTGTGCTTGCGTAGAACAGCGATATGATTAGTTGAAGGTAAAATTCAACACCAACAACATGTCACAAAAAAAACACGACCGAAAATCCGTTATCTAATTCATGAAGCAAACATCACTTTCCATTAGCATACGTCCACAGGAAGCTCAATCGAAATTGAAAGCTTTGTGATAATTAAAGTTTGCTTTCTTTTCCATGTCCAATGGGGCAGGGGGAAGGGGGTTTGACGACTTTGAGAGCGCGCGACGCGTTGCTGCGATCGTGACGCACAATTTAATTCACCGGATCCACTAAGCTTAGCTAAACCTTATATTATGCAAATTTTCTTCGGTCGGCCAAACAATTTCACCTCAATATTACTATATCAAGATGAAAAATATGGTCATTCATTAAATCCAACGATTTAACGTTATAATATATAAATGTAATTATGAAAAATAAATGCTAAAACAAAGATTACTGCCACACACATTTAATGCACTACTCTAAAAAAACATAAAAAACAGTGCGATACAAGGCGAGCAAAACGTTATATTATTAGTTTTGAAAAGCTTGATGCATCATAGTAAATGAATCTAGTGCTGTTGTTTTGAAATTCTTAATATTACTGGCGATTAATTTGATTATAATTTGATTACAGTCGAGCAGTTGAAAAAACATTTTTTTAAAATAAAATTTACATATTAATTTAGTGATTCCAATACACATCAGGCATCATACTCCTCCATTCCTTACTAGAATTTATATAGTCTGTTCGGAAATGCTCTTTCGCAAAAGAAAACAGACGCAGGAAAACTTTTCACCACAGCAACACATGATTTCGAACGCAAACGTCACTATTACCCGACCACACGCGTCATACGTTCGCATGCTGTGTTGATGTGCTATGGTATCCAGTCTGTGTGTGTATGTGTGCGTGTTATGACGCACAATGTACGTCTCCATAAGGATAATCAAATATGGGATACTTGTTGCTGTCTCAACATTCACAATCTTTCGTCTACTACAGCACCCACCCACACACACGCACATACTGCAGCCGGTCTTTTTATTTTTTTAATGCGAATCAGTACCCGGTGGAGTAATGTAATAGTTTTCGTGTATAATTTGCACTAGATATTTAAAATAAATTGTTCATTCCTGCTCTAGCATTGAAGCGATGTTCGAACACGAGAAAAAATGGTCCCTCAGTCGGCTATTTTTGAGCGCAACACAATCACACACACACCACCACCACCTTCTTACGTCACAAGACGATGCAGCAAATGAAGCATAACGTAAGCGCCACCGTATCAAATGCACAAACACGGTGTGGTGTAGCAGCATAACGTATTGTGTTGTGCTGGGCCTGGCTGGCTCGCTTCCCGGCCACATTAAACTCCCCCCCCTCCTCCTCCAACTTCTTTCTCCTCCTCCTCCTCCCCTCTCCACAACCAAACAGCCATGCTTTCAGCGACGGCGGATCGTTCACAGTAAAGCTTCACAGCTTTGCTGCAGTGCAAGATGCTCCCACTCATCGTTGAATTGCTGCTTTCCTCTCCCCCCCCTCGCTCCCCCTCTCAGCCCAACAAATGGACGCGCCGGTGGTTTTATTCCCGGCAGCCGTTACCCAAAAACCCGTTCGATCGAAACCGATAGCGCGCGGGAGTTGAAGAGGAAGGGTGATGTGGGGGAGGGGGGGGGGGGTTTGTGTGGGACTTGATGTTTCGTTTTCTTCGCCGACGAAAAACCTAGCTTGCTGCTTGCTTGCTTTGCTTATGCTGTTTTATGCTGCTGGCTGGGATGGATGAACGCGATTTTATGTGTTACGCAAACGCATTGTGGCCATTGTTGCCGTGCAGAAAACGTTCGAACTTGCCTCGCCTCGATTCCGATCCCACTCGTGCCTGACCAGTTGCTGCGGATGCATTAGACGAACCCATTTTCATCCTGCACTTACGCTATGCTGCCAATTGCAAACAAGTATATAATTATAGCGCTCATTAGGCACTTCAAATCTATCAGCAATAGTTCGCATCACATGTATCTGTTTTTCCAAAAATGTCACAAAATGTTGCTCCTAACTTCTTGGGTATTATCTCATTATAAACCTGAACCTTCCACTGTGACATGGTAATGGCAATAAATGGGGCTCAAATATGCATGAGTCATTTTTTGTATTACATTTGCGACTGGCAGCCGAAACAAAATATTTAGTTTGGAAATATTGACAATCTACAATAAACAAAACTTTAGAGACTGTAAGAGCAGCACGTGAACAAGCAGCTAAGAAAAAAAGCTAAAAAATAAATACCGGAAAACGTAAAAAAATGCGTAACGTGTGCGGAGACGTGACACACAAATTGAAAGCAAATAAAAACTCGCACGCTCAGTCGCACACACAGTCATACACAATCCGTGCATAATAATGAGGGTGCTTATCGTCTTCCATCACCGCACCGCACATATATAAACCAGTTAAACTGAATGGCAGGCACGCTGACAGTAGTATCGCGAACCCAGGCATCAATTTGTGGTTCGTGGGGTAGCTCTTCTTTCGTGTAGTAAAATGGAGCTCCCACCAACTAGCAGCTGATAACTCACAACACCGCTCTTGATACATCCCCAATTGAATGGGCAGAACAACAACAACAAACAAACCGATGCGACTAACTCTACGGATTTACTACCACCACCCTCCACCAACTCACCCACACTGAAGTATACACTCAGCCCCTATTTGTTGCGTCCTTCACACACCTTTGCAGACACACCTTACCCACCCAACCACCCCCTCTCGACACATGTACTCATACACACACACACACAAGCGCACGCGTGCAACTATTGCCAACACAACGCGCAAAATAATGCTTCTCGGGGTGCCTGCAAAAGTATACATTACCTTAGCTGAGAAGCCAGATTAAGTTTTACCGTCAACAGCCCCCCTTTACCCCCCACCCCTCCCGGTAAGCGCAATGGTTTGTTAGAAAGGACACTTAGCAATAGTCTTGATGAAAGCGAACCTGTTCTTCAGATAAACTTTCGATGTGAGATATTTTGTGCGGAAATGAAAACGCTTTAGTTTTATGTTTTTTTTTTGACAATTATCAGCTAGGTTCTTTTTACTCTAACTGGAGACTATGATATACTAATACTGCATAAACTGCTTTCGGTAGATTATTCCCGTATTCAAAACAGATACTAAGTGTGACACTCTTACGAGTCAAATAGTATCGTCGGGCAAAACAAAAATAGTAATACAACAAAAATCGTTTACCAAACAAATCATCATCGTTTCAAACTATGCGAGTGATGAAAAAACTTTCATAACAAAAATTTAAAGCTAACTGTCTTTTGTGGTATCGCTCTAAAACAAAAATCGTGCAAAAAGCTGAAGTTTCATCGCTCTGTTGATTACACTGTCTGTTAGATTAGGTTGAAGTATCATTAGAAGATCAATAAGGGTACAAGAAATCAATAACTTATGATTCCTCACTCATTGCAAATTTTCACACAAAGCCGATATCACACAAAGCCGATATCACACAAAGCTACACTATTTATACTATTTCGCTAGCCGGCATTTCAGCATCACACCCTTCTCCTCTCAATCGTACCACCGACTGGCTGGCTACGAATATGGCACAATTATCTCCTGTAGAACGTGGTTTTATTCGCGCACTCTTTTATAGATCAATATCGTGTATGCGTCTGACCAACGATAGAAAAAAAAACCAACGTACCACCAGCTCTAACGGTTTCATATATGCATATATAGGCCAACTTCATCGCGGACCTGGTTGGCGAGAAGAACAAAGCGCAATAACGCAACAGAACTTTGAGTATGTTTATTATTTCCTACCCGAAGTTACCCGATTTTTGCATGCTGCGAAACAAAAATAAAAAAAATAACGGAGTTTTTGGTTAATTTAATTGAAATTACGCCAAAGCATTGGCTTGCGCCGTTTGCGGTTTGGGGTATGAGTGTTTGAGGCATATTAAAAGAAACATTTAAATAACAATAGTAGCATTGTATTCCAAAACTAACTGGCTATGAAAATCACATTTGCTTTGCAACTGGTTGTATAGTCCGGTTCGGTCATAGCTCTTTACCATTTCATTTTCGAACCGTTTTGCTACACGGCTTCGGAGAAAGATTGTAGGTCAAAAAAGTTCAAATTCAAAGGAAGCTTACAACGGAAAGATCTGTCGTAATACGAAGTACACTAGAAACAGAAAACATATCCGTGTGGTAGAGCATCATCAAAAAAGCATCAATCGCCACATTAACCACAATAAGTAAAGAAGAATGATCCTCTTTACAAACAGCACATTTGTAGGTAAAAAATCGGAGTATGAAAATTGAATCATTATAAAAATTATAATTTATTTTTTGTGCTTCTTATCTACCGAATTGTTTTAATTTGGTATGTATAAATCTGAAATGTTTTGTTCTAACTCTAATTTCATTTTCACACACACCAAAGCAACCTGTTTTTAGCTATCCTTCCAAATCAGAATGAATTCAGATCCGAGGTACGGTTTACCGACCAAAATGATTATACTACCTTTCCAGAGAACAGAGAAATACAAATAAAATAATGCCAAAAACAACTCGGGGTTAAGGAGTTATTAGATTTTACCTTTCGCGGGATAAGTTGATCTCACATTTTCCTTACTGTGTCGCTCGATTTCATTACATTCCACCTTTCAACCGAAGAGAGTGTGTGTGGTGTGCAGCTTAGGTTGCGTAACTCCGACAAGAAGCCTGTCTCAAAATGCATACTATCACCCCAAGGGCAGTTATACGGTTCGTAGTACACCGCACCCAGTGCACACCAGAGAGAAGAAAAAAAAACAGCGGCAACGAAACCCGGAACCTGTCAGAGCAGCGCAAACCGTGTATTCATTGGAATCAACAACCAAATGGATTTCAGTACGTACGCCTTTTGCCTTGGCTCGTTCCGATACTTTCATTTTCCTCACAATCCGTCAGATTCCGATGGTACACGGGGGTCCGGTCAGTGGTGAATGTCAAAAGCACGAATCGAGCAGCGTCACACCACACACAACACCACTCGTACTGTGATCAACCCTTCACGTGCTGGAGGTGGAGTAGTTGAATGAATGTTTTAGGACCAAATCGTGTGGACGCTCGCGCATGAAATCGAAAGCAGAGAGTGTCGTTCTGCCTGTGTCGTCGTGCCCACGGTACGTCGTCGTGTGCAATATTTGACCAAACGTCCAACTATCGTCGATTGTTCCACCGCAACCGAATGCATTTGATTAGGTTTCTATGTCGAATCATTATTATTTACCGATGGCATAACATCGACGGGTTCGAAACCAATGGGGTTTAACAACTACAGCCACTAGTGCTGCAGCAGTAAGGAGGCTGCTGCTTTTGAAAGTGTTTCTTGGCTAAGTTGATTCGCTCGTGAGTAAGAAGAACCGAATCGAAAAGAAAAAAACACTCACACACAAACACACACACACACACACACACACACACACACACACACACACACACACACACACACACACACACACACACACACACACTTCTAGAGCGACCGTGTCTCGGGTTTGTGAGATCTGACTTAAGTAACAGCAAGGGAAGCGAGGCTTTAAAATGTCAAAATACCAAAACCTGATCGTCAACTATCGCACGATTAGACCAGGCGGTGGTGATCATTCTCCCCACACCCTAGCATAGCCGATTGAAGGTATTTGTCCAGGATCGCATAAGGGTGATTATCTGTAAGTTTAACTTTTATAAACTTAAGTTTTTAAACAAGTTTTTAAACACATTTCACATGTACTTAGCGACGTAGATGAGCTTAAGCGAGAAACCTGGGTTGAACTAAATTAAGGTCAGGTAGGGTGGTGGTGTATGCGAACAGGTTTATGTCGATCATAGTAAGCATTGATTTGTTCGATCGGTTTTCAGCACTACCGCAGCGTGCCTGTTTAAAGTCACATAATGCTTCGTGATGCAGCCGTTGTGAGGCTGCTTTCTAACTACATAACTACCAGCGATGATGCACTACTAACCTGCGTGCGTTGAAATTCCTCAATGGCTCGGAGTGCCGAATCGGTCAGCTTGACGAAAATCAGCTCCTTGTTCTCATCGTTCAGACTGCCTTGCTGTGACAATCCATAGCTCCCAGCGCACAAAGCAGCCATCTTGGCAACGATGTGCTGCACTCGGTCCAACTGATAACCAGATGGATCCCAATGGTGGTGGTAATGGCACAGGGCACAGGTGTGCGTGGAGATTTGGGACGAGCGACTAGCTGGTTCACTCGTGGCAGCAGCAGACGAACGATATTCCTTCTGCTGCCGCTGCTACTGCTGCGTGTCTTGCAGTCAATGCTGCAGGAAATAACAATAGTTGCACTACCGCTTGACAACCTTGCAGCAGACGGCCAGACGCACCAGCATACACGCGCGCCTTATGTGTATGTGTGGCTGGGTGTGTGTATATATATATATATAAAACGTGAGCACTGGCTGCAAGGTAGCAGCAGCCACCGATGTTACTATTGTTGTTGCAAAACAACCACCGCGCTTATGTCGATCGGCCAAACTTTTGGCCTCCACCATCCACGACAGCAACAAACCCACCAACAATAGTAGCAATAATCACTCACTACTACACGCAAGCACCTACACCGCACACACGGCAACAGCCGAACGCTGTTGGTTGTAACTTTACGCTGCTGCCCTGCTGTTGCTACCGCAGTGTGGAGCTGTCGTGAAGGCGACCAGCAAAGGCGACAGCAAAGGCTACGTGACTGCACAACACACCAGACGGAGCACACACTCACACACACACTCGCACACACGAATTCTAGGCTGTTGTTGTTGTTGTTGTGTTGTGTTGATCTCGCTGTTGATCACAGGACACCACACTTCGCTGCACTGTTTTGCTCCTTTTTCCGCCGAGACGTTTGCTGGTGTGCAGCAGCACAAAACGACATTCGTGTGCTCTACGGGTACGCTACTGCGCTGGCATTCGCAATATTGCGCCTTCGTTTCGTCGTTATTTCGATATTATTTTAGTGTGCCACCCTCTTAGCTGGACGTACGTACCACGCAGCAGCAGCAGTGGCGTGTTGTTGTGGATCGGTGGCTCTCTATTTCATTCCACTCCTCAACCTCCTTCCTCTTGTTCTTCTTCTTCTTCTCACCCTCCTGCCACCAGCAACAACCCGGCGCTCTTATTCGCTGGAAGTCGTCTTCCACCGATTTTGCCACGTTAAAATTTCAATGAAATATTTTTTTTCTTTTTTATCTTGCCGTTCGACTCTGCCCTCCTGCTCTACCACACTTAACGGTGCAGCAGCCTCGTGGCTCTCATTCTATCCTTCTCGCTACCTCTCTCACACTGACGGTGTCGGGAGCGGAGAGCACGCAAAAAAAACCACTCACACTCGCACGCGACGCTCTCGTCTGTGCACGCATGCACACCTATCGTACGCACACAATTTCACACGCAGCACGCGCACCGCGCACACATACGTACACACTTGCAAGAAAGCGCGTGCGCGCACTTACCCTCTCGTTCTCGCACACACGCACAAGCTCACACTCCACCGCCACACGTTTCCGTCCCACTTCTGCACGTTCGCGCCACCGTAGGTAAGTCGCAATGGGACACGAAAGGCGTACGGGGTGCAAAAGCAAAAACAAGATCCGATCTAACGGATTCGAGCACCTTTTTATTCGCGTATATTGCTTCTCTCCGTTGCACGTCGCGCGCCGACTAAATATACTTCACAGTTGCCAAAATATGCAACACTTTTTAACGGGGTCCTATTATCTGCGGGCTGCGGTTCACAGCTGCACAGCCGCTCGGGTCACAACACTGCTTCTCTTCGTCGCACGGTGGTGTAAAAAGACGCACATTCAAACACACTGGCTGCGCCGAATGCGGTCTCTAAGCGAGCCACACACAATCCACTACACACGGAATGAATGCACTATGAATCCGGTTTTCCTCCTTCCTACGAAAAAAAGTATACACACACAAATCAGTTACACACACACATACATCCATACACATACTGCTGCCTCCTTTGATCAATCCCGTTAAGGTAAAGGGGGAATTCTTACAGATGCCTATTATACTGTGCACCACTGTTCAACGTTTCGCAATAGGCCTAGGATCACAACCGGCTGAAGGGGTACGGGACGATTGGTTGGATTCTTATGTGATGATATTTTCTCCTAAAACATTTGACCACTTTCTCTTGTTGGCGTTACTCGATTCAACTGTCACGCAGCGGTACAATATGTTGCAATTCGTTGATCTACGTACATGGAACCGGCCGATACGCACTGGCAAGGTTCAACATTTCTGTTTCAAAATGGAAAGGGTGTTTTCGTAAGCAGGCTTCCAAGAAGTTGACACAATCAATTGCGAGCACGTTTAACTTCTCATGAGTACAACACCGTACAGAGACGCGTTCTATTTTCCAAGGATATCATTTACACTTGCTGCACCATCTTCCAATGAGCAAACCAGGACGAAATACATTTGCCTACACACTGCCTACAAATCATAGTCTACCTGGATCTACTTACGATATTGTCGCGTCACGTCATTAAGGGTGAATATTAACGATAAAGGTGCGACGGTAATTCCATTACTTTTGTTTTTAAAACACAGCATGCCGGCAAAATGCCAAATTCATTGCGATGGAGATTATTTACGTAGCCTCCTACCACTAAGATCATTTATACACTGGATATTCCATATCAATCTATTGTTAACTGTCCCAAAAGTTGAACAAAACACACATCCGGATGACGAAAACATTTTTGCACTCCTAGCCAAAGCGATTCAATATGTTTCTTCTTTGTTGATCAAATAAAGTGCGACCGCTGCGGTGTGTGATGAAATATTTACGTCGCATAATCGCACACCCGCGCACACCAATATGTGCAATTGGTGTGCACACACACACACACACACACGCACACACGTACACATAAACGTCAGGCGCACGCATGCAAAAGGAGAGGGCTTTAAACACTTCCTATGCTTGTTTAAACTTTCTATGATAACATGAAAGCCAAGTCTTTCTTTTTTTTTATACAGCCTTGAGCCGAAAAAGTCGAAGGTGCCATGTGTGTTTAGGGGTCAGTTCTTGTTCACGTACGCATACATTCCTGGGTCCATGCGCTTCGTCGTCGTCATTCAACACCTCCTTCGGCATAGTAGGCAGCACACACCAACTGCCCCTAGCTCCCCTCCCCTCAACCCTCGACATATGAATGAAGCAGGGGATTACCTTTTATATCGTTCCTTCAATCTTTGTGTCCGCCGGCCCAGGGCAAGAATAGAATCGCACCGACACAACGGCGCACGAAGGGCAAGAAAAAATTTAATGTAACCTGCAGGTCACACTGATTGGATTGTGTTCAGCGTACTGTTGCTGTTATGTCCACAAACACAGACGCGCGTCCCTGCACACATGTTGAGCTCGCATATTTGCGCACTCGTCGAAGTGCACACAGCGGAGGGAAGTAAAACACCGATTCCCAACGAACTAGACACACCATCAAAGCAAACGACCAAAAGCTACGGCGACGACGACGACACAACGATAGACAGAGACTTGGACACGCACGCACACGACACTAGACAGAAAGGAAAAACTCTCGCATGAAGATTGGACGGACCCGTTCGAGACGGGGTGGCACACTAGATGGCGTTTGGAAGATCCGTGTTCAGCTCAAAGTAGCCGCAATTCCTACGACTTATCGTCGTTTTCTATGTTTGATTTTCTTTTTCCTATGCTATCCTTCCCCTCGTTCGCATCACACCGTGTGCAGCACACCTCTCCATCTAGCCAACACAGTAAACCGTCGTCGTTACTCATTGCAACGACTCTGTCCTCCTCTCTGTCACTCTTACATCACACTGGCTCTTGTCATTAGTGTTGCCTCCAACGGAATTGCCAAAAATTGCAGCCACCTTATGGGGAGATGGCGAGCAAGGAATAGCACCGTCTGCACGTTTGGCTCTATGTCTAGCTTTTGAGCATCAGTTGCAAATCTTTGCTGTTGCTACTACTGTCCAGCTGTTCAACCACGGCCAGCCAACAGCCTGTTGAAGGATGCCTGTGATGGGATTTCCCCAGTCCGTGCTCGCACTTCACTAACCATGCACGATAGAAACTAGTTCGCCATTGTGTTCAGCTCGAATAGTGGGAAGTTCACTCGGCAACAGCACGGACCGATTGAATCAGGATTGATGCACAGGAATATTGGAGTAAAAACCGTTCCTGATTAGGTTTTGTAATGGATTTCCATACTCTTCTGGTTCACTGCTTTCGCGCACACGGCTCTACTCTCTACACACAATTAGGCCACACACACTTTCTCGTACGCTCCCTTTCTGGTGACGACGTCCACGGACGGCGAGGACGGCGAGGCAACAACGTCCGAACGTGTCTCGTCGAAAAGGTGAGAGCGGACCTGCCACCTCCATTCACAGCGTTTTTTTTATGCAATTTTATCAATGACAGCTTTCATTGTGGGTAATGAAAACTTCCTGATCGATGATATAACGCACCTTATCGACCCAAACCCCCGTATGTCGTGCAACTCCCAAGAATTACACTTATTACACTTTTCACCAACTGAGTGCGAGTGAAAATTGTTCCTAAAAGTTCTAAAAACTACTGACAAATGCCTTCCGAATAGGGAAGTTGACAGCAGATCGTGACAGGCACAGTGGCAGACAAAAAATGCCAACCCACATTCCACAACACAGACGATGGTTGGAAATGTGGCAATCGAAGTTCAATTATTGCTTCCACTTGTTTTGAACAAAGATGTAACGATGTGTTCAAACTGAATGTATAAAATCACACAGATTTGAAAAAAATTTAAATAAAGTGAAATATCTTATTGTCCACGTTAGTGAAAATCTGACGTAAAATGCTGACATTTTCTGTACACAGCTGTGGCACAAAGGAATGCTTGAAATGGAATCAATCAGCTGGGTAAATATGACGTTTTGAGGATACTTTTCGACAATTTTCGTTTTGGCTTGAATTTGGCGAAAATTGTGTAAAAGTAAATACTTTATAGTGTTTCTGAAACTAAGGATCTGTAATTTTTAGAAAAGTACGGATATTCATCATAACTTCAACGTGATTTAAAATAGTAACAAATAAACTTCACAATTATCTAATTTAAACAAACAATATCAAGAAATATTTTCGGATGTAACATCCTCGACATGGATTAACAGCTTGTGATATATCGTCAAAAATTTCATGTTTCTTTGGTTTCATTATTGCAGAATGGACTGGTTGGGAATGGTGTATTCATATAGTTTGTTTTACATGCGTAGAAGTATGACTTAGAATATTGCAATGCCGGTCTGCAGTAGCCTCAAAGGAAATCCTGTTGCCAAAATCATCGTAAACGGGATGAAAGAACAGATATATGACGATATCTTTTGAAGCGCGTTAAGGAGTTGATGGTCGGTCGAAAGAAGTTCTCGCTTCAAGTGATCCTAATGATTGGTGAAAGCTGATTCTATTCCAACCTCTTTTTAATCACACGGTCACTCTTCGTATCACGCTGTGAAGGGCACTTATGTTTTTGCCTTTTTGAAACGTTGTCGCGCTTGTGCTTTCGTGTATCGATTCCTTTCATGACGATGTTCAGTCGTCCGGGATGCATCATCGGCTTCCTCTTGTTTTTGAAAATCTAAAATTTGAGTTAAAATGTCGGTACTTTTAATTGTAACTGTCCGTTTCACGTTTGTGATAACATTACAATAGCTTTATGCACCTTCTAGTAAATCAATTGGAGGATCAAGCAATCCTTTCTGTTGAAGCTTTTTGTAGTACCATACTAATTTCGCTATTCCGAATCCCATGCTGGAGATCACCATTACGATAAATACCATTAACGAGGTATACTGTCAAAATAGGGGTAAAATGTTATATGAAATAAGTCAAGTTTTAAACACAAATTTTAAACAAGTACCTTTATGGTCGGATTATCCGTCAGCAACATATCTGCTAGCACGATACACAAACCGACAATGCATCCGATGGTGCTACCAATAAATGGTGAACGTTTCTCGTTTTCACGCTCCTTGTTGCTAAGCGTAGCTGCTTTGCGGGCCGCCTGTATGATGCCCATGTCTTGAGGTTGAAGTTGGAGCGCTTTCCCGTAGGAAAGAAGCGCCGTATCATACTGTCCAACACCCATGCTCACTTCAGCCTTTCGGAAGTAGCCTTTCGCCCAGGTCGGATTCAATGCGATTGCTTTGTCTGCGTCTTCGTTTGCATAGTAGAACTGGCGCATCTTGCAGAACGCTAACGAACGATTGCTGTACAGTATCGGATCCGCTGGGCTTAGTTTGATGGCATGGGTGTAGTGTAGGATCGCTTCAGTAAAATTACTAGTTTTAACGCATCGATTTCCTTCTTCCTTCAACTCATCGGCAGTAAGGTTTAGGGTACTTTTGCCTGACTCCTTCTCGGGTGGCACAGGGTTTCCGTTGGTAGTATTAGCCTGTGTCTATTCGGAAAAACGGACCAACATTTTAGCACTAGGATAGATAGATAACAAGAAAAACTAGGCCATCGGAAAATTCTTACCATCGTATGTCAAAATGCTGTGAACGTTTTAAGTATTTATCTAACACGAAACGAACGATTTATTACATCTATCTAAGAATTGCAACTATTAAATTAGTTAGATGGCTACACTCTTAGCAAGTCATCGTATTATGAATATTTTAACACGCCGAAAACGATATCAATGTTTTTGTTGATAAAGGAACGATTGACAGTTTGACATGAGAACATGACAGTGTTGCCAGCACCTTTATGAAATAGTCTCTTCGTAAATGTCAATATACAATAAACAAAATTATTCACCACATCTTCGTGGTGAACGTTCAAACGTATCGTTTTTCTCATGTCTGAAAAAGTAAAAACAAAATTATCTAGTTAATTCCCCGTTAGTTTGCACCGTATTCTAATTTACCATTAGTCCTTTAATCATCACAGTGGACGTGACGAGAAATGTTCGGTTCTCGCTCAAAATCATTGTAAGGAAATAAATATAAAGAAGAAAAACGGCAAGTATAATACTGTAACAAAAAATAACACATTCTCACATTTCTACCAGCGTGAATTACGGTCCCCTGAATAATTTTGTTTCGTTTTATTTGAATGCTTCATATAATCGTGATACGATCGATTCAACTCAATATAAACTTAAAAATATCAAAGCTAAACATGGAATATATAATAGTTTGCCTCTGATACAGATGGAAAGGGTGTAGGCAGGTAGAAGGGTGCTGTGGCCTTCAATCGGCGATCCTGTTTCTCTATCCACAAACGGTAAGTCCTGAAGAAGTCTTGTAGAAGACGTGCATCATCATGTTCCTTTTCTTCTTTCTGTTGTAATATATGCGCGTGGATGTAGACAAAAAAAAAACAATACTTTTGCTAAACTTCTGCCGTTCGGCCGCCTAAGTATTGAGATTGGCGGATGTTCTTTCCATATGCTCAATCATCGCTCAGTTCTACGTCGTCTATATTTACATCCTGCAACAAAAAATCAGATGGGTTACTTACATGCTGTGTTTCTCTAAAAATATATTCATCATACTTACCGAAGTGTCGATATTATCGTCTAGGTTCAGGGCTTCTATTTCTGATTCGAAATCCTCGAGGGAACTTTTTCGTTTTACCTGCGCTGCTGCAGAGCCGCCGACAACACTGGCGACCGTAGCAGTACCTGTTGTGGCCGGCGCAGGTGTGCTTAGTGGCGGAAGGTTGGTGGTACTGTTGATTGAATTACTATTCATGATGGTTGGCTCTGCATGCTTTGAAACCGATTGAACCTTGAATAAGAACGTTCCGTCAAACATTATCTATTTGGATTTCGTACAAATAACATATGTGTTTAGCAGTTATTTAACATACAATTTCACCAACGTTCCCATTTGGTAAGGACACGGTCGCTTCGTTTGTTGCGCTAGGATTATAGTCGAATTTTCCTTCATTTTCTGCCGATTTCATTTCTTCTATCGGAGTGCGATCAATGTTAAGTGGTACCTGGAAGCAAAAACATAAAAAAAAATTTGAACCATAAGACAATTTTTTGGCATCTAGATGGCTCTGACAGCAGCTTACTTTGGTTGCAGCATCTGCGGGTAGAAGTGTGCTGCGCTCCGGTAGCAAAAATTGTTGCGTTTTTACCGAATCATAGAAGCCTGGGAACAGGTTTTCGTACTGCTGTGGATCGGCCAAGCTTTGTCCGGCTTTTTCATTAATCTTCGCTAGCTCGGTGCGCCAGATTTCGAGCACGTGCGAAATTTTGCTAGGTAAGTACGTCCTGAAAGCGAAAGGATGAAAAGAAATTCATTGTCATACAACAACAATAACCGATGGGCGTTAGTTAAAAAGCGATGACTCACCGAGCAAAGAATGCCGCTTCCGGTATCCGGTTAGTTTGGATTAAAATTTCCAAACATTTCTCTAGATCTCCAAGCAGAAACATGGACAGGAATGAGATGTTGAACTTTCCTTGCGTGACACCGTTCTCGCCCAAATTTCGCAGCATATCCGCATCGCCTGGTGAGGAGGTGGAAAATGGAAAGAAACACGTGAAAAAAGGCATCCTTTTAATGCAGTAGACAAGCAATCGCGAAACGATAGGCATCGTCCCCGACACTCGGAGTGGAAGGAGGAACCCCCATTCTAGGTTGATTACATTTTATGTGCTGTATATTATTAGCACCACCGTCATTCCTTCGGTGACCAATGCACGATGTTTAGGCAGCAAAGCATGCAATATGAGCAATCTGGAACCTGTTTAAGGCTGCCAGTCGAACGTTGAAGTCAGCTCAACAATTTATAGTGAGTGAGATTTCTACTCTTCCTCCCCAACGCATTGTGTCACGCGTTCAGGATACAATTACTTTGAGAGCAAATATATCGATATGGGCGATTCGATTTGCAATGAAAATTAACCAGTCAATTCAAATACCCTTTCCCTGACGTAGCGCCAAAGCGAATGCTTACCCGTACTGGTAGCGAGCAGCAGTAAACCACCGTAATCGTTCGCATTCGTTAGACACTCCTTGACGAGATCTAGCTTATTCTTGCTAGTGGCAATGCTGGCGAGCTGGCTCCACTTCTGTGCACTGTCCGACTCGCGGGCAAGCAGCAGCGCCGTATCCAGATCGCCAATCTTTAGCGCGAGTTCAAAGCGATGTTCTGGATCGATCGAAACTTGCAGCGCCTGCTGACGGAATCCTTGCATTTCCAGGAAATGGGCCACACGCGTACGATGCTCCTTCGGGATGGTGGGTAGCACGCGGTCCGCCGTTTCGAAATCTCGACGCATTACAGCCGTCTGATACTCCAATACGGACAGCAGCAGGGCAAAGCTGGTCACGTTGAGTTCTTTGTCGCCGAGATATAGCCTGAAGGGGAATAAAGCAAAATCGACAATTTATATACATGCACCCCCCCCCCCCCCCCCCTCATATTGTGCAAATCTCGCCGATCTTTCGTACCTGTTATCTTTCGGTACGTAACCGAGCAGATACATAGTTCGATCCAGATGGGAAACGGTAACGATTTCTCCGCCGACGTAGTAGTTAATGCGGTTAACAGAATTAGTGTAGATGAAACAATCGCCAACCCATAGGCCTGTGCGAACCAATTCGTTTACTTCGCCCAAAACCTAAACAAAAAGAGAATTAGAGTAGCAGGGTATGAGAAATCGAACCAGTTCATTGCTTACACCGCCAAACAAACACTACTGATGCGTCTCATACATACATCGAACGCTTCCTCGATGCCATCTTCACTCAACTGCTGCTTGGTGGCCAGCGCATTTTGAATCATTCCGATGTCAACCTTCAGTATGAAGTACGAATCTTCGGTGGCCAGGCAGACCAGCGTGCCCGCTTCGTTCCAGAAGACATGCCTAAGGTAAAATAACAAGCACAGGAACACAATTTTGTTAAAAAAAAGACAAAATAGACTATCATATCATATCGTTTTCCTTTCTACTTCCACCTACCTGGGTTGAACCTCAATTCGTCTGATAAGTTCCAAATTCTCCCAATCATAGAACGTCAAGCCGGACGAGGTTTTTACTCCAAGCAATTGACCACCAAAGATACCTAGGTGCAAAAAGACACAAAGCGTATGAGCATAAATATATCGAAATAAACACACTTAACCACGATACTTCAAAAGCGTGCATCATCATTATACACGGTTCACAAATAATGCTCTCCATTTAGGTTACAATTAGTTACAAGTGTGCGTATGTACCTTCTACAGAAGAGATCAATGCGGTTTTACGGTAGCATGTTTTTTTTAACACATATAGGAATTGGCAGCGATAATAGGCAATGGGAAAGAATAGAGAGAAAGAGAGACAAGCGTAAACACATTTTTCTCAACCACAGCGAACGTGTCTTTTGTCGTGTATAGTTTTACATATATCTGTAACCTGTAGAACGGTTTACCTACCTTCTGCACCATAGTCCGGGGTAAAGCTTTTGCGTTCCTTAAAGTTGCGGAACAGTTTCACGGTACCGCTTGATTCGCGTACAGCATACTCGCTGTTTTCCGATGCCCACACAAACTCTTGCGCCGAGCCGAATGCCTTATTACGCAGCGCCATCGACGTGTAGATTATGTACTCCCCGTCGCCACACACCACCACGAACCTGTTGATTAGTATTGCGTAGAAGAAAAAAAAAACAATATGTTCAAAATAGTGATAATTATTAGGGACCACGGGGATACCCTACCTTCCGTTTGGATTGTGCGCGATTGTCTGTGGATAGATTTCGCAAGCACCCATATCCTTAACGGCCACCGGCAAACGCTCTCCGTCTTTGATTTCCGTTCCTGGAAAAAAGAAGGGGAAAAATGACATAAATTTTCGATGCCAATCGTTCAAAAACTCGGCTCTACGCTTCTGTTCGCTCTTGTTCGCCTGGTGAACGAGCGGAAATAGATGAATAATTCATTTTTGGCCAAAACTCCTGTCGCATAGAATCATACATTCGCTATTTTTATTTGGTAAGATTCGGTTAAACTATGATAATTTTAATGCGGAGAGTAGAGAAAAGTTCCACAAAGCCAACAGTAACGGGTTGGCCAAGAAAATGTACACAAATAATAAATATTTGTTTGTTTTTTTTTTCTAGACTGCGCAAAATGTCATACCAGCACATTAATCATACTAATGAGTCGAAAGATGTCCGTGTAACTGAAATCGTTGTTTAAAATGCACTTGCAAAACCTTCCTTCTCCAAAGGGGACAATACAGCGAAAGAGAGAGCTAGGTGAACCCGGGAAAAAGGCATGTTTATTATTTTGACCTCCGGAACAACGGTTTAGCTACCCGATTGTCTTATGGAAACGGGCGCAATGCACGTAGTTGCAGGGGTGAGAGTTTAATCTTTCTAATGGAGATTGCATGAACGTAGGGGGTGCCTAAGGTGAGATATTTTCAGTCATTTTCAATTGTTACTTCCGGATCCATCTGTAACGAATACATGTGTTCGTATTGGTACAGGAAAAATATGTTTTGCATCTTTTTTTTTAGCTGGCAGGAACAAAAAACAAAACAAAAAGCGCGCTAAATACACTGCAGCTTGTTGATAGAAAAAAGGGCAAGAGAATGATGAACACGCTCGAATCTAAGGAGACTTAGCATATATTCTAAAGCAAAACAGTTTGACAGCTTTCTGGGATAATAAATTTCACGTAGGGGAAGTTGGGGTAATATGATTTTAATGGGCAAAACACAGCTTATTTATTGCATATACACCATTTTTAATCCATTCATGGGCCGTTTAAATCCTTCCATTACGTTTACCACTTTTTTATTAAGATTGTTATTTTTTATTTGAATAACATTTTTTCACTAAAGTTTTATAGGCACGGAATGTTGTAATTTTATTTGAGTGGTATGATATCTGAATTAAGTCATTTCTGAGATGTTTCTAATTTTTTTTAATAATTATGGTTGAAACTAATTGAAGTTGAAGCTCACAAAAAAAAACTGTGTGAAAAATTAAATGTAAATGTGACAGTTTGGTGGATTCGATTTATTTTCATGTCAATGTATTATCAGGCCCGATTGAATCGTTTAAATAAATATAAATAATAAGAAAAAAAAGATAATTTTCAAACAAAGTTGGGCTTATGAATCCTTTATCCCCTATCTATGATATGTGGCTATCGGGTACTTACCTTCAGGGAGCGCTTTTAAATTAACCTGCTGCATCTCGGAGTGCCTCGCCCACACGATTTTGCCACCATTTACATCCATTGACATAGCCGGTTCCTCCCGACCAACCTTTATAATGATGGATCCTTCGTCGTAACTAATCATACGGAGGAAAAAACCGAGTAGAGAACAGCATTTAGTGCATTTAGTTAGCGGAGGGCAATGCCACAATAGGCTATTGCAGTCGTCCAGGTGCGGACAGAAAACCTACCCCAACGCCACGTTGTTCGTGCCCCGCATGCAGGCAATGGTCCAGACACGCTCGAAGCCATAGTTCAGCGACGTTTCCAACCGGTATGTGCCCGAATGCCAGATTCTGATGGTTCCATCTTCGGAGCCCGTCAACAAAATAGGTAGCTCCGGGTGAAAGTACACCGCTGATACGTTCTGTGCGTGGCCCTCGAGCGTCTGGACGCAAGTTTTGTTCTGATAATCCCAAATTTTAACCAATCGGTCGTCGGCACCGGAAATGAGGTATGGTTTGTCACCGCCGTGATAATAGTCCACACAGTTCACTCCTTTCTCGTGTCCCTCGAGCGTGAAGTTCGGCACATTCGAGCCCAGCTGCCACACTTTGACCGTGCGATCGAGGGACGCGCTTGCGAATGTGTTGTTGTCCTTCGGATTAAACACGACCTGCATGACGTAGTGCGTGTGGCCCTCGAAGACGCGCTGCACTGACCACATCTTCTCCCAGTTCCACAGCTTCACCAACATATCATCTGCAACAATGCATATCAACCGAACGCATCAGCACATATGTGTCCGCTAGCAACCCAATTCTCCTGTATGAATGATTTCCCTTCCCTAGACTTACCACTGCACGTTAGAATAAGCGGCTGTGTTGGGTGGACCGCGATGCAACGCACATAATCGGTATGCGCTTCGAACGAATGGACCTTCTCGAGGGTGTTGTAGTTGAAAACGCGCACCTGCATATCGTCCGAGCCTGTGAGGATCCAGTTTTTTCGTGCCACGAAACGAGCACAGCGCACCGGTAGATCACAGACCTCGAAATCTTTTACCAGCTGTTGATTTTCGTAGTTCATCACATGCACGTGCCCATTGTACAGTGCACATAGCATCCATGGCTCCGTCGGATGCAGATCGACCGATTTTACTCGGTCCGATCGCGACGTTAGCCTTCTTTTGATATCCAACCTTAGAGGCTGTATTCGATAAAGAAATAAAAATAAATAAAGAACAAATAAGTAAATTGTATACTGTGTGATAGCATGGTTACCGTTTACGATTTTTTGTAATTGTTCTATACTTTTAATTACAAAGGATAATACAACTATTATTCATTTTAAGTGAAGATATTCTTGTTCATGTCCGTTTTGATTTGATTATTATGTTGCCTAATATTTGATGTTTGTTATGCGTACCATGATGAGTCATCGAAATGAATTAATGTTTTGTTTTACGAAAATAACGCAGATGGTAATGTAACAGTTTTACGCAAAAAGTATACTACTTTGGTCGACATGAAACACTGAGGAATTGATACACATGCTACAATCGCAATAAAAAGCCGACGGTAATTATATTTCTACAAACTGGAAGCAACTGCAAATGTGACATAGACTTCTGATGCTATAGATATAGCAAAACTGTGTGGAACCAAAATTAATTTAGATCTGTTGTTGTTTCCTATGATTTCCATACACATTCCAGTTTAATATTGTTTTATTTGATAGTGGGACGTGGTTGATTATTATGCTATGTTGGAACATTTTGCGTCACTATGAAATTGCTAGTACTGCTGAAAATCAACGCCAACTTTGTTTTTTTCTTTATACAGATACATTTGTTTGCACGTTGCCCTAGCTGTTGTAACAAAAATTTCCATCACTACAAACAGAAAAGCAATCTTTCTCTTGGCACCGTGGCCGACGGAATTCAAGACTTTTCCACATCACTTATCACAATCGTCAACAACTAAATTCTCGCAGCCGCTCCCGGCAATAGAACAAATGGTCAGTGTCGAGTTTTTAGGTCAACGATTTGAGCCTCAAAAGAATATCTGACACATTTTCATTTGAGTTGTACTGCTGATGAAAGACACAAATATACAACAAGAGCACGAAATTACAGGAATTATCGGTAAATTCACAAAAACAAGATAAACTGTTCCATCATTTTCACATTCATCGCACGTAAGCACTTGTGACAATACTTTTCCAGTCACGCGAAAGAACACCGATTTCACGCGTTTTTCACATCACAATCGATGATGGTAGGGTAAAAACACTTCAAGAAGATTTTACTAACCATTTTATGATAATTGCACTACGTTCAACAACAGTAAAACAGAAGATTTTATAAAATGTTTCGCACCGACATGAAAACACTACCGACGTGGCCAAGTAGCAACAGAGAATGAGAGGTATCACAATGCCGACGTCAGGTTCGCCATCTTGAAATCGGCAAACGAGTATCCAGCTGTCAGAACAGCATAAATCAGATTCTCCTTATTTTTCAGCACATTTGATAATAGATTGATGTTGTTTCCAGCAAATACGAATTGATTATGACCTATTTAATAAAAAACTATGATAATCCACCGAAGATCGTTGCTATTCGATAAATTTTGTTAAACGTCAGTTCGTGTTTCGGGGCAGAACCTGATTCTTTTAACGATTTGGACGTGGCGGCGAACAACTCTAAACTGAGTACCCAATGAACAAACGGTTATACCGAATGGTGTTTTAGTGGTGATGTAAGCGCATGTCGTACCAATTTCGTAGTGCTGTTGTGGTCAATACCATACGAAAAAAATGTTTTATTTAATAAAATAAGGTAATCAGATCATTAAAATCTTAAAACATAATCTTTTTTACGTATCTGATAAGTTCAATTAGACTATCGCTTAATCAAGAAGGCCTGCCATCTTAAATAAAAATAAAAGTCGTATATTCCAAAAGATATGAATAATAAAATTATTCAAATTATACGATGTCCACAACGCTTGCATACACAGAATTTTATTTCATAAAATACACATACACAAAATTACGATTTAAAAAATGTATAAACCGTGCCATAGTTAAAACTTCATATTCATTCATTCCCACCCTCCTCTCTTTCTCTCTCTGTCTCTCTCTCTCTCTCTCTCTCTCTCTCGGTCTCTCTATCTCTCTTTTTCTCTTATCTCTCTCTCTTTTTCTCTCTTTATCTATCTTTATCTCCTTTTTCTCTCTCTGTACCATGCATAACGAAACCGTTGCTACCGTTTCACTGCCATACTAAATTGATTTACCACCATTGCTGATTACTTAGTCCATGCTATGGGGAAAAGATACGAGTGGGATCATGGTACCGGTCCTATTGTGTGAAAGACCGGCATCGTTACCACTACACAACCGTTACTAAATTCTGAAACTAAATTTTATATCATGGAACGGATTAAGTTCCGGCATTCCGCTGGTGCTTTTTGGAATTATTTTTTTCTTTTCTTATCACACGAGACTTTTTAGTTCGTTTTTTTTTCTTCCAACGGGTTCGTTCTCGCAGAGTCGTAGGGCAAAATGAGAGAATTTGTGAGAGATAAATAAATGTATGCTCAATAGTCTTGTACTGTTCTCTATTCTGTAGCTGACCGATCAAACCAGCTAGCGTTTTGCTACACGTAGGATAACAAGGTTTTAGCACGACGTAGCTGCTATTGCAAATAACATTATTAGTAAATTCCGTACAACTTAAATCAATAAAACTCAATTTCAATCAATGAATGAAATTATGATCAAAGATGCAACAGGAAGTTTTAATATTTTTCTATTTTAAAAATCCAATTTAGAATGAAACGAATCTTTAGCAACAAAACGAGTCATTTGTTGGTTAGAATATAAAGCTATGATGCGAAAGGATAATAAAAAATGAATTGGCTTTTTTCCTTCGTGTTTTCCTTCTTATAGGTAACGAAACATGGAATACTTGCAAAAGGAGTTGAGCTTTTATCAGTAATAATTATACCAATCAGATTTCTATATCCATGTACATATGAACTATCGGAAACTTTTTTTGTCCCTTGAAAACATTATTAAGTGAAAATATACAAAATTTGCAATACTTTAAAATGTTAAATTTGCGAACAAAATAACGAAGCATACAAATCAAAACCATTACCGCGCATGTTTTTGCAGCAGATTCCACTGTAGAAGCTGTACGAATGCGTATCTCGTTTATCGCATTGGGTGGTACTGACACCGACAGCGCCCTTAACTGACATCCAAATTTGCCTTCGACGGACGACGGACCTCTAGTTGAAGACAAGCCATTACAGCCAAGGGGTTATTTGATACCCTGCTGGAAGGTTTTTTTTTCTCATCCCCCTCTTGTGGCGGACGTCCCTGGAACCTGTCACATGTCGAAGATGGATACGATCGAATGGCAGGCAGAGCAAAGAGGCAAAACGTTCCCAGACAAATGTCCCCAATTGATAGTGCACGAAGCAGATTCCTAAGCATGATGCAATTTTGAGGAGAACTTGTTAGTGGCAATTCTGCCAAGGTGCATTTATATCAGACTGTTACAATTGGGTAATAAATAAAAATATACGTATATGGGTAGACTTATATACTTTTACTATACATTTAATCCGTCAAAAACAACCTCACCTCTTTGCTATTCAAAAATATGCACAAATCCATGGAGGATCTTAATGCCCTGGGTGGGTAAAGTAACTTCTTTCGTTTTGCATTGCTGACTTACTTTTCGGTGCAAATATGATACCTTGACATGCATGACGTTGCGGAGGATTTACTGGAAAGCTTCTACCATCGTTTACCGGGGAAGTTTACTCGATTGTGGCCGGTACTGTCTATCTCGCTCTTTCTCTCTCTCGCTCTGCCCCTCTTATGTGTCTCTTATTTGTGTCTAATGATTGAATCACATTTGGAGGTGTATTAACGACTGGCGACGTCAAATTATCAAGCCCTCCGTTCGTTGATGGCCCTACGGGGGTTATGACGGTTGCGAGCTGCACCCCAGGTGGCAGGGTGCATGTTTCGCAACTGCAACCAGACCCAGTTGAGGTTTATGCGTGAAGGAGAATAATAAAGCCATCGAATGTGGAATGTGGTTGAAGAATCCAGCACACGGTAGCTGGTGGTAATGTTTACCATGGCCGTATTGAGTTGTCTTCGTTTGATGCAGAATCCTTCACATTGTGGGTAAAATAAAGTTTCCCAATGCGGCCAATGTACACACGCATACGTGGATAACGGAATAAACAGATGTTACTAAGTCTGTTTGTAGATGTGGCTAAAAAAAAATCGAGCATTCTTCACGAACGAAACGAATAACCCTTAAGCGATTGTATTTCCAACGCAAAATTTTTGCCCTCTAAATTAAATAGAATAACCAATTTGCACAACACACGGAAAGGACTGGAAGATAAAAACAAAAGGTTTAAAAATTGTGTAACTTCCATACCTTTTCTTGGGTAATATCTCTTCCCTATAAAAAAAATCTTAGCATGCCATGACATACATTTTTTTGGGGAAATCTCCGTTAGGATTAGTTTTTAATACTGCGATAAATATTTTTTATATTACAAAAATGGCCACAAAAACAAATTGCATTGCATGAAACACTATATTTCCTTTTTTTCTGTACTTGAAACACGCAAAAATTGTCGTTCGCAAGTCAAGAACCGCTAACCCAGCGGGGCGGCTGGACTCGCAATAAGGAAAAGTTCGTTGAGATTTTCCGGCCATCGTCCATAATTTAGTGTCACTTTAAAGAAATTTATCGCCATTTTACCATTAAAGCATCGAGCCATTGGCGTTGTTGCCTTCGAACAAACAACGGTGGAGCGTAGCTTTAGTACGTGAAACACAAATAAAAAAAAAACCCTTAAGAACGGGACCGGGACACTTAAAGTCTTTTTCTCATTCTCACGACGATCGAACTACGGTTCCGGCGCCTCCACGTACCGCACCGTATAGCTTCGCCAAGAGCCAAGACGTTGTGCGCCTTGGTGGAAAAAATATAGACTCTCGGCGCGGGTTTTGTTGGAACTTTTCCAATTAAGCAGCTTGTTAAATGCCGCCACGGAGCAGCTTCCGGTTAAGGGGTAAGCAGTAAATCCGCCTGTAAAAGGTGGATAACTTAGGTGACTGCAAGGAGTGCAGTAACACTTCCAGCGAACTGTGCGCAGCAATTCTAAGCGTATCTGTTTCGGTTCGGTTTTGGTGGTGCTTTCGTGTCCGCGAGGTGCCAGCTCGAGTGCCGACACTTGACGATGTTTGTCACGATTCTAGGCGCTGGCGCTTTTGCAGCTTGGGTTGAGTGATGGTAACAACAAAACATAAAAAACCTCCCGAAAAAAAAAAATCACCACCAACTCCGAAACAGGAAGCGAAGCGTTTCGCTTGCAGCCAATCGGAGGACGGCAACGACAAAGGCATTGTTAAGTTTGCAAACTCGCTCGCTGGATTGCTCGCCCAGGTTTGCCTGAATGCCCGAAACATTTCACGACGACTGAGCACGGTAACAATGTTGCTGCAGCATAATCGATTTTACATTGTTCGTTTGCGACATAATAGGTAACAACCCTTCCTGTGCTAAACTGCAATTCACTGCAGTCCTTACCGACACTCAAGCCGGGCAGCACAAGCAAACCAAGCCGCCTTTGCCTTCCTTACAATAGACAATCCCTGTCCCGTGGCAATGGTGTTCGCTCCCTGGAGGGCCGGCTTCAGGCGGCGTGCTGCCACATTGTTGACAGGTGCACAGGAGAGAATCTGATGGTCTAAGTCCATTACACTGTCGTCGTTTTTTGGGGAAACCATTCGGAAGCGACCGTGAGGTCGGTATGTTTAACGCTGGAGCGCTGGAGCGAGGATAAGATTGTTTAATAATGTAATTTTGGCCAGAACGGTGGATAATCTGCGGACGGTGCTCGGTGCGCCCATTAGCCCCGAGCCCGTTGTCTTAAAGCTTTATGTTTGCGCTTGCCATTAAAGATGCTCGAATTGCTCGACGATCGAATCCGAAAAGGGTTTGGTGTAGTGCAAGTTCGTGCTGTTCGATGCGTTAGCTAATCCCAAGAGTTACTTTACAAAATATGACATGATTTGCACCCAAAACATTACTCACGTGAACCATGATACAGAAGTACTTATTAGTCGATAAGTTTTGGTACAAAACATTGATCTAAATGTAGGAGGATCTGGTTATTGCATTCTTTAATCGTCTGGTGCAATTATTTAGCTGGAAAGGATGTGTAGAATGGAGGAAATAAATTTGACAATCTTAACAGTGGGTTATTTTAAACTGAACCGTAAAAACTTCGTGGTAAAATTTCACAAGACTGGTTCCCCATAAGAAAGCTACTGGGGGGATGCAAATGAGAATGGCTTATTACAGTCAACAAACTGGTGTACTAAAAAGGTAAAAAAAGGCTAGTAAAACAGCAAGTAAGGGAAGGTTTCTGGTTCCACAGACGATAGCTACCGAGAGGATTCAAATAAGAATTGTTTATGATAGCCAACAAACGTATACATCCGTTTGTTGAGCGAACAAAAGGCTAGAAAAACAGTGAATTAGGGAAGGTTTCTGACACTATTCTGTTACTAACTTTTTTACTTATACTTTTTTCCTTGTTCAGACAACGTCTTTGCTTATTGTGAGTTTGAAGAGGACGAAAAAGAATACAGTTTTTACAGTTCGAATGGTCAGATATTCGTATTATGGACTGTTAGTCGGATTTTTTTCGGAGTTTTGTGATACTTATGTTTTCATTCTTGCCTTGTAGTCGTAGTGACACCGGAATTCTACATGACACCGCTGGCAAAGAGTGACTGACCAGCTAACACGGTCTATTAATCTTTATGAGCCTTTGATTTCGAAAATAACAATTATATTCCGTAAGTGTCCCAGTTTTCGGCAACTAAATGGAACAGTTTACCAAAAACATCTACCATTTTTTAAAAAATGTGGCATTCATAATTATCAAACTGCTTGTATTAGATAGAACAACTATCGTATCGTAGTCCCAAGCGTGCTCGCACATGTACTAAAAATATTTTGTTTTGCAAAAAAATGTATCAAAATTCAAAAACTGATTTTGTTGCTTTCTTATCAACGCGAATATTGGCTTTTTAACTTTCCAAATGGTATAAAAAGAAGCCGGAAATTATTCTAAACATATTTTTGCTCCAATTTTTGGCTCTTTTGGGCGGAATGAATGTTCAAAGCATGAGCAAGCAGTGTAAAAATAAACGTATATTTCGTTACATATCGATGAAAATGTATCAAAACAATAAATGTAGATAGAAATGATCATTATATCTGATATGTTGCTGCAAATTTTCCACAATTGAATTAGAGATTAACTGATATCATGAACCTCGTAATTTACATTATTAATATTATTAATATTAAGCAAAGTTTTACATCAAATCGGCATGTAAAAGAAGAAACCGGAGAACACTTTCACACACTATCCCCGCAAAGCAAAATCACTCTCGATGTTTTATCATTATTGAAGAAAAGGCTCTCGGCTCGGGTTAAACTACAATATTCAAATGAATGCAGAACTCTCTTCCTTTCCCCACACACCCACTTGGCCATAGCCACGTACACGGCGGAACAAACAGACTTGGTGCCACCGGCATCGGTTTGAGTGTAAAAATCCAAAGAATGCGACGGTCATTCTCAGCGGGCGCTGGAATGCTTTCGCCCCACACACGTTCATGCCATTTCAACTCGACCATCACCTGAAAAGCCGTTACGCGGTACTCCATCTCCAAGAAGGGCCGGCTACGAAAAGAATCACCAGAAGCAGGTATAGTGATTCGTACGCTTCTGTTAGTTTAGTTTTTTTTACTTCCTCTCTCGA
This sequence comes from Anopheles farauti, assembly GCA_000473445.2. Taxonomy (NCBI): domain Eukaryota; kingdom Metazoa; phylum Arthropoda; class Insecta; order Diptera; family Culicidae; genus Anopheles; species Anopheles farauti. The sequence goes on from KI915054.1 coordinate 945,819, forward strand.
CTACAATTTACTCTTGATTCAACGTAATTTGTAACAAACATTTGGAAGCGAAATGCGGATCCATTGACGGAAATGGATACAGCCAATTTTTTATTTGCCTCTGTCCGATCGTATGTTTCACTTCACCAAGCCGCTGGAGACGGGCAATAAAGGAAACGACAATAGGGAGCAACCGACGCCACCGAGCGGTCGATGAAACTAATTAAATGAAGTCGAAAACATTACAACGCCCCGTACCTTTGCGTGAGGTTAGGCCTTGCCACACAGCAACAACGTGAATACGCACCAGCCGGTTCCTGCGGAAAACCGACCGGGGAGAGTAGGGTGGAAGACAGCACAGTACGGAGGGGGTGGGTTTCTGATTTCTGGTGAAGGTGTTGATCGTCGACACGTGACCCCTGGGGTCGGGCACGTGGTTGTGTGGCCGTGGCCACAAACTTGACTCGTTCCCCGGAGGCGAGCCCATCTTCATTCATGCTTTGTGCATGCGAGTGATGTGTGCGAGATTTTACGACAACAAAGTAGACATAAAAAAAAACTCCCGGGAAACTTATGTAGCGATTCTCGATTATCTGTCAACAGCAGGCTGTGGAAAGAAACGTAGACGAACGGGATCGGCGTTTTACTCTGGGGCATGTTTATTTTGCTCATCGGCAGCACGGACCGCATTAGCTTTCCCGAACACGGAACACGTTTGAAGAGCCACGTTTCAGCCTCGGGTGCGAGGAATACATTCGAAAGAACGGTCTCGGTTGTAATAAAATGCAGGAAGTATGTTTAAATTTGGTTGAAAATAGCAAATACAACACAAAGCGTTTTATCTTCCGACAACATCTACAGCCCATCGTATGAATGTGTGCGTGTGTGTTCCAGTAAGGAAACCATTTGCTTATCGGGCATCCATCCAGGATCAACCTTCCCAGTGGCTGCTATTGTTGCTTGCCGCTACGGTTCTTCACACTCCCAAAAAGACCATCGCTTGCGGCAATTTCCTGTGTGTGTGTGTGTGCGTTTTTCGTCTTCTTCTTCCTTCCTAGCAAGCTGATAAATCGTATTAACGCAAATTGATACCAGGCCGTGGCGTCCCCTCCCGCGGGCAGATTGTTGCTATCGCTGGGCGCTCTCGGAACATCGCTCATTTGCCGCCCCGTCCTGTCAATTGCCGGCGCACAATCAAGATTAGATCAATGCACACATTTATTCGATTTAGCTTGTATTTCTGGTTTGTGTTTGTTCGTTGGCTAGGGAGGGGAAAAAAGAAATGTCCCGTTTCGCGACACGGTTCGCCAGCGGTGTCCATGGTTACGGAGGGGTTTTTTGGTTGCTTTTCTTTTCTAGCCACTCGCAGCTGTCCGATTCGAATGCTTCGTTCGAACGGTCGTTAGATTATCGTAACGAGAATCCTAAGTACTGCTAAGCCGTGTGTCCGTGTGTTGTCGCGCTGTCTCTGGGACGTTAGGCAGACGAAATCATGTTCTTGGTAATAAACAGATCAATGAGTAATCTAATTTAAATGAATTCATGACACCCGCAAACTACGAACCACCGCCCGATTGCCACACTCGCTGGGTTCGCTGGGTAATTTAAAACAAGTGTGAGGCTGTTATTTTGAAAACTTTCGGGCTCACGAAACGGTAGAAGTGTTCTCAGCGGGCTAGAAAATGGTCCCGGAACCGAGCGGGGTTTCGGTGGAACCGGTGGGAATCGTTTTAACCCCTCGATTTACGACACCGGGAACCACAACCTGGGAGTGGGACACACCCCGGGTGAAAATCACCTGTGGAAAGTGTTGTTTTCAATTTACCGGTGAAAACAACAGGGGAACCATCTCCTTCCCCCCATCCCCTTCCACCCCGCTCAACACCCGCGTAACGTACCGTTTACACCGCAAAAGCCGACCGCATGCATGCCTGGGTAGATGAAAGAACACCTTATCCCCCTTGATACACCCACCCCCAGAGTAGAAAAAAAAGAACAAAAACCAGACAAAGAAACACGGCCGCATACAGGTTCGGTACAAAAGCACGCAATCCGCCAAAAAGGTTCTCGGGTTGCAGCACTCGGGCGGAGGTGGAGGCGGAGGTGTAGCAACACAAAACGCCTTCACCGGCGTAACCTGATGTTCCCTTCCCCAATCCGGAAGCTATCCGCTGGCTGGGATAAGCGGAAGAGGGATTTGAGGCCGACGGATTCAACGCCCACCTCTCCGGGGGGTGGTGATGGTCTTCCGCCCAACCAGGGCGTCGAATGCCCAGGCAGGGTGTGTGTGTGTAATGTGATAAGTTAGTACAATAAAAACAAATGATTTAATTTGGCCTCGGATTGGCCTTGGAGCATGAACGGGACGGGCACCGAGCACGAAACGGCCTGGTGTGCAATTGTTGTGAAGTACAAGTTAATGAAAGAGTGATTGAAAACGAATCGAGCTGGGTTCGTAATTGAAACCGGAAGACCTTGGTTGAAAGTTGAGTGAAGGGGAGGGAAGGGGAGGGGGAAGAGGATTTTTGAAGTGTTTTAGTCAACTCATGACTCTCTCTCTCTCTTTCTCTCTCTCTCTCTCTCTATCTCTCTCTCTCTCTTTTGACGTTACGATCTGATTAGTGTATGAACCAAAGCTATTAAACAAAATGTACTTTTTTCCTTTTACGGAATATCGAAACAATGTTCCTGTTGCACTTCCAAGTAGGCGCTGAAAATATCGTAAAACTGTTGACACTTTCCCCTCCGTAAGAAACACATATATACCGGTGTTTCTTAAGGCGTTTTGCAAAGAAAATAAACCGTTTTGAATACTAAACAGTTTGGCGCAAACGCGTTCAACTCTTCAGGTGCTTCAGGTTCTCGAGACTTCGCGTACGGGCACGCTTTGGTTGTGTCTGGTTATTGTCTCACCAGATTGCTCCCCGGGGTTGGAAGAGCACGTGTCGCTTCCCGATGAAAGGAGACCGATTTGCGAAGAAGATTGTCTTGAAAAGTACGCATCTCAAACCACCAACTGGCCCGTGATTTATCTCTTTTCTCTATACGACTGATGGTACATACTGAAAGTAGTGTGTTGAAATACTGATCCTCGGCGAAATTCGGTGAAAGTTACGTTGCATACAGCTGTCGGACTTTTCTTCAACTAGTCACATTTGTCAATAAGTAAATATTAACATGTTGGCTATTCGAGCCACTAAACCATCGAACTTACCATATTTGCTAGGTCCATTTCCTCCAAACGCCGCAAGCGTTCCTCGCGCTGCAGAGCCGCCTCTTTCGCCTGGTGGCGGCGCTGTTTGTTCCTTAAGTGTCCCATTTGTTGTTACTTTGTCTTTGGAATGTGACGTCACGCACGTTTGGTGCGTTTTTTCCTTTAATTTTTGGTTTGATGCAGATAATGTTGAAATTCGCGTTCAGAAGCACCAACGGTCGTAATATTTTATCTGTAATGAGAAGACAGTGAAATATGTCATGAGCTAATTGTTGTAAAATGTAATGCAAGGCTATTTTCACGTACTGCCGATCTCTTTGTTACAATTCCCCTAACTATTTCGCACGCATTAAGAAGACCACTTCCAATCACTACGAATATTTAGGCACGATTGACTTCATTAACTCCCGGGTGCTTCGAGAAAATAACAGCGCTTTAATAAAATCGATAAATTTTGCACACAAACAGTTGGATGGTGCGCAATTCGGCAACGGAAACAGAAATCGGAGGGAGCCATAGCAAAAAAAAAAACAAACAAACAAACAAACAAAATGAACGGACGATTATGATTAGGGACGATCGTACAATCTTAAGAGGGAAATGTAAATTTTGAATGCTTTATTTTCTGCTCGCTACCACCGTGGGACAGGTCATAATTCATTATATGTCATAGTAGTTTTAACTTCTGGCCCTATCCGTATTCTATTGCACAACAATTGGAAAATACAGAATGCGTACCAAATATTTTTTTTGTCCCCGCTAAATTTCCCCTTCAACCGGAATGGCCATTCGAGAATGTGTGGAATTTGCGGCGGCTGGGGCCGTGCCGTCGTGATCGCAGAACGTGATTTGCGGAAACGAATTTCACAGCTTCAGCCGTACGAGTGTGGCGTCTGGTAGGAAAATGCCAGAATTCGTGTGAACTTTAAGCAACAGAAACGTGCCGCTTCCTACATTCCAATTCCTCCTTCCCGCCGGCAGCTCTCGGATGGATGGATGGATGGATGGACCGACGGCGCAGGACCAACAACCGTTACGCATCATGTCCACCGAAATCGATATCGAATCCGGTCCCGTCAAGGGTGAGTCCCGTAACCGTAGTGAGTGCGTAGTGCAGGCTCTCTCTCTCAGACCGACTAGGTACGGTACTGGAAGCACGGGCACCCTTTAAGGAAAAGATGCCGGATCCGGTCGATGATGGAAATGCGCCACGAGCTCGTGTTCGTACGCCGGCTCACCCGGTGGACCGGTGGACGTGGGAGCAGCCGGCGCTCGGCGCTGATGCCGAAGAAGACTGTGGTACACCGTATGTAAATTCAATTAGTTCCCGCTTCGGGAAGGGCGAGCGTGCGTTTCGCACAAACGGGCAAAACCGTTTTCGGGTGCGAGTGGTTTTGCCAAATAAACAGTACGATGATATTATTCATTTTTAATTTACTCCCATTGCCGGTCTATTCTCGAGTGGTTAACATACTTGAGCCCAAGTTACACAGCGTGAGCAGGCACATAAACAGAGAAAGGATGTTATTGCATACCTGAGAAGATTGTAACCTTACACATGTAAGTAGGAGAGCTGATAAGGGTTGTAAAACTTACAGGAAAGGTTATCCAATCAAGGGTTGGACAACTCTTGAACGTTATGATTTAATTAAAAAAAAACATTGCAAATAAACGAATCTAAAGGAAAAAAGAGGTGTGTTTATAAAGCTGTCGCAGGAAAAAAATCATTAAAATTATTGTAATACCAATGCAATTACCTTATTGCTCTCTTATTTACTATTGTTACACCTAATCATAAAAACTAAAACAAACTAAAAACTGCATCTACAGGAAAAATGAGGTGTATTTATAAAGCTGTCGCAGGAAAACTAAAATACTATCATTAAAATTATTGTAATACCAATACCAATTATTGTAATACTACATCTAAAGGATAATCATAATGCGGTGTGTTTATAAAGTATTGTAAAATATTAAATCGCAGTAAAAATAACACACTATCATTAAAATTCTTGTAAATACCAAGGGATCAAGAGCCGTCACAACAGCAAAACAGTTGATTGAAACATGACACCGTCGTGTTAAAAGCTGCTAACCACAACAGGGCTGATAATAATTCCGCAAACCCGGCGAAGAAATATCAATTTTTAATTTATGGTAATTAAACCAGAGGAACCCTCATAAAACCCCGAAGAATACGCGTGGATCGTCGCACGTTTTCCCACTTGCATTGGCCGGACTCGTCCGCCCGGTTCGGGACGGGAAATGGACGATTGGTGCGTTTCGAGGTGGACCGAAAAAAAAACAAATGTCTTTATTAATATGTGTCCCCGTGCCACCTAACCCTGATCCCATCGTTGATCAGTTCGAGAAAGTGTGTTTATTAAGCATTAGCATGTACGGAAAACAGGCACCGCGCGGGAAAACCGTCGAACCGAGGGACCGAGGGTTTCTTTCCCAACCCATCGCCACCGCCGACGGTGTTTCCCAGACGCTGCCAGAAACGAAACTGCCTGCGAGGGGACGCTCGTACGTAACGCCGAGGTACATCTTGTTGACTTTTTCTCCCCCAGCAGTTGCAGTTGGCGCAATGATGTTACTGTTTTGTAGCAAATTTTTTGTTTATGGACATCCCGCTTCCCTCCCCTCCTGAAAGTAATACTTGTAATACGGTGCCAAGTGCACTCGACGGTGCTTCAGCCCAAAGTGGTAGATAGAGCAGTATTTATTTAATTTACATAAACATTTCTTTCACGATGTTACTTAACACGCGTGAGTGTGTGGACGAAGGCATTCAATGGCAATAACATTAGATAATAATCGTATCAGAAGCTGCGATTGTGAAGCAAGGAAATAAGTATGTTGCCGTGTGTTTCGATTTGCATAAGAAAAAGAGGATTCTATTTTAAACTTTTTTTTTATGAGAAAGCATGATACTATTATTAGCGCAACGGAGTAATAAAGCAAAACTGCACCTCCCTTTTGGTGGTAATTCAATCATTTAGAACCCACTGTACCACTCGCATTCAATCCATCAACTAATGAGTGCCATTCTATTTGCAACGAAAGGTGTGTGTATGGGTGTGCAAAGTAATGCAGGTTCAATTATAAAAATGATTCAACGCCAGTCCAACCCATTACCACCGTGATGGTGATGAAAATAACAATGCGTTCCGAAAACAGTTCCAACAGTTGTCACGCGACGCGTCAATTTTGTGCCGATTGATGTCGGGCCGGGCATTGAATGGAAAGTTTTACAATGCACTTTTCCCCAGCGATGCAATGGCGATGGTTTTGTTTTATTTTATTTTGTTTGTTTGCATACCGTTGTGTACCGTTGTTTACCGTTGCACAAAAAGCGCTCGCCAGAAATCTGGCAGCCTGAAACAGATGCGGAACAGCTAAGCTGGCTGTTTTGTTTCACTCATTCATGCTATTTGTAAAGCCAATTCCCGATGGGATTGTTACCAAAGCGATGGTAGAGCGAGCTGGGATTAGCTAACGATGGAGCTTGCATGGCCTACCATGTATGCAACATTTTACCGTACTGGTGAAATGAATCGAATTGTGCGAGGAAGGATCGACTAAATGTGGCCGGAAATGATGACAGAAAGGAACAAAACGCAAACCCGGAAAACCCGTTTACAGTTTGGCTTAGCTCTGAACGGTGTGTAAGTGTTTCGATGGAGCTTATGTTTTGATTGATTTTTTGGTACAAATATTATTGTTCCTTTTTTAAATGAAGCATTCAATCGCGGGATGTTCGAACTGTGTATTGATTTTGTTTAAAAAAAATTAAATGTACGTCTAATTGTATCTAGTAGGCTTTGAATCAAAAATATTATTCCAAAATACTGAGGAACTGATATTGAAATCGAAGAATCGTGGATTAGCTTTGTGTATGGAAGGTTTGAAGTGAATATTAAATATAATATTCTGCCAAAAATGGTGCCAAGGTTATTGAATTTTGGCTTGCCACGCCAGTTAAGTATTTGTTGAGAGTGTAAAGTTGGTATTTAGTATATGATTTATTAGACAGCTTGACATTGTAACGGTTGGAGTACTAATGATGTCATTATATAGGACATTTATGGAACATTGGAAAATAAAATAGTATTGTATCAGGTGAAAAAATATTAAAGTTTTTTTTTAATTGCTACCAGATACATTTGTGTGATTTTGTGGTATTTAATTTAAATTTAAAACCGCATCGAATTCTTTTTGAATTTTTAAATAACACTAAGCGAAGAATCAGTTCTTGAAGAAAGCTCATAAAAAAACTGATTCGTGAATTTCGAAGAGTTAATGACGGCTTGAGCATGAGAAATAAACCATCATAGCCGTATCATTTCTTGTTAGGAAGTAGAGCTTAATTTTTAAACCTGGATTACTTAATAGGATGAGCTTTGAAAAAATAGAAATGAAATGGACTATGTTTATATACTATAAACTATGTTTATAAACTATAAATATACTTTGTCAGAAAACTCTCAAGAATTTTAAAAGATTTCAACTATCAAAAGCTCATGACTCTTAACTTGGAACAAGGGATTGTCAAATTTCTACCGATTTTGCGGAATAATCAAAGATCATGTTCCAGATCTACTATTTATTAAAAAAAATTACACAAGCAACAGTTTCATTTTTAAATTGCAAGATAAGGTTCATATTTTTAGTGAAAGTGTTGCCGGTCTTCATACGAAAGGAGTAGTATACAAAAATCATCTGTACTATCTCCCCAAGCGTGGTATATTGTTAAATAACCGACTTGTTTGATAGCTTTATGAGGAAATATTACTAGCAGTTGAAGGTATACACGGAAAAGAAGAAAAGTATATTCTTGAAGATGCATTTTCAGCGTTTTAAGTAGTATAAACAGTTATTAAAGAAAATGCTTAAATTCTTCAAAATGATCATTTGACGTGCTAGAGTGCTTAACGCATTAAACTGGCGCATTAAAGGCGCATAGTTAAAAAAGTGCTTTATTACAGTTTTGCGCTGACTATTCTACCTTAAAATCTTTCAGTTTCGTGTCTGAAACCTCTCCCCAACTCCTTGCCGAATCGGGAACAGATTTTTGGGAAAATTTCGAAATCGTTTTCATAGAAAAAAAAAAATCATAAAATAGTAAAAGTGTCAAGTGAGTCCTTAGTCGAAAGATAGTGTAAAAATATTCACATCATGTGTACAGCTACGTAAAGTAAATTTGATCCTATTCAAACGTTAAGCCAGTTTTGATCATATTGGAAATGGGTTGGTATAAAAAGGCTCTTAGCAGAAGTATGATTGAAGAAGAAAAACATGAGCTGAAAACATTGTTTTAAATCAACGCAACGACACGCGCGGTTCCGTGTACGCTTCCCGTGCGACCACTAAATGTGTGCGCGTAACCTTTGCCAAAAGCCACCACGAACCGTTCCTTCCGACCCACCGTGTACCGTAGCACCGTAATGGAACATGGTTTCCTCGGCACCATGAACTAATCGGCATCGCCCCAAAACAAACGCATCCACTCGGGGCGGCACCAGGAGTGCCGGTCGGGCCGCCGGAGTGCAGCTTTCCGTTGACTGCAGAAGAGTGCAAAAGAACTGGCGGATAGTTGCGAAGAATTGCCCATGCTCATGAAAAGGACGACTTGAACTAGCGCCCCAGTGCTAGTACTCGGGCGTCATAAAAAGTGCAGACGAACCGGTAACAACAATAAGAAAAAAAAAATCCTACCCTGGATCAGAAAATAACATCAGCACTCTGGACGAGAAAGGTCCAAAGCCGAACGGGGGAACGCTTCGGTTGGGACGTAGGTCGGGTAACTTTGGAGAGGGGGGGGGGGGGGGAGAGGAAGTTTTTGTATAGCATTGGGAGCACTTTTTTACTACCACGACCATTCCATAAAGTTTGCAGTGCTACAAACACGGCAAGCCGCACATAAAAGGCAGCACCGCTCGTTATGGAAAAATATTAAAAAATGGTTGCCATACGGCTGTAGCGAATGTAAATAAACGAGTACGAGCGTATGAATGCGGCGAAGGATACAAGCATGCCACGGCCAGGACGTAGTTAAAGAATTTCAACGGTACGGGAGATGCGCATGAAAGATGACCCGGCTGGATCGTGCACGCCAATTCTAGCCCATCCCCGCCAAGCCGATTGTGGTGCGGCGCAAAGGATATGAAAGGATATGTGTTTAGTTTTTAGTACCCAGGCCCGGGTGCACACACTAGCACTACGCTTGGTTGCTGGTAGATAAAGGTACACTCACCGATGATAAACTCACCCACCACCGGTTCGGTCGTCCATTTGCAAGCGTGCGCTTACCGGGTTGGAATATGGGAAAGCCGTGCCGGCTAGAGGAGCAGAGCGTAGGTTTTGGTTTTAGATAAAAAAAAACCACCGCACAGATGGTTCCGTTTGGTTCAGCTCGATAGCAACGATGGACCGGTGGAACCGAGCAACCGGAGCCGAGGGGGGAACTCTGAAAATGTCCATGACAGAATGCATGTGCCACAGTGTGTGCGTGTGTGTGGGTGTTCAAGAGCGAATAGCCATAGGTATGAAACTATCGCCACAAAAACTCCACCGGAAAAGGTAGTTTTGAATAAAACCGGCATGGTTTACTATGTCTGTTGGGGGAGTTTTTTTTGTTTTGAGGCGTAGATCAGGTCAACATAAAAATTTTGTTAGAGATTTGATGTTGATTATGTGACGAATTGTAGGGAATGTGAGTGTGGAAATGATAACACTAACACAGTCCTCTCCCAGAGCCTTCCCAATCACGTAGTAAAAGGCATCGAGGGCCAATCGGCATTTTTGCTACTTTGAGATCTGTTAGAATAAATGGGAATTACTCGATACCTACTAAGAATTCAACCATAGGCATAAACATCCTTGACGCCAACTGCTAGAAATAGATAGCTACACGAATTATGAATTGTACTCGAATTAACCATTGAATAAACAGTTGCAAACAGAAAGGCGCGAAAGATAGTTCGTGAATTCGAAACTCCAATATCGCAAGAACATATCGTGAATATATTTCACAAGATCCTGTTTTTGAGGTCGTTGAAAATAGTTTTTTCTTTTTAAAGCTCCCTTCCTTTAAAACTCTCTTTTTCAACTTGTGTTTTCGTTTCCTCTCTGAAAATATAAATTTAAAAATCTATTTTTGGAAGAAACATTATATGATGTGCTTTAAACATTTTGAAAACTGAATTTTGTATTAAGGATTTTAAAGGACAGTGGGTTCATAATGCACACAATATCGTAACTTAGCTATCGTAAGCGAAACTGTAGAAAGAATTTTTCACTTACAGCAGAAGATATAGAAGGAGAAGAATGAATTGTTTAGTTTCTCTTTTAATTTTAATTTCGGGGTTACATCTAAAAGCACCTTATATTTACCATATTTCTATAAAAAGTAATTCTTGCATTCATCTCCATTCTTGCAGCATTGCATTAATTTATCGCGAGTGTTCTATTACACACTGTTTACTAATTGCATCAGCCCATTTCAGAGCGGCACGGTGAAATCATTGAAAAAGGCCCGGATTTGCATTGTTCCATCACATTTGAATTAAAAAAAAAATATGTTTAAACCGAAATCCTATTCATTCATGCCGTTTTCCCACTTCCCCGATTCACCCATCCAGCTCGGATGGAGCATGAATGAGAAATGACTTCAATCATGACGAGTCTTTTATTAATTAATTATACTGTAACGTTCTCGAGCCGATAAAATGCGCAACTCGCATCGATAAACCACAATAGAGCTCATTGGCCAGCTAGCATCGAGCACCATTTACATCCTTGCTGGAGGAAAATTATGATCGGTATAGTAATCAACAACTCGGCTGATGGGATGATACGGACACCCAGCGCCGAGGGCGGGAGGGCGGGCGAGCGGGCGGGAGCGAGAAGAGTGGGCGGCTGTTTGTGCGATTGGTGATGGCAGCTTTTAACGATCGTCCCCCACCGATCCACCGACCCAACCCCGATAACTGTTTGGTGCAGTTTCCATCATAGATTGCACCATGGATGCGTAAAATCCGAGAACGATATTAAATCGTAATAGCTGTCAGATTTGTTTATGTCGTTTTAAAATTTTAATGTCAACATTATTATGTTGAAGCAGTCATAATTTGTGTCCCTCGAGTCTCATTCCACCCGCGCGGGTGCACCACACTGGTGTACCATTTAATGATATTGGTTTGTTCGAAAACCAATCTCTTCTCTCTCTCTCTCTCTCTCTCTCTCTCTCTCTCTCTCACTTGCTACGTTCTCGCTGCCCGCACACGTTTCTTCTGGCGTCGATCGTCGCCGGAAGGGATATGCTGCTATTGAAATAGCAATCGGTATGGCTCATTGTAGCAGCGAGTGTGGGAAATGCACGCCGGGAAATGGGGCGGGTAGACAGGGTGCATCCGCACGGCGCGATAAATATTTTCTCACAGTACCAGCAAAAACCACTGACGCTGGGCGAGTAAGCAGCGCAGGGTGGTGGTAGCGAAAATTTGAATAATATATTTAAATGGCATAAATATTTTCGTTATTTGTTTACAACTCGATTTATTAATATAATACCATGTAATTCATTTCACTTCTGATCGCAATCAGAAATACACATATGAGCGATGAGCGTCGCCGCCGCCGTCACCATCAACGTCCGAGGGGCATTTTGCAGTTTCGCGTGATGCAATCAGGCACCCGGCCTGGTCGATGCGGACGGGGGGGGGGGGGGGGGGGGGGGGGGGGTCTGAGCTTGAGCGATGGGGAATTTCAATTTAATCCGATCCGATTGCTAGCCCGCCCTCCCGTCGCGTGCCACCCGATCGTCCACCTTTACATCGCTACCGGTGCTGGTGGACGGGTGACGATGGAATTAAAGTGCTACTGCGCTGCCGTACCGTAAATGACAACTTCAGTGGGCATGGTAATTTGGCGAATGTGTGGTTAAAGTGTTTCAATACGGAAAAGGGTGTTGTGGAAAAATAACAACCAAAGTTTTCCGATGCAGTGTGAAAAGGATCATCTTCGAGGAGAATGTGGAATAGTGCTACTAAAAAGAAAAGTGTCACAAAAAAGCATTCTATATTTATAATACCAATTAAAATATAGCAAACTAAAATAAAACATAGCCTTAAATAAAAAATAACGAATGTCATAAAGAAAGCAGCAGAACAAAGGTGGCGTTGCTATGGGAAACTTACGTACCAAGATACAGTGTCGGACAAAATAATAAGTTGACCCATTAATCCGATTGCGAAACAAATGCCGTTCCGATTTGAATGTTGCAAATAATAAGCTTTAAGTTAACAATGAAAATAAAAAGAAAAACAAAATGCTATAAAATAGTTGGAAGTTTTACTATTATGTCGCTTGGATGTTTACATGGTAAATAATAACTCCATTTTTACAGTCGAAGGATAAAAAGGTTACCTGAGCGAAGTCTTTCATTAAACCTGATAATTCTGTCGAAAATAGCCGAATTTCTAAAACAGACTAATGCTCTTATTGTTTTGTCCGACACTGTACGTTGATGAATTTACGTTGGCTCCTGGTATAAACGATTTAAAAGTAGGTTTTTTTATGCAGACGATTTACAGGGTTTCGAGTCATATAAGGGAGCAATGCAATCAGTAGAGAGAATGTGTCAACCGGTTAAGAGAATGATGCAGCCATGTAGTGGGCTGTAACATTCTCTTAACCGGTTGACACGTTCTCTCTACTGATTGCATTGTTCCCTTATATGACTCGAAACCCTGTAAATATACATTTTAGTTATAGGTCCAGGCCAGATTATACGGTGAGATCAGAAATGAGTCGAACACTATGAACTGTTTGCGAATGATAAAATCTAAATCGGTTCTTTCGTTGATGAGTTTAGCATCATTTTTGGATTTTTAACATTCACGAAAGTCATTTTCATTCTAGTCGTTGATCATCGGTCATAGAAAGAGGATCATACCGTGGCATTATTCATGAATTTATCATAAATCACCGGCTTATCTTTGTTGCTACAATTTCTGCAACTAGCTTTTAACTACAGTGAGAGTTTTATTAAACACATAACACATTTGTATAAAACTTTCCATAGAGCGTCCTATCACACGGCAGTTGTTCGAGCTTATCAAAGCACTTTTCAGTTGTCCAATGTGGCGCTTTTCGTTATGCTCAAAAAAAAAAACAAAAAAACGCTAGCGCTATTTTACAGCAACTCTAGCAACTCGGTCACTAACAGCCGAATCACTGTGGCCCTGTGCAAGACGGCGTCTGTCATCGGGTAGACAACGGCGACAACATCAATCATAAAATTTAATGGGATAACATAAACAGGAAACGGCAACACAAAGGACAAACGAGCACACTCGCTACCATTTCCCGACGACTGCTAGGTGGAAACCGTCAAGCGCTTCGGTGTTGCCATCGCGCTGGTCTTTGCGAGGGAACCGCTGGGACGGAGTCGAAACCGTGGTCTAGGAAAGGAAAGCTTGCCTCATCAGTGCGAGATCAACCTCGGGGCGATATCGGTGGAAGGGGAGAAATACCGGCACGCGGAAGGATCATGCCTCCATCCCATCAGCACCCATTACCCATCGGTACCACGCGTTCGTATGGAAAACTTTGAACATCCATAACGAGATTGTACGCATTTAACGATCCTCCACGGTGTATGTGAATCACCCGGGCCCGGCACTCCACATTGCTAGCGGGCCATGGCCGAGGGGGGGGGGGGGGGGGGGAGGAGAGGGGACCTGCGTCGGGTCGGTTGGTCGCGGACACAAAGGGCCACGCTCGTTTGAAAAGGGCCCTTGCAGGGGAGCCGCGGGAGTCCTAAAAGGGAAACAGTGTGGAACAGGTTGCCGACGTCGCCATCGTCAGCGTACGGTCCTTAAGGAGCAATTTGAGCGAGCAGCATAAAACGAAATGCCTTTGATTTTCCGGTTCGCCTTTGATCTCTTTGGTAATATTTCCACCGCGCAAAAGCCATGACCTCCCACTGCATTCCGTGCTCCGCTTTTGCACACCTCATCGGGGTGGTGAGAGTCTCAAAATGGACTCGGATGCAAAGCGGTACACAGCAAAAATTTACGCATGAAGTGTAAACGAAATGTTTTAAAACAAATTAAAAATATCAATAAACCTACGGCAGCGAAAGCCGCCCGTGTTTTGGACGCCCGGTTGGGAGTGTTGGGTTGGGGGTATCCGTAGTAGGTATAAGGAAAAGTTTTTCCGCTTCCACCCACGTCCGCCTGGGCGTTTTCTTACTGTGCTAATGCCAGCTACCATTACCATTGTAATAATAGCACGTTGAAATGGATAGACTGTAGCTGTTGATGTAAAGTTAAAATACCAAACACATTGCCTTCTCCATTCATTTTGGAATTTGTAAAAGCTGTTTCAAAAATGGTAAATCCACCACTAGGTTCTGGGTTCAAACATTTTTTAAAGAAGATAAGGAAGGAGAGGCAAACCAGCCATTTGATAAGTTATTATAACGTTTAGGCATGATGGTGTTGTCGGGAGAATATTGAAAATGAATATTTCATTTGTCCAGAAATGAATTCAAAATTTAATTTGTACACATTTCCATACTGTTGTATTGATATTCTTTACTTAAGCAACGTTACAAGGTTATGAACATTCTTTTACACGTCAATAACGAAACAATTTGCCAATATTTTGGAAAAATAATGTTGGGTAAATTAGTGCAGTGATATTTCGTGATATGAAAATATATGAAAAAAATATTTAAATCATATTAATGTTAAAAGTTTGTATCTCGGTCATTAAATAATCTTTATCACTATTGAAATATACATTGAAAATTTGCTAGCAAAATCAGAAGCCTCTGCGCAAGATCATCAAGCCATAATCGTTAAAAAACAAAACTAAAGGGTTCCGGTAATCGAAGAGAGTAGCTAAAAAATACGCTGTTATTTTACTGAATTGCGGGGAGTGCAACCCTGCTTGAAATGGAGCAGGGGATGATTTTTGAAATATTTTTCCCTCATTCTCCATCATCTCAAATGTTTGTAAATCAAACGGGTTGTTTGATACAAATTATTTTCGATTTGATGTATAATTTTAAAGATACATGCATCGGAATTCGCTCCCTTTCAATATACTTCATAAATTTTATTGAAACATATGTTGTGAGTAATAAAACAGAATAATATATACATGTTTTGAAATGTTAATCTTACCAGCATTTACAGAAAATAATAATGAACTTAATAAGTGCTACCCATAAATTACAAAAAATCCAAATACCCAAATTAACCAATTTTGACCTTGAAAACTTTCAAAAATCGTTGAAAAATATCTGTATACTGTTTTTGTACGCTCAAAACTTCATGTATTTTAAACTAGTTTTAAGCCAATTATTTCTATCGAAAAACTCAAATATTCGTAGGTGGTCGTATAGTCCCATTGTGAAAAAAATAGCAACGGTAGTTTTAAAAATTTACATAAAATATAGGCAAATGTACTTTATTGCAAGCTTCATCTTTGCTGAACATTGTTTTTAGCTATCTCTTCAACTTTTTGTTTTATTCACATAAAAAGGGTGGACGTATAGAGCTGTGTTACGCACTGTATAATATCAACTTGTCATCCTCGCAGAATAATGCAGCACGAGAAAATATCGAGACACAGATAATACCGCAAACATGCAAACGTGGAAGACAGCTAGCAGAAAAATGCAAAATTTCATAGCTTTTAATAAACGGAAAAGCAACCCCAAACATACCCGAAAGGAAAATCTCTCCAGATAATCCTTTCTGTTGATTTGTTCCACCATACGATATCGATTCCGGCTTCCCGGGGCTCGTTGTACCTTCATTCCGTGTTCCGTTCAGTTCACACGTTAATCCGACAGCCCGCTTCGCTGGCTGATTCTGGCCACCCCCTGGCCAGGGCCAGCATACGGCACATTTCGGTACACAATTCAGCGGATATCCTGAGCCAAACAAAAGCACCACAATGGAGCGATCGGAACAAAAACGTAACCGATCGTATCGGCACCGGCGTGTATCATTATCCCGGCTTTTATCCCATGCGCGCGTTTCGTACGTCATCGAAGATGCAAAACAATTCCATCGGTAACAATTGGACGCACAGTGAAGTTGCGAGTATTTTGTGGGAATTAATCTGTGGCAGTATTGTGCATTTCTTTCTACGCCAGCAGCAGCAGCGGCAGCAAACAAAAAGCACATAAGTTACGCGATAAAAATGAGCAATGAGCATGATGCACCGGCTTAGCCGCTCCAAAACAATGGACAAGTACGGTGGTACACGCATTTATATGTATATATTCATTTTAATACAAGCTACGTGGAACATACGGCAACCCACTAGCATATTTCCGATCGGACTTGTAAACCGCGTCGCATTTGGGATCACAATCGTAATAAGTGGATAGGATTGTTTTATTCTTCTCCGTGCCTTCTTTACGTAAAATTTCCCCAATAGACAGGTTCTGGCCCAGATTGATTGAAAATTCATATTTTGCATTCCATTCAAATAAGCTGTAGTTGATAAATGCGCAACAAATATCGTGCTTTTCGATAAGCTGGTCAGGTACTTTTGAATTTTTAAGTCTTTTAAGCTAGATTCTTAAAGCATAACGATGATTTTAACCACAAATGTTTATTCTTAAGCAACAATATTTGTAGAAAACCGTGAAAAAACAGCATACGACGGTAAAAACACACCTATTTTGACCTCTCGTAAAGGAGTGCAAGCTTGTTCGATGTTCGATTGTCTTGCCCTCGTTGGATTGCGCTTCCCCCGCGGGATCGTTGGAACACGTTTACAGTAACTGCAAAAATAAACATACAAACAAGAAACAACAGTTTCTACATGCAGCGCTGATCGAACGAGCCCACACGAGGAGGACGTGTCAACGATGTGGGTTTTGCGTTGCCTGCCTGCCTGCCTGCTGAAAGCCCTGCACAGAGCTCCACGAGCGTGGCAAGATAAAACCACTTTGTTGTTCCTTGGCATGGCATGAAACAGAAGATTCTCCCGCGTGCAGTGGGTGGGCGAAGCGTTCGGATGGGTTCATTGTTTGTGCAGAGTTTGTACCTCCGAGCGTACACTCGGTACAGGCGGGAAGACTAACTTTCCGAAGGGAAAACATGCTGCTAGTATAAACCATATAATGTAGTTATTACAGTCGGCTCTTGGCGAATAGCCACCTACAAGCTGCATAACGCATCACCAGCAAGAGGAGATGGACAATGGAAGAATAAATATTTTAATTAATTAAAATTAAAATTCATTAACTGCTGTTCTATGATCCTACAGTAAAAATTTCTATTATTGTAAAAATATATTTTTAAAGATGTGTCACGGAAACTTTAAGTCATTATTCATTGTTTAATCATACAAAAAAAAATGTTTTAAAATATAGTACCTTATGAGAGTTGAGTAAAATACAGATTTTTGAAGGAAAACCCATAAATGATCAACATGATGGTTCGTCGGTATGTGTGCGAACTCCAGAAGACTTGATAACTCCACAGGTTAGCAGCGTTACTAACTCAGTCGGAGAAGGTTACACGGAGAGACTAGAAATTTACAGCAGACGAACGAGAGCCAGGTCCCGGTACGAGAGTTTCCGTGAGCCTTGAGTTTTCCGCAGGACACTACTATTGCACCAACGTACGGGAGCTTCATCCTAATACCAATGCCGATGGAAACAGGACATAGGCATGGAGTCGAACGGAAAGAGCAAGTGAGACAGAGCACGAGCGAAGACAGAGAGCGAATGAGATACGCCAGCAAGCAGGAGAGCATAAAATGTGGAACTTCTGTTTTGGGGTATTGTTGTTGTTGTTGTTGTTGTTGCTGCTGCTGCTGCTGTTCGCTGTTTGTTTGTTGTGTATGTAAATGGGTTTGGTTTCGCTTGTTTGACCACGCCTTCGGATAGTCGGATGGAGCAGACCCCACCGGGACGGCCCGATGGCAGGGCGGCGATGATGGGGAACCGAGCGATGGAGCATCGAATGGAGGAGCACGGTGGTACGTACAAAACCCGGCGAGGACATCGAGAACAGTTTTTCTACGCGGTAGCACACGCGGCAGCTGGCAGAAACGGAACAAATGAATGACCAGCCGAAACATGCACGGTCGTGACATAAGGCGGCACAAAGTTAACGGGTGTACAGCATGTAATGTTGTTAAAATTGAGTTACAAGAGCGTTTGATGGACTAGTTTCTACTTGTGCGACCTTTACTGATTCATAAGATGTGTTGGAGCTTTACTAGCAATAACGTTTGGGGGAAAAAATTGAAATTTTGATATTAAAAAACTATTTCAATTATTTACAAGCACACACCGTTGAATAGTTTAGCGATATTTAAAAAAAAATTTCGAACATAAAGAATTGTTCATGAGTACAATACGTTCCTTTACAACGTTCGTGCCGCTTACGATATGGTGAAAAACATACCAAAACCAATTAACAATTGTGATTTGTAACTTGAGGCCGAACGTCACCAAACACTCACAATCGTAGTCTCTTTTGTAGATTGCAGCTTTTGGTGACAAGGCTCCACGGCTCATGAATAATGCGAAGCAAGTTTGTTCTGCTGGTACAGCGGCACGTTGCCTTCGACGTTCTGATGGACGTAAACAAAACCCTCCCGAAAACTCTAACAAACCTTCAAACCACGAACATCAAGTAGGCAGTGACAAATCGGATACTTTTGCCAGTCGTGCGGTTCGGTGACAGCTGAAGAGCATTGCGTTTCGAGGGAAACACACACTAAGCCCTAGTGTCGAGCGGAATATTTTCTTATCTTTCATCGGCAAGCCACTAGACTGACTGATTGACTGGCCGCGTTGTGCGATGCGTCGCATCTCGACAATCTTTAAATCCCTTGCCGGGTGTTACCGGGCGTTTGGTTCACGGCCGAGGTGAAAGGTGCAAAACATAAATATGTAATTTGACGTTGGTTTATGGAATCCAATGTTTTTCTTTAAACAAAAAAAAAGTATCACGTTCAATCACGTTCTCGTTGTTCAACTGTTGAGAGATAATTTTACGTTTTGAAGGCACAAATTAAATTACACGGAAAATGAAGAATGTTTTGCCACAAACATTTCTGTTTCCGGCAAAAACACATCGGTGCAATGCTTTCTCATCGGGATTTCACATAATTTAAATATGTTTTTTCCCTCAATAAATCAACTTGATTGGTCGGAATGGAAAAGAAGTTAAACTTTTAAGCGTTCATGTGAGTCCCTTGATGACGTTAGACGAGTTTGAAATTCGTTTTTCTCTAAGATCGATTTGTTTCACGATTGAGCTGTCTCGTTTGCGACGGAAAACCTCCATCAAACGTGTCTCCTTCGGCTTTGTTTTTCCCTCGAATGGCATGCGAACGGATGGACTATGCTTCTATTATGCCGAATTCCCAAGAGCAATAGGCCGGTGGGCTGATGAAAAACGACATTTTTCCTCATAATTACCCTCTACGGTTCAGAATGCTATTTGGACGCGAATATCCTGTTACGAAATGTAAACGTGGGACATAGTTGTACTACGTCCAGTTTCAATACTGCTGTCGGAATAGTGGAAGGATTTACATGAGATCCGTTAGTGAAAGAAAAGCTTAAAATTTTTGTCCAAGCGACAGCTAAATGTTTGAAGTTTTGCAACAACTGTTTGCGCAAATTTTACATAAAGAATTCATAATCCATTTATTATTTCATTATAAATTTGGTTTTTGATAGAAAAAGTCTATTACGGTTTCAGTTAAACTAGAGTTTTCTTCATATGATTTTTTGTTATACCTGCCATATTCAAAGACTTTCGTTTATTAAAATAAATAAAAAACCTTCAAAAATATCAACAATAGAGCGAAAATAAAGTTATCCGAAAACATACGTTTTAACTGCGGTTGTTATTTTTTTAAAAAATAAGTCCAGAAATTTCATGTTTCCGTTTTTCCCCGAGAAAGCGACACTGAGCAATTTGCTGCCTTAGCATTCGACGCTGAGCCGCTACATGAGAACCGAATTACTCCAGTTCCGTTTCCATTTTTCTGTCGAAAACTGCGAAAACTGTCGAAAACTGCGTAGCATCTCACATTTATGTTGCGAAATAATTGTGTGCATTGCCATGAAAGATAAAATGGAAATGAAAAACGAAGTTTCGTCTGAACCGTTACCAAAAGTCGCGCAAAATATGCGGAAAACTCCTTCAACACACGTGGACTTTTGACACTAAGTAGGGATTATAATCAATGGAGCTTCTTTTTTGTAACCCTCTGCTCAGGTTAATGGAATACTAACTATCCTTTACAGAGCGACGAGTAACGGCACATTGTATCGGTGTTAAATACGTTGACTGTTATCATATTGGCAGCGATAGATGCACTCGCATCTTGCACGGACCACAAGTTCCCCGGTGACTGTTGACACTATAATTGATGGTCAGAATCTGCATGTTTGTCAGTTATGCAAATTTATGCATCTGCAGCGTAACGACTTTATCGTGCGCCCTTTCAGCGTAGTCCACGGCGCTTCATAGAGAATGTCCCGTCAGGGGCCGTCAGTAACTGCACGACGAAGGAAGGATTAATGCATATTAATCTTGCTGTATCTGATAGGTTTATGCATGTCCTACGGATTTGTGTGTTCAATACGTTACGCACGCAATGTTTGACGATGCGATTTTGTAGATGTTCAATTACTATTCTTGTAATTTTGTGCACGAAAACGGTTTACATGGGATAGAAGAAATGAACGCGGGAGAAATGCTGAGGACACATTTTTCATAATGTATCATTCAACATCAGATATCTCTACCTCTTCTCGCGAATGCTAATAAACTGCTTTTAATAAACACCGATGGATAGATTGTTCCTAATTATGCAATGCACAGATGGAGATTCAACATTAAGGCAAGATTTTTTGTTTACTAAAAATAACAAAATTTCAAAAAAGCACCTACTTTTATCCCATTGGACAACCATCAGCACTTCGATGACAAAGCTGATAAATTGTTAGTAAGGTAGATGAATAGGCAATACAATATTAAGTGAAGATTGTGTCGCACTTTCAACGTCAACTCATTGTCTTTTCCGGCACTAGGCCAACGTTCGGAAAATCCCGAAACAATCCGGATGCGGAAGCATTTCGTCGCCTCTGCACGCCAAAGCATATTGCGAAGGGAGAAAAACTCACCACCACCTTTTCTTCGGCAGCATAGCTGAAAGCGTGGGAAGGGTGACCGGAAAGAGGACTATTCGGGGGAGAGGACAGCAAGTACGCATTTCCGTCAAGCGGTGCGCGTACGTACGAAAGAATGCGGTCACGTGTCGAGACAATCGTTATTGAATTTACAAATTTTCCCTACTGTTCCGAGAGCGAGAAAATCATCCCGATCATCCCCACGGCACAAGCGGTTGATTCATGTGCTTTTTTTTGTCTTTTTTTCTGTCCAAGAACCAAGCACAATCTGTAAACTCTTCCCTGCATCCATACGGGATTTGCTACCCGGTTATTTGAAGGGGATGTGCAGGTTCTATAATGTTGTAGGAAAAATTGCAGGAAAGGGAGACGATGGCTAAGAGTGATGAAAATGAAAACGGATAAATCTGACGAGCATGATGATGATGATGATGTTGATAACGTCTTAATGTATAATAAATGAATCATTATTGCAATCGTTCGTCGATTGATCGTATGAGGATAGAGTCAAGAACATGCTGTGTGAATGAAAATGGTTCTTTTGAGAATAAAAGTAGTTTTAAGTATAAAATTTGGGCTGTTTCCTAGAAAAGGACGGGATAGAACATAAGAACGTGGTGGATACGCTAATATTATATAGGTTATGGCCTACGCAGGGAAATTTTTTTAATAGTTTTCTTAACTGGTGGCTAGAAAAATATCTTAACTAGTTAGTTAGTGAGAAATTGTTAACTGATTGTGGTACCAGTCCTGTCGAGGGCAAGAAAAGTCCGTCCTTAAATAGCACACACAATATGAGCTCAACGTTGCCTTCGTTATTATAAATTATAAACCATTCAACATTATAAATTCTGCAACTGTAATTCCAATTTTATCCAAAAATGTAGAATATCGAGTAATTCAACTCAATTTAACAATAATATTTCGACTTATTAAAAAAACTGCTCATTAGTATGTATGTTTATCAATTTGTACATAATTTTTTGTTAAATATACATAAAACATAATACAGAGATAACACAAAAAGTACATCTATTTTTTAACAAATTTTCCCAGAATTTCCCAACAGCAATTTAAATACAAAACTGGAAAAAACCGACAGAAACACACTTTTCCATGTTAAAACCATAATACAACGAAAAGTAATGTAGACCAGAAAAAAAGATACTAGCTAGCCAATGTGGTAGACATCCGCCATTTTAGTTTTCGACAGTGCCATCAGACCCAATCTCTTCGGTGTACTTTTTTTTCCTTTGCCCACCTTTGCCACTAATGCGTTGTGCGCGTGTTTGTCTAATATTTCCAACCAACCGTAACCGTTCTTATCATTTTCGGGTACACGTTACATGCGCGGCTGCTGGTTGCCCCCTACCCGTTAACCCCACCCAACCACCACCACCACCACCACCACCACCACCCCAACCCGACATGACAATGCTGACCAAAAATACGGGAAATCGGAGGTTCGGCACAGGTTGGAGGAGAGCGAAATCGTGACCGGTACGCTTGAAACAACCAATGGGTACGATGGAGGCCGCACCATGTCGATCTCCGGTTTTCCTCACCCACCGCTATCTTTGTTTACCAGCTTTTCTTTTCTTGTCGGTAGCGTTTCTCGGTGATTTTTCTCACTCCTTACCCCATGTGTGAACCGTTCGACGGATGGCGCTTGTTCTTGCCGCAGTGTGTCGAACATTTAGGCCGGTGCGCCCAAACCAGTGCCAGTGCCAGAACGGGACGTCGCACCCGTTATCAGGCAGGGTGGGGTATAGCCGGGAGAGAAAATGCGTCGTCGCCACGATTTGACTGCGGATTCAGTCATGCGTATAAATGTCAGTTGGAAAAACGGCACTCTTCACTGGTTACGCTTCATTTCCCCTTCGGATTTTCTATCAGCGCACGCCGCAAGCAGCCGCTGAAAGGAACCCACCGACAGCGACGGGTTTTCACGCAGACGGGGACGCAGAAACTGGAAACACTCCCACACGCCGTCCTACAAATGGCGCCCACGTACGATACCATCTTTGCCGGGAAGTCCTGATGACGGTAAAAACAATCTTCAACGATGTGTTGTGGTCTCAAAAGCCATCACACAATACAGCAACAGCAACAACACAAAAACAAAAAATATATGTGTAAAAAAAACTCAACTCGATCCGGGAAAGCAGAAAAACAAGCACGAGAAAATCACACCATTCAAGGGCAAACAATGGGCGCAAGCTTGTTCGGGGAACCTTTTGTTGGCGGTGAAATCTGTGATGAACAAATACTTCCCGATGAGGTCACATGTTTTAGGGACGGAGATGGTTAAAAGTCGCCAGAAGAGCTCCTGTGCAAGGAAAGATTTTTTCCAGGAAATTTGTAATACAAACATACGTCATACGAAAAGATACTGAAGTATGTATTGATTATATAAAAATCTATTTTAAGAGTATGTGAAACATCGCAATAAAACCGTCTCGTTACACTGTGCTGTGACAAAATGTAAATTAAAAATTATGAGAAAAAAGCATATTCTCGTTATTTATCTCGTTATGTTATGAAGCAGAATGTTTCATAATATCGATTATGGAATGCTTTGATTGAAGTAATATATTTTATAATGAATTAACCACGATAAAGTTGACGGCTAGATAGGATTCACTTCGTCGTCGTATTAGAACAATGTGGGATGATAATAAGCTAAATAAATTTTCCATCAGTCTCTAAATGAATGTTCGTTCCGCATCACTACAATTGTTTGTAAAATTTGTAAAAAGCATACATATCTTTTTATATAATATAAAAAGTAAATTTTTAAATTGTATTGGAGCTTGTCTGACGAAGCACAGTGTTTCAGTACTAGCAATTCACGAAAGAAGGTTGTATATGGCTTTATAGCATGTTTGTTTATATACATGGTAGTAATTTAGCGTATGTAGTAATACATGGATGACTTCTAAAGTAATGCTTCGTTAGTTGTTTTATAGTGCATATAATAATGACATTTATATTGAAATATATGCACGAAGGTAATTGAGTCTGATAGATTAAAATCGCATTGTATGGGCGAAGTTGGCACTTCCCGGCGGGTCAATTGCATTTTTAGTGTAATTTCCTTCAAATATAAGCAAAAAAAGAAGCCAAGAGGTAGCAGTTAGCTAAAAACATTAATCTTAACGTTTTTAAAATCCAAAACATCTCTTTACACCACCTGAATCATTCGAGAAAATTGTAAGCAACAGTTGTCTGGAATGAATTCATAATGTAAGGTACGATCATAACACAAGTTCAAAAGTGAAACGAACCTCTGCTACAAATCGCCTCCATTTCTAACCGTAAATAGTAGGCTGAGGTTCTCTCCTAAGTTGTTCACGTAACAACGATTAGGAAAATAGTTGCCTCCTTTGATTTTTCTATCGACTGAATAATTTTTTAGTTTTTGCAAAATCAAAATCAAATTTTCGAAAGTTATGAAAACGAATTAGTATATATTAATATGAACATACCGTTGCAAGTGAAATAAAACATAATCAAACGACTCCCTCCTCAACCACCTCAGTAGCAAAAATCTCAAAATCCGACGGGTATTTGAAGGCCATAGTACTGCACATATGCACATCCTCCAAGGCCTACACTGAAGTTGTCCACAAATCCACGACTAAATAGCTTTAGAGTAAGAAGGGTCGAATTTCTCCCACCGCACCATGAAAGCACGCAAAAGTGCTCCAACCAGAACCGGCCAGAGAAAGACAAACTAGCAAGTGTGTGTGTGGCCGAGAAGAAAGCGTCCTCCCAAAAGATCCGAACCTTAGAAGCGTTCACCTACGGTTTTGGGGTCCACTTGGGATACATTCGGGGCGAAAGCGAGCATCTCGAGCGGGATGGTGCTATCCAACGGCAAACGAGTGCGCTGTGTGTGTGTGTGTTTGTGTGATTTAAAATTATTTTCCGGATGGGCGGTTCCAGTTCAAAACAGCACACATCAGCGAGCACATAACGAAGTGGCCAGCATCATGCTGGTATTGGTGCGGTATCACAGGATCCTGTTCGTCGTGGCAAGGATATCTTGAAGCTCACCAATACATAGAGCACCAACTTCCCCAAACGATGACGAGCAGCGATAAAATTGAATGAATGGCTTATATTTTTTCCTTGCTCCAGACCACAAAAACATGCCAACCCCGAACGGGATGGGGATTCCTGACCTGCCCATCTGCCCGTCTGCCCGGTACCCGTGGTTCATCCGTGCGCGAGCGCGCTCCTGTGTGTGTGTGTGTGTTGACTCGAGGTCCGGAATGCCATTGCGCAGAAACCGCAGAGCGTGTATCGCACGAAGGCAAAAAGCAATGGGAGTGTGTAAAAGTGAGCAATCTCCAGCACCCGAAAGCCCACCGAATAGGAGAAGCGCGCCGACGAGCGGGTGCGTTGGCGTGCGGGCGCGGAGTTTGGCGAGTTTGCGGACATGATGAGTTTCCGCTTCGTGCTCGCCAAAGTGAAAGCGCAACAATTTCTTTTTGTATGAGTAACTCCGGGCTTACTCACATAGAAAATCTAGAGATATATGTTGCATGCCCAGGCGGGGTGCTTGTTTATGTATGGATGGCTGGTTCCATGTGATGAGCCGAGCGCGAACCGAACGAAACCGAACCGAGAGCGCTGTGACGAGCATCGGCAAAGGACGACGCGATGGCTCCCTCCACGGCGGCTGTGGAGCATATTCCCCAGGTGGTTGAGTGTTTTTGCTCTCCCTGTCTTGCTGTTCTCACATGCTCGTCATCTCTTTCATTTCAGCTCTCGTTTTCTCTTTCTTTCCCTTTCTTGTGCTCTATCGCTCCGTTGGACTCACTCCTTTATGCGAGCCTGTCGCATGGTAACAGGAAAATCATGCTGAGTTGATGATATTCCGGCAGTGTCTCGTGTTGCTGCTGGAAAGCTGTCAGGGTATGTTTATGTAATGTTACTCGACCGAGCAATGTTTCGGGCGCACTCGAACTGAAAATCCGACACAGTTGCGCGACAGAGTGAAAAGCGAACAGTCTCACCGCCCCAACTTCCCGTCCCTCTCTCTCGCTCTCTCTCACTCGCTCTCCTCCCATCCGACACCACCGATCATCAGCATTTTCCGCCGCCGGTGACATCAAACACGAGTCCTGCACCGTCACGGTGTCTCGCTCTCACCGTTCGCGCACGGATGGGCGTGCTGGAAAATGTTCGTTTCCCATCGCTGCCATCCCCCGTGTGCATCATGCTGCATCGAGCGTTGTGTACGCTCGGGGAAAGCTAGACACCGCAGCCTCGCAACGGAACTGAAAACCGCAGATACAGCAGCGAATACCAGTACCGCCGGCCGCCGTTCGTTCGTGTTTGAATCGTTTCGAAAGTGAAGACGATGACTGTCCCGCCCTACCGAACATCGCCAGACGTGATCTCCGTAGGGAGGCTGCCAGCTCCTTAACCGCGCGGCCACAAACACAAACAACAATTTTCCATTTGTACGTGTGTGGAGCAGTTGGGAGGCCGTTTTCTGTTTTTTCCTCTTTTATTTATCACACCAACCTCCCCCCCCCCCCCCCCTCCCGCCCGTCACAATACACCCGAGACGAAGTGACGAACCTTCCCTCCTGGCCGGTGTGATATGGATTGTGGGAAAACTTTTTTGCAAACGATGGTTTTTGGGATAAGGGAAAAACGTGCAGAGAATTCCATCAAATGCAGATAATTTGTGAAAAGTAAGTTCAAGTGGTTTTGATTGACATTGATGCTTTTATTGTCTCGATTGAAGAATAAATTCAATGGCAATTTATTCTCAGCATACAATACACCGCTGGAGATTTGCTCATTGGAGAAATGTTATTGATATGCTAAAACCGATGATATCGCCTGACTTAAATTGGATACTTAACCAACGTTACGCCAATAAATATGATTTGATATTTACATTGCGAGTAAAATGAAGGTTTTGGATACAAATTTGGTACAAATTTCCTGTCAAAATGTTTGATGGTGGCGATAAAATATAGCATGATTTTTTAGCATTTTTTTTTTGTTTACAACGGAACATTTTTGTTAATTTGCTAACAATCAAACAAACCCTCGTTAACAACTCCCTTTGGTTTGTGAATGGTTACTTTTTCAGTAAAATACCATCGTTCACAGGTTTTACCACACGCTCACAAATGATCGCTCAATTTGTGATAAAATATGTCAAAAAGATTCAATTCTATAGGAATCCATCATTTAAAATGGGGAATTTCCAAACCTTATTGTAATAGAACAAATGAGGGAGGGATATTGTACGAAAAAAACAATCGGTAGGGATACAAATGATTATTATTCTTGGGTTATAAACGAATTAAAAACGTACAATCCCCATACAATTTGCAATTGAGAGTGAAAATGTGTGAGCAAAAACTTTGCACACGTTAGCGTTCCGGTGTCAGGAATAAACCGACTGATCTAAACATCGCCCTGACCGTGACCCAAAATTGGGCGAATAATTATTTCAAATTATTTCCATCACATTACAAACCCTTCCCCACATCGAACTGAAACACATCCACGCCCTGGTCGATAGTGCGTTCTAGCGTGTGGAAATCAATTTACTCCAAAACCCGTAGCCAGTTAGCTAGGTTCCAAACAAACAAACAAAACAAAAAACCTATGGCGTAAGGCTCGTTCGGAAAGGGAACTTTTTCGCCTCGCATATCATTCACTTGCACCATCGTCAAATGGCGCAACAAGGAGATCAAACACACACTCACAAAAACCCCAGTCCGGCTACACGTGAATCCATCCAACCGACGAGGCTCGACTGTTCCGGTTGCAAGCGTCAGTTTTTCCGGTACTCCCTTGATGGCAATTTTCCAAAACCATGGTCAAAGCCCGGACGTGCGTGGATGCCACACCGCCAGGGTGACCGTGCTGGTCTAGAGTGTGTGTGTTTGAGTGTTTGAGAAAAAGAGACAGAGATAGACTATGAGAGAAAGAAAGGGAGCAGGAGGGGGTTGGCGTCCCTTTGCGCATCTCTGCGCACACACGATCTGGCGAAGCTTTCAACTCCAGTAGATTCACATGGTTTCTTCAACCGTGCAATAATAGGAAGGCTTTGCCGAAAAAAAAAACACCGTCCACCGCATCCACCACCCACCACATTTTGGGTCTCCCATCCAACTCACCCGCAGCGGTGATGAAAGGGAAGGAAGCGCAGAAGAAACATAATCCGGTGAGCGAGCGAGCTCGTCAACTACTACCTCAACTGATTCGATCGTCTCGCTCTTGCCACTAAAGGGCGCCGCCACTGTTTCAGTCGCTATAACGTTCGCTTCCTTTCCCTCCCGTTTTCTCGCAGCTGAGACGCATGGGCCACATTCGGGGTGGCTGTGTTGGTGTGTACTACCGTCTGGGGACGATGATTTTCTTCCGGTTCGTTGAGGCGTAACCCGATGCGCGTCAGTCGGAAAAATGGGAGTCAGACTGGAAAATTTGACTGCGCGCGCACCGGGCACCGTCATCGTCGTTCTCGTAATGATTGTTCTAAGCTAGAATGAAATCATATAAAATGCCCATTAGCTTCGTTGGGCGCTCTCGCTTGAGAGCCCAACGAACCAGAACCAAAAAAACCAAAAAAAAAAAACGGTACAGAATTTGAAACTGCCCCAGAAACGAAGGACAGTCCGTTCGCCTGGTACCATCGATCAACGTTCCGGGAGCGTTCGAGAGCGAACGAGACGGAGCCAACCTTCCGGTAGCGTAACCAGGGTCGCTGATTAGTAGACTGTACCAAATCTATTCCCTTTACGGTCTAGATGGCATCGGGTATCGAGCGGTCCGGGTCGGTTTCGGAATTCGGCATGTATTCGGGTACAGCTTGTCTGCGCGACGGTAGGCGATGGCGGGTGCGGGTGGCTGTTGCTAGGAGCTGCACTCGTGAATGATCGTGTCGAACGGATCAGCGACTCCACGTGAGTCCAATCTTCCGCACCAGAGAGATTTAGACATAAATTTTCATACCCCAGCAGTTACAGATGATTTCGATCCAGATTCATCTGGCAAACCGGTATCAGACGGCAATTTATGGTTTTGAGACTTTTTTCGACTGCATTTTTTTTTTTGGAGCACGTGGCCTCGTCGAGAGTGTTTTAATTCTGGTATGGCCGAAATTACCGAAACAATGCAGCCCCTATGCACCACATTGAGGAAACCGTCACTGTTGTGAGGGATTTTTATTAAAATGCCCTATTTTATATGAGTACCATACCATCAGAAAAAAGACCGTGAATTCAGTAAGAAAACCTTCAGACTTCTTTACAATTGTACTATGTTTCGTGGTCAAAATGGTAAATGGTACTTTGCGTTGCTTATCGAAGAAAGAAAGCCGACGGCATTTCGTGCTTCATGTAAAAAACTGCCAGGCACGCCTACTGTACCCAAGCGCGTTGCCTGGTGACTAGACAGAGAGCTTTTCTGTCAGCCAACATGCGCTCATTTTCACCGACGGGAAAAAATAAATGAAATTACATCAAATCTCTTATTAATCATAAAATGGGGGATTTTTAAGCGGGTAGGAAAGGAAATGGGATTCGAGCGCAATAACAAAAGAAGTAAATTTTGAAGGTTTAATAAATGGTATCAATATTTGTAGTATATCAATTTGTAAAGCTTATTTCTTTTTTTATTCTTATTAAAGTTTTCCCAAGAAACAGCAACATTAGTGAAGGCATTATATTAAATCAGTAATTCAATTTGTTAATTCTATTGCAGTGTGCTTATTACGGTATATTAACACAACAGTTTATAAAAATGATAAACGTTCATTATTTGACAATGTAATACGAAAGAACGTTGCACAGATTTAGAATAAACAGAATTAAAACATGGTGAATCTTGAGTTTAAGATCTTAGCTGAAGATAAGTTAAAGTTTTATGCCTGATTCCATCTAGGCAACGAGAATATTGTTACAAATCTCAGCGCTTTATGGATACACAATCATCCGCATGAATCAATTAAACTAATCAAATTCCGAGAATTTTATTATTTTTTATTCAACAGTGTGGGAAAAAACTAGGCGAAAAAACTAAAAAGAAATCAAAGAACGATTAATCAAACAGCAGGCGAATGTTCAAAAAGATCAAAAATGAAACATATAGTTGTCAACGTTACTAAATCAACATCACCGATACGACAAACGCGAAGTTACTCTGGACAGCGCTGTTAGTCGATCGAAATGAAGATATTAATTTCGAAACTAGAAAAATAATAAAATGCTATGAACATATTGCCTCACATGTTGGGAGTTTCTTACAATCGTGCTGCTTAACATAAATAAAAACCTTTCCGTTCTTTTTCTCTCATTTTTGTGACAAATGCTGCAATGGGTAGCACTTTCCGAAAACCGGATAAAAATATCAGAACCTTTCCATGAGAACATCCGATGACCATGGAATCAAACAAATGTCACCGGCTGGGCTGGACGGTCCAATCTTGCCTGCCTGGACCTGCCTTCGCCGGGAAGCGAAGGAACCGTCGTCATCTTTTTTCCGATTCAGAATACAGACGCAAATCCGTACGAACGTTCGTTGCCCGAACGGGCTTTATCATTCCGTTTCCAATAGCTTTGTTGGGCTGGTGTCCATGCAGCGAAATCCATGTACATGTATACTGTTTATATCTCTATGTATACAAAAAAAAAAAAAACAAAGTAAAAAAAATCATAACAACCTACACAATTGTTCAAGCGAGGAGGACGACCTGGACAAGCGGCTGATATGCGCCATAGAATTTTGTGTTGATATTTTATACGCATGACTAATTTTAATCAAAAAATATCCCATTCTGTCCGTTGGCTGGAAAATTTTAACAAATAACAAAGAAGCGCCGGGCAGAGCGGGAGAAGAAAGGTTATGCTAGAAGCGAAGCCGCTATTGTAGCCGGTTTCGGTAGCGGTTGCCGGTAGGATGCGGATTTTTGTAGCACGATCCGATACCATTGTTCCCGAAACTTTCAGCGGACCAGCGGGAGAAGCTTTGCTGGCAGTTGGGCAAGGTGGGACCGAGCACGAATCCCGTGCTATCCAAATCGAGCGCCACAGATTGAGGCGAAGGTGAAAGTCTTCGATGCGGCGGTGTTAGTATGGGGTTTATTTTTTTCAAACAGACAATGTGATGTGATTTTCATTCCATTCGAGAACTCATTCCACGTGATCAGTGTAAGTTTTTGTGACAAATGTATCCTGTTTCAGCAGGTAAAACACGGAATCTGAAAGCTGGAAAACCTAACGACACACCTCCTATATCAACCAATTCTCAGGAGTGCAATTTTCACACAATTCGTATTTCATTTCGAGCCGTTTTTAATTGAATCCCACGGTACGCTCCTCTACGCAGAAGAAGATCTATTAACCGTGAGCGACGTGGTCCTGTTCCTTTCTGGGCAGTCCGACCCTGTAACGTATGCTGTCGTAATTGATTGTAATAGCTGTCGATTAATCCATTGCCACGGACGCAAACGCTGAGTTGTAACGGAACCTTTGGGCTAGCAAGTGAGCAGCGGTAAATTATCGAACAAGGCACATAAATTATATCGGACATGGTGCACGGCTACAAACGTTCTACCGCTCTTCCCACGTGACTATGACGGTGTTAGGAGCATGTAAATTATTGCATGCAATTAAAACGTAAGGCTTATTGCTTATTGGAGGCAGTTAGCAAAGCTGAGGAGCACTCAATCATGAAATAGTGCATAAAAGGAAAACTATGATGAGCAAATTGTTAAGATAAGAATTTATTTTCGATCACAAAGACTTAAAGATGATTATTATACTATTTTTTACAGTAAATAACATCTCAAAGCGAAATCATCAACAATCATCCGTACATCGCCCGACTCATACCTGACCAAGAATTCGGCGTTGTTTGCTGCTGAATATTCATCATACTAAGTGAAAGCTTTCACATTTTTCGGCAAATGGAAAAAGCGGTACGCTTTTTTTTTTTATACACCACACGCTGATACGGAGGATGAGACAGTTCGTGCACCATGGAACCACCGCAAGCGACGCTCCCGTTTCCATTAAGGTAATGAGCATTATGATGCCGGTAAACTTAGTTTGACTTGTTTTGCTTTTTTTTGCTGAATGGTGCATGGTTGTTGTTTTGCCTAGATCCTGGCCTGGTGTAGAGAATATCGCTTATATTCGTTAATTCTAGCATACTGCTAGAGACGATTCTGCGTTTGTGGATTCGAAGATGTTTTATGTTCAGCTCCTTGAATTTATGTAAGAAAATTTACAGAAACGATCAAGAATGAAAATGATAACCGATAAAGGAGGACCAAAAAAAAACACTACAAATGATTATTTTCAAACTAACCAACTTTGTAACCAAATAGTTGCTTGCTTTCTGGCCAGGAATGACATAAAAACTGAGCATGTGAAACTCTGTGCGCTTCGCATAATTATCGCATTTGTACACGAACCTGTGCCATGTTCTTTACCTAGTTTGAAAAAAGTCCTTAATTACCGAGCGTAGATTAAACGATGTCACATCTCTTAACACGAACTGAATGTTATTTTCCAGGCAAAAGAAAATACTCTTTCCTTTCAGCATGTTCAACACTTCAAAATGTAACAATGAAAGCATGTCAATGGCATGGTTGATAAAGAAGAAATCCAATTAAATAAATGTCTCACGAACAAAAATACTTGAATCATACATGCAAACACCCACACACACTTATATATACACGAAAAAAGTGAATACTGCATGCATGCTTTTATGCACGGTGAGGCCTCTTAAAAAAAAGGACCATCATCAGCAAAAGCCTTATATTGGCCCACCAGTTGAAACACACACACAAAACGTACGCGTTTCGTCGAAAGAGCAATAGACAACGCGAGCGCGAGTGATAGAGCTAATGTTTTAATTAGACCCTTTGGTACCACATTCATGAAGCACTAGAAACATATGCATGCCGCACTTTGGGAAATCTTCAACTTCACTGCGAGCCTTAGAATTTTAATGGCAAGACCCGTTATGAAGTTTCGAGTTGCGATAATAAAAATGAAGAGACCATAAGAGAGCAGCCTGAACGAAGCGTGTAATTGAACAATTGGCTCGAGCCTTCGAGCTGAACAGTCGCTCTTGAAAAAATGTCATATCAGCGCTATGAAATATGCGCCTTGTACATGCGGAACTTTTAGGAGCACAGCTTGGAATAGAAATTTAGGAATCCAAAACAACAAACTTCAAACATTTTTCTTTTTAAAAATCGTTTCTAAGCTGCACTTTCTAGTGACTGAACAGTAAAAACTGATAAATAACAGGTTTTAAAGTAATGTTCTTTTGCAAAAGAAAAAAGAGTTTCTAGTAAAACCGCCATAAGCGTATTGTTTTTTTTTATTTCGAACAAGGTTATCATGGTATGTTCATGAAAGTAGTAGGATGTACAGTGGTAGCACTTTATTGTATTCAAAATATTGTTTAGTTTATGCTTCCAGTTATGTATGGCATTGGGGAAATGACTACTGCTGGTAAGTGTCAGTGTGAAGCAACTTCTACACAACAGTTGCACATTTTTACCACAATAAACTATAATGGTTTCCAGATAGTTTTCCACGTAGGCTTGAAGTATACACATCTTAAGTAGTTAACACTTGAAACATGTTTAAACAGTTATTGACAAATATCTAGCCAGCCGCAGTAAGAAGGCATCGTTGATGAACTAAACTACACAGATGAAGATAAAATTGTTGATGTACTTGGAAGTTTAAGTAAAATCATGAAGCAATGAAAGGCAAATACGGCACTCGCATTCGCAGCAGCCAGCCAGTGTTAACTACTAACGCTCTTAGTAGCACTATACTGCAGATAGTCCAAAAATAAC
This sequence comes from Anopheles farauti, assembly GCA_000473445.2. Taxonomy (NCBI): domain Eukaryota; kingdom Metazoa; phylum Arthropoda; class Insecta; order Diptera; family Culicidae; genus Anopheles; species Anopheles farauti. The sequence continues at coordinate 980,073 of KI915054.1, forward strand.
CTCCTCCCCCCCCCCCCTCCCAGTGCGTCATAGTTACAAATCTTCGGCCACTGCCCCGGAAACGGCACTGGATCCAACAACTTATCTACACAATGGGTTTTATGTTTCTCGATTTCCTTTCCGGTTTCCTGTTCCCCGAAGCGCTGGGTGCTGCGAAGCTGCCGACCACAGTGCTTCGTCCGATGGACCGAGGAGACATTCTTGTCCCCTCCGCCGTAGATCGGAACGACAACAAGCAGCAACAACAACAACTAAAAAAAAAAACAGAGCAATAGAAACGGCAGCTAAAGATTTATAGTCGGAAAAATAATTCAACCAACTAAATTCTCTCTGCCGGCCCCTGGCCCCTAGGATGAGGAGGTCACGTTAGAGGGTTGGTGCGTTGAAAATAATTCCCTTTGGGTGTTAGTTTGTTGTGGTTTGTTGCGGTAAGCACATGTGCATCCTCTACCGGTTGACAAGACGAATATGGTTACGAAAACAAAAAAAAAAACGCGTAAATGCATAAATTTATCGTAATGTCTTGCTGCGAAAACACCGTTCTTTTGTCGTGTAGCTGGAGTGTTTTGGACATTTCGGACCAGAAATGCAATACTAGCGAAGTGAGAGCGTATTAGATAGTTTTCTCACATGAGATCTAAAATAGTGCAAAACACCGATTATCGTATTCCAGTGGTGGCGAAGCAAGAATTGAGCAAACAATTTTTGTACAATTTTTAAACACATTTTGCAGACGCACACACACACACAAATTTATTATAAGCATTAGCGCTGAATCCGGTTGGTCAAAATTGCTTAAGTTTTTAAGCCCGGGGATATTCACGCCAGGCTCTATCTTAAAGCCACGCCAGAACGCAATTTCGTCCCCACCGGGGACACGGCGCCTGGCAAAGCAGGCAGCCCTCGCAATCTTCAATATGAATCATTCTCAGCCAACCGGCTCGAAATAAAATAGGCATGTGCCGGCAGGAAACAACCTTCCCAGCGCCCGGAATCGGGTCCCGGGGTTTAGCGTGGGCCCCCTACAACCGTCCACCGCCAAGCGATCCCGGCCCTTGACTCTATCGCGCATGCCTTTTCGTTCCGCCTCACGGCAAATGTGTTTTCTAGCGTTACCGAGGGTGTCCCTGGCAAGGGATAAAGTAGCGCCAGCGCCAAATCAAACCGAGTACCACACACACACAGAGTGAGGCGATGTGTTCGAGCCCGGTACGCGGTTCCGCCGGTTCCGTTCTAATTTCTGCTGTCTTTCCAGCCGACTCGTACGTTGATTATGGTCTCCCGGTAAGCCCGCCGTGAAGGTGCCAGCCGAGGAGAGCGGCACCATCGAACAGTCCGGGCGGGCCAGGATAAAACCGTAAACGTGTTTCAATTTGGGGCGATTCGCTGAGCGGATTTAAAGTATCAATTTGGCAAAACAAATTCCTATCACTTGCCAACGGGAAAGGGAATGCTGTGCGGGAAGCTGTACGGTACTCATCAAATAAATCGCTTCTATAAAATTTACAGGAGAACCATAAAAAATCACCGGCAACGGCGGGCATGGCGTGGTCAGGGTACGCCGTTTTTCTTTCCCAACCCCTCGACGGATGGGGGAAAAGAGGCTGAAATAGTGCCGAGTGCTTCCACACCGGGTGCTCGTGTTGAGATGCAGTGATAGATGTGGAAGCTTCACATTCCTTTCAGTTAATTATTGACTCCCTAACAACATGAAGTGCACGATCAGTTTAGCATTCCGCGTAAGAAAATATCTACCTAGCAACGATCGTTGAATAAAAAATAATTTAAAGAATTTTCACAGCAAAAATTCTAACCAAAACGATTATGTAGACGATTGCTGAATCTTCCTCCTAAGAGGCTGTCATCATCCTGATCGAAACATTGATTTGGCACAAAAAGCAATCGAACCGAATCGGAATCGAATGCATCAACCGGAACTCCGTGTCGGGTGCGACCGGCACTGGTGCCGGACGAGCGTTCGACCTTCCCCGGCACGATGCGTTCCTTCGCGGCTTGCTCAAGATACCTTCACGCCCGACGCTTTCTTCCCGTTGCGAGCGAGGCTACCCCGAGCAGGGTAGGCTCGCTGGCTGGCGCAAATATCGACCCATCGCAAACATTCAACCGAAATAAAACAGACGCCCACCGAAGCGTGCCCGGCACACGGCACAGCCTAACTAACAGCCGATGTCCCTGGTGTGGTTGTCGCATTGGCAAACCTTCCCCCGGTTCTTTCGCGCAAGCCCTATTGTGGTTGGCCGTTCCGAGCCGTCAGGAACAGCTGACAAAGCTTCCGCTGAACGTTCCTCCTTATGGTGCTGCTGCGTGAAAGTACGAGCACGAGTATGTAACTCGCAGAGCAATCGAGCAACTGTTCTAAGGGAACAGGGCTGCGTGCGGGCAAACTAATATCGCCACGTTTGCCCAAAGGTGGGTTAGTTGTTTAGCGAACTAACATCGGAGCGTTCTGTAGTATTGACATGCTCCAACTGAACCGATTTTCAATGTCCTACAAGCGTTTCTCACTTAGCAGATCAGGCCCGACCGACTTCCTGCTCCAGTGAGAATGGCACTGCACGCAGCATCACTAAGACGCTGTATACTAACCCTCCATTTGGCCAGTTTTTTAGTGTAATTCCTCCCCCTCTGTGTGTGTGTGTGTCTGCGTGTTGTCGGTTTGCGCAGGTCCGTTCCGCATCAGTTGGCTTAATGAATAATGCAATCCGTTTCTTCCGACCGAACGAAAGGCAAGGACCCGGGATTGCCAGCGACGGATTGCGTCGTCACTCGAAATGACAACAGCATAGCCAACCACTGCCACTGCCAGCTTCAGCGGCTTGCGCTATCCTGTTGCGGGATGGCCCGTGGCCCGGGCATCGGCGGAACGTTCCGGTTCCGGCAGCGCCGTTCCCCAGCCGGTTGGCGGTTTTTTTCCACACGGTTTCCCAATGAGCCAGCGAAGGGCGAAGGACGATTTTGATGCGAGTGACTGACTCCGGAGGGTTAGCTGAAGGATTCCTTGCCGGCGTCACCATCCCCGGCGGATGCCGATTTTCGAAACGGGGTGTAGGCCAACATCGTAGTCATATGGTTTTCGGCGAAGTTTTTGGAGCGGAAAGCAGAGAGGAAAATCGATATCTCTCGGATGTGATCACGGTTCCGTGGGCACGATTCCCACCGTGCCGGTTCCTCCAGGAGGACGGCACAACTTCAGGGCATTGACATTGATGATGGCAAAGCAGTGTCTGGTGCTTTGGTAGTTTTAATGCAAAAAAAATAGTTTTTTCTTGTAACAGGACACATGAATTGTGTTGAATATTTTTTAAATTCCGGTCTACCTTTTCGTTTCGTTATCAAATAGTAGTAAAAGGATTTAACGAAGCGTATTATCGAATCTGCATTGTTATGGCAACGAATGATATTATTGCTTGAAAATGTATCCAACATTTGTAGTAGGCCATGATGTAATTGCAGCTGGAAAGCCAGTTAGTTATGAGGACGAAGTAATTTGTGTTCTGTGCTTAAAATATGGTCTGAAAAGTGTGTTATAAGATCACTGATCATACGAAAAAAAGTGTAAAGTCCAAGAAGACTTTTTTGCTGTATCTTAACAATTCGTTCCCCAGAGGAAAGCTACTAGCACGGATTTGATTTACGGTAAAAAAACTGTTGTATATGTCCAAAAACAAATGATAAATGGAAATTAACAATGTTATCAGCGGAAATAGAATGAATAGAAACATTTTGTCAAAAGAGTCAATAGAGAAGCTTACCAGGGACGCCAACCGTTGGTAAATAGTGTTTGTGTGAAAACCCACTCACTGCCAACCGTCCGGCACCTTTTGCCACCTTTCGGCAAACATAAGCTGTCCGAAATTTTAACCACCGGCAACACGTACGCTTCCATCCTTTCATTAATCATTTCACATTAACCCATTGTACGTGATTGTACAGGCGCACTCAAACGCAAACAGATCGTTTGTCACCCGATGGTTCCAGCTGTGTGCAAGGAAATACCTTTGTTGCTATCGATCATACGCAAATAATAAAAAACAAAAAAACAAACGGAATGGCCCGTAAAAGGGCGATAAAAAGAATACCGGCAAAAACCACAAGTCAATGCGTACCGAATAAATACAATTTTGCATAAGCAACGCACGGCCAGCCCGTTTTCTTCGAACCGTAGCCCGGCCGCTTGGTCGACACAATATGTGGAGTTTTATCATCACGCAAAATATATTTGAGTGTCAAACAGAACAACAGACCATCCGCTTATCGCCCATTTCCGTGGCCATCGGCGGGCGGATGTGGCACGCGCAACGGTTCGGCTCGATGAAATCAATAGCCGAAAGAATAACGAAAAATTAAACCAAAATGAAAAAAAAAAACGCCCGTAGAGCAAAAAAATAAACGGAGCTGACAAAAATTAACAAACCCTTGCCTCGCACACCCGGGTCGGTTTGGGGAACGGTCAGAAACAAACATGTTAAAATATTTATTTTTCCAAACACTACTGCTTCGATATGCTTTGAGCGGCTCGAACTACAGCTGCGACATTCACACAGGCCCACCCGCATATGTGCAAGCGTAAAATAGATTTTCATTTTAAATTTTTGATGATGGCTCCAATTTTCACACCATACATGCGCATGAAATTGCAAATTTTATCACTTTTAGTCTGTCTGCCGTCGCACCAATCGTGATCGTTGGATCGCGCACGCAGCAGATCGAATTGAAGCATGAAGCAAAACTTGATTAAAATATTACGTATTATTATATATTTGTACCTTAAAATACTCCCCTAACGCCGCCAGTTTTTGTGCAATAAGTCTTTCGCATTATTTCGAAAAATACAACTGACACAACCGTCGATCGATACTTAATTTCAACAGCATGATTAACTAGTTCATTTCATTTGCTTGCAGGGGATGGCCAACGTGCAAAGCTTTTCCGACGTGACTCTTTTGCCCTGGGTGTCGCTTTTGATATTCTCCATTTCCGCCGGATGAACCAGCGACACGGAGCGCACACCGAAAACTGTAAGCGCCTCCAGTATTGTCCTCAAAAAAAAAAAAAACAAGAAAAAAAACGGCTACAAAAAAATCCTTCACATCCACGCATCCAAGTGGGCTGTGTGGAGAAAAACTCCATTTTCGTAAAACGACCACGAAAAGAGGGACGGATGTGTCAGACGCGCACAGGATATGTGGCTCGACGCGGCCGTTTGTTGAAAACAAAAGCTACACATCTAGGCAGGCTTTGGCGCTGGATTCGGTCGCTGGAGATCATTGAAGGATTATACGGTGCCGTTACAGTGCCGGGCGTATGATTGGGAGCACATGGCGGGGGAAATATTTGCATGAAAATCGTTTGACAAAATTTGGTTAAATAAAAAATCTCTCAAACTACCTAACAGCTTGTAAAGTTATTTTAAGCGCATGATAATCAAGATTTAATTTGGATAAAATATCACTCGTTTGAAACGAATAAATTCATATCCGACGTTTAATAAGCACGTTTATGCTACAAAAAGCCTAATTTTCACTGAAAATTAAAAAAGAAAATCTTTGATTTTGTCTTAGCACACGAACGCTTTGAACACCACTGTGAGTATTCTCCCCCCCAAAAACGCTACCAATTGTGCGACCACAATCGTCGACAATAGGCAGCGAGAAAGCACCATTTGCAAACATCGCGATCATATCGCGTTTTCCGCCAACGAACCAACCAACCAGCGGCCGTCCAATGACCTGAACAAAATGAACCAAAAGGACTGCCGAGAAACGGATTTTCCACCCCGGCACCGGAAGTGGCTTTCCATGCGGCATTCGCGAGACAATGGAATAGATAAAATTATTATATTCTCCATTGCCCGGTTGCCCCATCTCAGGCGGTCACCGGGTCTCCGTTGGTAGCAAACACGCCACATACCCACGCTGGCTTGACTTATGGAGTGTTCGTCGGTGGTTCGAGAAGGCACCGTTGGCAGTTCTGTACGGTGTGTCGTCCATTTGACTGTGCTTGCTTTCCAACGATGGCCGGGGCGTGTTTTTTTCTTTTTTTTTTGCCACTAGCAAGCAGAATCGACTGAGGCACCCAAAAACATTGGGCGTTGTGGGGTATTACAAAAAAAAACATCCCCAAACCCCACCAAGTAGGTACACTTCACGGCAACGATTTATGGTTTCGGGGTGTAAGGCGTGCCCAGATGCATGCAGATTCCGTGTCTCCTGCGGAATCGGCGGATACCGCAGATAGAGCGCCGTATCACGTCGTAAATTCTCACACGGCCAAGAACAAGGCGGGCCTCGTTCGGCATGGGGGTGGGAGGGAAACCGGAAGATGTTGTCCCATCGCGGTAATGCGCCCGATAGTTGCACGGAAACGGTGGTGAAATATTATATATGAAGCCGCTGTCAACCTTTATCATTAAATTATATGTTTTATCCCCTTTTCGCGTCCATGCCTGTCCATGGTGCCGACGTTTGGATATCAGCCCCGAACACTCCTTTTACTGGGACGCATGTTAACCATTTTCCAACCATTTTCCGGTATCGTTTAAGCCACTGAATTGGTGCAGTCAGCGGTTTTCGCTCGGTGGATACTGACTTGGCTTGGCTGGTAGTGATTCATTTCGTTTCACGGTGCCCCTAGTTTCGCAGTATTCAGTTTGAGAGAATAAACATTTGCGTGAAAAAGGCTAGGCGTCTCCATTGGGGACATTTTTCTTTTTCAATTCAACTACAAAACGCCGAAAAAGACGAATATTAGTGCAAAAGCAACAAAAGCCAAAGGTCGCACAGGTTACTAGAAAGTATAACATAGGATTACAACAATGTTTAAAGAAAATTTAACTCCGTAGGTAATTTATTTGACTTCAACATCTCCTTTACTTGTTTCCGTTCCCGTCTCCTATCTGTACTGTCCTAATGTATGTTCCGTTTTTAATATGTCGCTACTGTAAAGCCCTTGAGGCAAACAGTATAAAAAATATAAAATAAATAAATAAATAAATAAAAAAGTGTGCATTTTTGATAAGCTACTTTTCTCTGTAAAGGGGTTCGTTTCAGTTTAATTGATTGATTTATGACTATTTATCGAAGTCCGTCTGACAAGTAAAGCTACCTGTACCAACTGTTCTTAAATAATTAAAATAAGATGTTTTGTTTCTTTTTTTCTCATTATAGCTCATCAGAATGCGATACAATGTAAATATCCTTAAATAAAAAAATATATTCTAATTGTTTCAAATGCATCAGAAAACTAAAATAAAACTGTTATTTTTTTATCCTAAATAAATTGAAAATGGTGAGGACAGCATTCATGGTTAGTACATAAATCGTCTAACAACTTCAACCAATCATAACTGGGTAGAAACGAATGAACATTACGATTTGGCCATATTCATTTCAGTACAGTCCCAGCTGGTAATGGCCGTTCTGTTTAGTAACACAAAAGTATATTAAAACCGTGCAAACCACTTTCACTGGCAGAGTGCTAAGTACCGCTTCGTACAGCGCCATAGTTACCATTGTGACCGTAATTGCACACACACAACTTGGGCGCGTCCGCCTACCATACATCATGGCATACACGGATGCTTAACGAACAAAAACCCACAACTGCTCACGCACTCGCATATGCACTCGCGATCGGGCGGCGGCCACTATGCGGCGCCAAATGGGAGCAAACTGAAAGTGCCCATTTCGCGATGCATTTTACATACTGCACATCGCCATTCATTGCATTCATTAGCCGGAATGGAAGTGAAGAAGTACCGGATCGGCGTTTTCACATTCTACCGATTGTGCCGCACACATGGCCCACGGCTTTGGCTGCGGCGAAGTGGTAAAGCGGTGTTGATCGAGATGAAAATAATAATTCAACAACCGCAAACAATACCAGCGACACTGGGCACCGCAGGATGACACAGTGTGGTTTGCACCATTGTCGAGGCCCGGACTTACATGGGTCTTGTGTTGAGAGTTTTATCGCCACCGGCTGTCAACTAACGGACTTCGCTGCATAATTGGCTAAAACTTTGAACTACCGGGCTCATATCAACCTTATCCCACATTCGCTTTAAAGTGTGCATACATTCAATAATATCGAACTACTTACCAGAAAGCGCTTCTTGTTTAAAGGTTTGATTGGTTGATGCGAACCACATTAACCATTTTAAAAATTTTCGTTTATCGTTTGAATTAAGATTGAACTTTTACACTCCTCATTATAAACACGCACTCGCAAGTGATTTGAGTTAATAACAACGCCTTAAAGTTGCGTTCGCTTTAAAGCAGGCCTCTTAAACCGATACCGCTTTTTAACCTCGTGAATTGTATCGCACTACAGCCGGTTGATTCTGTTCTGTTTGTCGCCAACGTTGGCTCAGGGGGTACGGGAGAAAACTACGCCCGCGTAACGGTAACGGTTCGCTTGTGACAGGTAGTAACGGTTGGGCTGGAAACGCTGCATTCACAAGTTCGGGCAGCAGTATTCATTCATATCGTTCATTTGTACCAACGCTGCTTAAGTCGTTCGAGTGAAGAAGGGACACACACGCGAATAGACACACACGCACTTTACACTTAAACCGAGGCCGATCGGTCACTACGAGCTGGTCAGATTAGTCCTGTACACAACTAATACACTCACTTTTTTTTTGGTGGTACGAAACCAGGTTAGTATTCAGCGGCGTTACTTCAGCGCTTTACAGCCAGCCGTTAGCGCTGACCTTCGTTTTGCATGGTAGCACGATTTTGAAGTATAAATTTCTCTCGCTGGCGACAAACGGTATCACCGGTTAGACGATTAACTCACTCGATCGAATTGCACGCAACCGTGCCCGGGGATCTGCGCTCCCTAGACACTCGCGCACCGGCAAACGATGCCGATGCTAATTTTTGCCGAACCCGAATATTTATACCGCCGCTCTGTTGCGCCCGTGTGGCGAATGATTTGGCTGTTTTTGTGTACCGTTTCCGTGTTTACTTTCGAACAGCCTGCTTCGATCGGGCTGACGTTTTGACGTTTCGCCGTTCGGTGTAGAGATTCACACTCCGTTTAGCAGCAGCCGCGCGCGCTCGACGGGCATCGACGACGATGGATGACGATGAAGTACGGCAAAACACATGTACCGATGTGCATTCATCCGCAGTCGAAAAGGGAACTATTCATCTGTGCTTTTTGTTTTGATTTGACTTGATTCGTTTGGCTACCTCCGACTCGGTGCCAGCATGGGACGAACGCGGTCGGTCGGTCGGTCGGTCGGGCATGTGCTGCTTTTCATGCGCACGTGTTTGTGTAGCAGGACGGAAAATCGTGTACACGGTGCGTGGTGTGCGCAAATGAACGAAAAATATGGTATATGCATGCGAAAGAGCAAGGACATGGAGGGGAGGGGAGGGGGAGACGCCAGACGCCAGGAAACGGGAGGACAAGTGAAAGGAGAAAGAGAAAGAGAGAGCAGGAGTGGGGCGCGACGACATCGAGCAAATGTGGAGGATATGATGGAGGAATTATGGAGGTGACCACATAAAAACCAAAAAGATGATGGGAAGATCCTATGTAAACGAAGTACAAACACTACGGCACGACGGGTGGCTTTACACGTCGCCCTTACACGCTCACCATCATCGAAATCATCGATTCACAGTAACATCGTCATCATCGTCCTGGTGGGGCGGCATTCTCATCCAACCTTCTAGCTAACATTCTCACAAGCCTGGCCCGACAAACGATGATAACCAACAGGCACGGTACGCTTGTGTTGGTAGCGTGCAGGGGAAGGTTCGCGCTGGAATCCTCTATTTACCAATGTTACCTGCCCCAGCATTGGGCCCAGCATCTGAATCCTCACCACTCTGTCCCCGAGCTCTTGCCGGGTTACCAAAGCACGTTATCTTTCCTGGGAGCTCTGATGAACCAACCAGAGCGTGCAATTTATGCCGAGCGAGATGGCACTAGCGAAACAACCGGTTTCGTCAACACGCATACACACAGCCAACTAGATTCGGTCGGAAGGGATGTTGTATTCCCGCTCCAGGCGGTGGTAGTCACGTACAGTGGGGTTGAAGGGAAGTTCGCATCCTCCGTAGCACTTGCTGGGGTGTTTAAAAACCGGCACTGTAGAGGGTGTAGAAAATCGGTGGGAGGAGGAGGGAGGGGGCGGAGGTGGTAGCAGAACCAGCCACATCTCGTCCCGAACCGAACAGTCTAGAGGTTGCTCTTGTTCAGCTCACTCCAAGCAGTCAGCGAATGCGAGTCCTATCGAGTGGCGGTTCGGAATTGTTTCTTGCAACTGAAACTCTCTCGCCCACGAGCCTTTCCCTCGTAACAAGCCTTTCTTTTACATACCGTCGGGTACAGTGCGAAACGATACCTTCTTAGTCGGTCATCTTCCTCAATAACTTATCAGAAAGGATTACAAGAAAGTTTTGTTTTGTCATTAAAATTTATAAACACCTTCAAAACATCTGTACACCCGGAACAACAGTGTTGCTCAACAAAAGTTCATGTTCAAAATTGATAAGAATAGCAATAGAAAGTAAGTGATTCATGGCGTGTAATTTGGCAAAAGATTGTGAACGCTTAGCTTTAAACGAAATAGACCTTCTGCTGGAGTTAAAAATTATTCAAAAATTTATAGAGTGAACCGTGCAGGATAAATAGGATGAAGGTGCACGACGGTTTACGATACGGAAAAGCTACATAAGGTTAAATTTGTGGACAATTGAGACTTTAGCTTGCAATTATTTCTTTCGATTCCAATGTAACTGTAAATTACATTTAAAATATTTATGATAATGTACATCAAATTATGATAAAAAAGAATCTTATATAAATGTGTTGAAGATGACTTTAATCTTTTAATAGATCTTATGTTGGAGTAAAAATTATCCAAAGATTTGAGAGTTGAATTTGTGAAAAATTAAAACTTTAGCTTTCAAATATGTCTTTCGTTTTCAATGTGAATTGACACTCTAAATTACATTTCAAATATTTATGATAATGTACATCAAATTATGACGAAAAAACTAATAAAAATGTGTTGAAAACCGACGCCAAATGCTTCAACCTTCTACATCCTACTCACTCTAAATTGCGTACGTTTGTTTCCACCACATTTGCAACCATTTCCTGGCAGTTGACCTCTGATAATTCTCGCTAAATTGATTGTTCGCATGATGGGAGGCGCATCAGAACTTAAAGCAAATCTTACACCCGGGTGTAATCTTTCCAAATTAGAAGCCGGAAATGGCTGTAATTTTCCGACCTTTGAAGCACGTGTGAAAAATGTAAATCGTTGCACAAACAAATGACTGCTCGCACTCTATATTGGTGTGCATGAACGGAAGCGCCAACGAAACAATAATGCTTCGCGAAACAAATCAGTTCCCACCATCCATGGCATGTTAATTGGCAATGATATAGCTGTTAGCTGCTGGAAATGATAGCGAGTTCAGAAGCATCATTGATCGCACGGTGCTGCAGTGAGAGTAACGTTGTCACTGCCTAAGTAGATTGCAATCTATTTTTATGGGATTGAATTTTGTTAAGATTAACGAGTAGCAAAACGATTGATAACGAGAACATGGGTGTACGATTATGAGCTGTAAACAGAAAAGTGCATATGCTTACTTCATAACGGCATGGGAAGTGTGTGGGGAAGTACGGTACATGATGACACAGGGATCTAGTTTTGGTTTGTAGCATTTGAACATTTTCACTGAAAGCATGTAAAATATGGAAACCGCATTAGAAGGTCGGTTCTAATTTGCAGGATAAAGTTCTGCAGGGTAATTTTGATATCACACCCAAAATTAAACCGTTTTTCTAAGCATAGAGATTATATCCTGTCGCAATCAATGTTTAATTTATATCACAAAAAAATTCAAATTCATAAATATGGTATATTTTACAGCTGATAATATGCTTCAACAGGGATAATAAGATAGTGTTGAAAATTGTTTATGCTATTACATATTAATCTATATTCTTGAACGTAGGTTCAATCCAAAACGTTTTCCAATTCAAAAAGTTTGGGCTTGTTTTTAAGTCTTCTTCAAAATACTAGCTACACAAGGGTACAGAATAGATGACAGATGTATGTGCAACATTTCCATCAAATTGTGAGCATATTGATATCAATCACATCATCGTGCTTTCGAACACGATTGCTATAGTAACCAAACAAACATTCGAGAGAAATGAAAAGAACCTGACAGGAGCTATTTGTTCCAAAACTGCGAACTGATTGTCACAAAGTACATGCTAAAGTTTCTTTCTGAAAGCATCTTGCCGAGCCCGGTCGAATCTTGCTAAGGAAATATGAATGCTCTCTGGATCGTGTCCAATGCTCGATAGGAGGTTTAAATCAACCAACATGAATGATAATATATTTTAAACCACTTCAACAACAAAAAATAATGATAAAAAACATAACTCGAGTTGGACATCCTGTTAGCAGTTTTTCGTTCAATAAAAACATATTAAACTGCTTTCATGGTTCCCGTTATCGTGATAAACTATGATAAAAATAAAAAAACACAAAAATTAAATTTTATGCCATCATGTACTTGGAAAAAGTTCGATCGTTTGTTATCTCATTAATTATTTTGCTTTGTGTACTGTTATTCAGTGTAACTGGTTTTCTTCTTTATTGATTCTAGTAAACGGATTACTAGCAGTAATAAATGTAAAAAAATATTGTGCTTCGAATGTTCATTCGATTTTTTTTCTACACTGCCAAACCAATAAAATTCGTTATTAGTAACTTTTTAATCAACAACCCAATGAAAATATTCAACAAAATCAGTACACCAAAGGCGAAGGTGATAGAAAGAAAAACAGTAAATCGTAAAAAATACATTATTTTGTTTTTGTAAAGAAAAAAAACATATAAAAAGGTTTTTGACATGTGATACAAATAACGATCGTTGAGTTTTCTAGTTCGAACAACATTAGCATAAACCAACGCGATGTTCCGTACTGTTGTAACGTGTTTTCCCTCACGTGTTTGTTACTCTGAGCAACTTCAACATCAATTGTTACCAAGTATTGGCTACACTATCCAATCGCTAACGAGGAAAATATCCTCTATGCGCTTGATGCAGTTCCTACTGCAAGTAACTAATTAGAGCATACAGATAACGACTCTTGATAAGCAACTCGAAGCCGTCGAAACGTGCAGTCCGCTACCGCACTTTTCCCACCGTTGCTTATTCGAACGTGCCAACCTAAAACAATGATATGCATTGGGATGGCAATGCCAGTCTATCGGACGCCAATAGGCGAACGAATTCACTTCCCAGCGAACTGCTTCGGGTGTTGGTTATGTTTTACAAAACATGTTCATCACGATACGAGATACTTCCAATTAGAGACCACAGCAAAAAGGGAACTGTCTCGAAAGGTGAGACCGGTCGCAGAACGGATGGATGCATTCTGATGCACCCGTTATTGAGAATCGCCACTCATCGATGGTTCCTGCGAGCATAACGAAGGACCGGTACACGCTAACCCATCGGAGCCGCCACAACATGCGTTACTTTTCGTAAAAGATCAACTTTATTCGCAACTCGGTTTACACTACGGTCTATGCACGAATCCGTTCGGCACTCGCATCACTTTACTGCGAACGGATTGCCGGCGTTCGTCAGCTGATCCAGTATCGCCTTGTGGAGGTCCTCTATCTGTTCGTAGAGATAGGAATGAATGTCCCCGGAGCCGGAGTGGTTGTACGTGTTGCCGCGATTGTCGAACGAAGCGATGTTGCCATTCTTATCGATTTCGGCGTAGCTTTCGAACTGTTGACCCGGGAAGCTGGACGTTTCGGTCGTGAGCGTCGTGGCCGTTGCCTTGCCCGCCGGATCAAGGCACTCGCGGGTCACCTGAATCTTGTTCACGTCGTCCTTGGTTGAGTTTTTGACGATCACACACTTGAACGATTCCGGCGGGCACTTGAGTGTGTCGCAAATGATGGTCCCTTTCGGTGGTGAAGAAACGAGCAAATGGTACCATAAACTTGTGATTTCTAGCTAACACCCTCGACACAAAGTCGAACAAACAGAAATCTTACCATTCTCTATTCTTGCGTTCGATTCACCGCTCAGCGTAAGAAGACTGCTAAGTTGACGCGGTGCTCGTTGCGAAGGGGCCGCTTCTACGGACGGAATTCCGAAAAATGCCACCGCGAGAAACACGCAAAACAGGGCAACACTTTTTGACACCATCTTGGAATGGAATATTTTCTATTTTTTCGGGGGGTTTTTTTTGCGGATTTCCTGCCCAAAATTGCGAGCAGCTTTAGAACACAGGCGATGTGGCGAGGTAGCAACACCTGTACTGACTGAAGCGGAAAACGATGATAGACGAAAGGTTTAAATACTCTTAAGCAAGTAGGCGCTGCATCCGTGGGAACGAAAACAAACGCATTGATTGTTCGGTCAGCCGAGCCGATGTAGCTTTTTATTTTCGACTAGCTCAACCAGTAGAACACTCGCGCTACACGCTTAGTATGCAGCCGTGACGCCCGTTGCTGACTACATCGTTGTTATACTTAACACAATTATTGTTCGCTATTAATCATCACGGAACATCCACCGCTACTGCCGCCGCCAATAACCACCGCCGAGCAACGTGTGCATGCTTTGATCGAATTGTGAACGTTTAACACTGGCTTTGCGAATAACGCACGTCAACGGGTGTGTATCACGTTTACACGGTTCGGGGTTCGCTAGCTCACGCGATTCTAAACACCCAAGAATCCCAAAAAAGAAACAACCGCAACCGTGCAGATCAATTACCGATGGGGTATGAAGCACCTGAAACATTGAACCGATCGGGCATAACGTGATCGAGCACAACCACCGTACTGCAGCAACAATTGGGTTCGCGGGTTGGGATCACCCGTGAAGCGGAGAAGCAAATGCGTTCTCAACAATAATCACGCAACAAGGGTACCGGGTCCAGATAATGTGCCGCCCCGGTTGATAAGCGTGTGTTGTCCAAGGCAAGAAACACATTTGTGCACGGAAGCAGCGGTGTGAAGTGGTAGCGCTGTTCTACGACGGCCGCACTTATATGATAGTTTCATTAATCTGTTACTGTTAACAAAAACACGCAGAGTTTGCTAAGAAAATGGGAGAAAAAAATCAACAAATCAACGATGGCATTGGACGGATGAATGCGATCCGGTATGGAACACAGTCCATACTTCCGAAATTGAATTATGGATGAGATCAATTATTGAAAAATAATATTGTCTCATGAGATTATAACCACCAAAATTTGGTAATGTTGCTAACAATTTCGAATTGATTTTTACAAAATTCATAATAAAGGGGTTTATGATTTTTTGTAATAATAATCCCCCAATTCCCCAATAATTACCCCCAATAATTACAAAATATTGATTGGAAAAAGATCATAACTTTGAATACTTTATTACATACACTCCTCTGTGGTACCCAGCTTGAAAAAAAAATATTTTAATTTTATTTAAAAAGTATGGCCCTTTAGTTTCTTTATAGTAACAGTGGACTATATTTTTTCCTTACTAGTTACCGTTGTTAAATATTTTTGGAAAGATAAAATATCATTATAAAAAATGAAAATTTTGTCTTTTTTGTTTTTATTATATCACCAAATAGGTACAAATTACTGTACACAGTTTAAAATCAAAGTTCCGTTTAGAAAAGGTATTTGACGTTAAATAAAAAAGTTTTCGCAGGATTGCACTTTTATCAATATTGTGTGAAAAATTTAACACACTGTTGTCAACACAAAACTAACTGGGTTTAGTTCAGTTTGTGTGTTTTCATTTCAAACTTTTAAACAAACAATGTAGGGAACAAATAATAATGATGTTTCACTTGCTAAAAAACAATACCTGCTATCTACCGATGGGCCAGAGCATGTATTGAACTGTGAACTTGATCAGATAGCGTCATCTCAGCCCCATTCATCAAATTAACGCACAGATTCATGAGCTTGGTGTATGAATAAAAGAAAAAAACACAATATGTATAATTAGCGCTGACAAAGTTTCCCATACGTCAGTAGAAAACACCAACGAACGGATGATGTACTATATTAATTCATGGAAACCGGTCCCGGATGCGAGCCTAAATGCTACCGGAAGTTATAAAAACGAAATGCACTTAGTAGATTTCTCCCCGAACGTATGATTGCCGTTTCATATTGAACGACGATTAAACGTGTCGGTGTAAATCGGTGTCGGTGTATAACCATATAGTTTGCGAAAGGGTACCGCTAATGGAAGTGAATAATTTTCATTTTCGAAACCACAAATCTAAACACCACACTCCTCGAACCGGCGGGCTGCAATCTGCGCCTTGCGATTCATAATCCCGATGGTAATCTTTGGTATTTCAACCCCTCGCTACGGTGCAAAGGACGGTGGCAGCGAAATGACGGACAACGGCGCAACTGTGGCTTCTGTGGCGCGTACACACACATACACACACGAAGTGCTAAAATCAAAATCTACATTCCACTCGAAGGCTACCGTTTACGGGTAGAATTCCAACCTTTTTCCAACCACTGCCAATAGCACCACCCTCAGGAATGCACTATGCTGCTCGCGCGGGGAAATATGATCCGTGCCACCGTCTACCAACCAACCTAGGTGACGGTACGTTCAACACGCGTAATAGTTGAGGTAATTTGACTTCCGGTCGGAAACCAGATCCATCTATGCGGTGTCCCCTCTCGTTCGCCCGCCAAATAGTCTGCCGTTGTAATTCCGTTCAGCAATTATCGTAATACGTTCCGGTGTTTGCCTACCCTCTGCGGTATTTTTCGCAAGAATCTTTCAAACCCGCCCGGGGCCTTGAGTCGTCTGAGTCGCCAAGGTCAGTGATGATGCGATTCTGCTAGCGATTCGATTCAAATCTCACACTTGGGGAACATGTATCGCTTGTAGCACTCAGCCTAGTGCTACAGGAAGAAAGGAAATAATTCCACTGGGAAATGACCGAGCATCGTTTGCCGGAATGTTTGTTTGAATTGTTGTACGAAGGCATGTCGGTAACGTTAGTTAGGCCGTCACAGAAAGCAATGCTTCGATTGAGCAACTTTATATTTTTGATATATCATTCTAAAATGAACTACATGATCTTCATAACATATATATAAACATGTAAATAAAAAATAAACATGAATTTACCTATCATTAGCATCGTCTGTCCATTTTCAAGCTTCAAGAAGATTTGAGCAATAACTTGTGACATTTATTAAATACTTTTAAGACAGATATTTTATACCGTTGCGACCACAAAAAGTAAATCAATTCATCCGGAAAGCAAACTGCATTCGAACAGTCACTCCAATAAGTTTTTTTTTTCTTCTAAGCCTAATAATCTACACGTTTATGCCGGCCATGTTACCAGCCTACTAGATTGTTTTGCACCACAACCCCAGGTGGTTAGTTACTCATCTCGTCAGTGGATGACAACAGCCATCACCTTCCTATGACTAAACCTTGTTCGAGAGAAAAATAAACAATAGAATTTTGTATTCAGTACATGTAGAACAAGGTTAAAGAAGGTCTATACTGTTTAGCATCATACGTATTGGACGATGATTTAACTGTTGTGTGTTTTGTAAGACTATAATATTTCTAACGAGCTGGTCATATATGTAGAATGAGACCGAACAACACGTTTTGAACAATATTTGTTCGATCCAATTTCAAAGGTCATTCAAAATAAGTTAAAAAGGGGAAGGAAAACGAAAAGGTAAAGTTTGTAGGACCATAATGAGCGTTAATAATAAACTCTGCTTCTGATTCTAGAACGATTGCCGATGTAAGTCTTTGTGGACAAGTATAAGATGTTTTAAAATTATTTAAAAAAAAACAGTCCGTACTGTAGTTACTTACCCCTATTTCTATAATGCAATGGCTGTAGTGAAAAACTGCTCCAACGTCCCACAGTGGATGATTTTGCGGAAATGTTAGCTAAACAAATTGCCTGTAACGCCATCGCTTTGACCACTGACGTCTGAAGCAGCGGTAAACGAAGGTGAACCGATGCCGAAGATGCTCACCGTGTCCTTTACACGCGCCAACAAGAAACATGGTCTTGTTTGTGTATACGGTGGACGACGCATTGCTAGCGAAACAGTGTTCACTATTCTGCGGGAAAAATAGACAACGGAACCAGTGTATGGCGCGATTGTCTCCGGCATGCTTTCTGTGATCACACCGACGACAAACGCCGAGCCGAAATATCAAGCGAGAACTTCGAACGCGAAACACCGAACGGTTCGGTTCCCCAGAGAGAGATTTTGGCATTCTAAAAGCAATAAAAGGATAACCTGCTTCCGGTAGAGTTCAATTATCCACCGAGCATAATGATGGCAAAAGGGCAAAACGGCGTCGGAACTTGCCGGTTCCGGTCGGTCTGTAAAACTTGTCCGTCGTTACGATCATACGGGGTTAGGTTTTTTTTTTTTTGTTCGCTTTTCTACAAAAGAAACATTCCTCCGAGACTTGCATCTTAAGCACTGGTGGAGGGTGGGGAGACGTTTCTTTGCTTCTTATATTGTTGAATGAAACGTTCTGCTACACCGACATCTACCGGAGAGTGAAAATAATGGTCGGTGCTGTGGACGCTCGGGGACAAAAATCTGGAGAAATTTAATATAAGGATCAAAGAGGAAAGCAAAAACACGCCGTTTCTGCATCGGTATTGTTTTCCCATCGATTTCAAGGCCTTCACTTTCGTCGGTACATGCCGCCTGGACAGCAACCGGAACCGGTCCCTGGGGAGAAGCACTCAAATGCAGAAACACTTCTTTAATGGTCGTTGCACGGAGCGCATCGTACCGCCCGTTCGATTGTTGTACGAATTTCTTTATTCCTTCTTATGCTTCGATGTAGGACACGTGTAGGAGAGAAAAAAAAGGTAAAAGCATTACGATTTAAAAATATAGAAGCGAAAAAAAAACATTCCCCCAACGACTATCGTTTGCATTCATGAGAACTACTTTGTGACTCATAAATAAGCAAATCCGACGACATCGACTGGTGGTCAGACGCACGGGAAGGGAAAAAAGTCGGATGCGGTGATTTTTATAGCCTTCGAAGGTCGGGGTTTGGCCAAGGGTTGGACTTTAGAGAGTTTTGAGACGAGCCAAACGTGCATGAAGCCGAATGGCTAACTTTAAAATAATAATGCCATAAGTCATGCTATAACATTTGATGAAACAACAATTTTTTATACTTATTGCTTATCTTCGCGGCGATTATGACGTAGCAAAAACTGTAGCTAAATGTGTTAAACAAAATGTTAGCAGATTTCTTCTCACCGTTGTCATTAAGATAGGTCATGGTAGCGTTTGAAGCCCATGGCAACCAGTTTAAGGGTTTCACGAAATGTGACCGTTTTTTTTTGTTCAAACCATAAGTGGACAGCTCACTCATTTTCAGCAACAGCGTTGTGTTTCACTTTGTTTTTACAAACAGATTATTAATTATCAAATTGCTAAATATAATGCTAATTAAAATAATGCAACCGATCAACTACAGTTAAACGCAAAAATGCCTTCCTACCAGCAGGCCGTTCGACAAACCGTTGCAATATGTCTATTTTTGATAAATTAATTTCAAGACACTCGTTAATTAGTATGATTTATGCGATCACCTCCTTCATTCTCCCGGTTCCTTCTCATTTTTTACTTTATTTTTTGCAATCCTCTCGAATGCCCTACTCGTACGCAATCGATCGACGGATCACATTTCAGGTTCGCTGGCGCAGGGCCGCAAACGCTGGCGTTCCAACGAGTGTGGTGGCGGTATGATTTCTTTCATCGTTCAATCAGCTGTCAGCTGAGTGACAAACGGCTCGACAGGAACGAGGAAAACTGGAACGTTAAACGATGCAAGGCACGGGTAAATGGCAGACACTATCCAGAGCATGCTATGCCTAGCGCGGACACTTCGCAAATGCTGTCGGCATGTCGCTACGACTCGTTGCTAGCGGCAACGGGTGGGGAAAAGAACAAGACAATCGTCTCCGTTCGTTATGCTGTCATCTTTCTTTTGCTGCAATTCACTCATTCGTTTGATCGAACGCTGCTTCAGCGCGTTGTACCACCAACGTCGGATATTTGATATCGTTTCCACCTTTCCGTCGTCGCTGTTAGTAGTTCTCGTAGGACTGTAAAGTTACAACTATTCACGACAATAACAACTATTCAATTTGCATGGTATGGTGTGGTTTTAAATACCAGCGCAAGACGAAAAAAGTCCCAATAACAGTCACAATTTGCGAAGTCTTAGTTAATTTATTGAATCATGATCCAAACTCTTGAGCAACATATATTAAATTTTTACATGCTTTTCTGATTTAAATTACCATATTATTTTACGTTCGAATTTGTTATTTGACCTGCGGTATTAATCCGTTTTTAATATAATGTTTTATAAGCGTGTCGAATGTGAAACAATTATAAACATAACGAAACAAAGAGTGAAGCGATTGAATAGCGGTTGACAGCATTTCTATCACAGCTATTTCACTCGGTATAATATAAGATACTGAAGGAACAAATAACACACAGACAATAAATTAGTATTGAAACTTTAAGGAACACGTGTTTATCGTAAGCTAATACTTTAATCCATATCACAAGCCGGTATGTACCGACATGTATGGTACTGTGCAGTGCATACATGTTAGGCGATACAGTTTTAAATGTTGATGAAAATGGATTGACTTGACATTCAAATAAAGAATATTCAGCAAATACTAACAACTAATCCGACGTAAAAAAAACGAATCGAACCAAAAATGGTATGCAATTATGATATCAACGGACAACCGCACTTAATAAACTTTACAGCGCTAGAATTTACTTCCCTTGATTGTAATATACATTTTTATGTTCATATGTTCACCGCTAACTTTTTCGACACTGCCTTTTGCTTTATTTGCAGACCCTAGACTCTTTTATCCTCTATGTTCCTCACTTAAACTACTTTAACAAAACTTTCACACGAGTTGAAAGTTAGAAAAATAGACATCTGAAAAACAACTAGTTTGATTCTCCTTTCCAAACTAGGAGGGTTTTTTTTGCTTGATTGTGACACACTTTATGGAATGTAAGGAATGTGCATAGTAGTATCCGCCTCACCGAAAAAACCGATTATCATTCATGTATTTGCATTTCAGTGTATGACCGTATGGTAGTTAGAAACGATAAAACGGGTCGATTTAGAATTGAACTCAAGAACGACCGATACTATATCGTTTTAAGCGTAACATCCTTGGTTTTTTAATAGCAAGAATAAATAAATATAGTTTAGCTACAACCAAATTAACCGAAATCATTTGAAATAAAGCTTAAGTAGATTCGGGAGATGCAGCTTTTTAACAGGACTAGACAAAGAAAAGTACGCGAAACATATCACAAAATGTTTCACAATACAACATTTAACATTCTTCTGTAACATAAACAAAAACCAAATCTCCAGCGGAAGCAAAAGATCACGACCCCGTGGCATTTATACTCATCTACTCCCGTACCGACCGTTTGTTGCATCGTTTAGTTCTTCCATCAGAGACAGCGGAAACCGTTGATGAGGTGGAGGATGCAGTTGCTGTGGCTGTTGCGGAGGAGGAAGGTTTGCAATTTGCAACACCGAGTTGAGATTGTCCATTTCTAGCTTTAGCGAAGAAACGCAATCCTGAAGTGGCTGAAGTGAATACCGTCTTTGAGCGCTTTCCTCTACCAAGGCGCGCAGATGTTCGATGTCCAAGCTGGCACAAGACAACGGGAGGGAGTGATTGTCGGGACTCATTATGGATGCTGAAAGTTGACCGCTTCCATCGGCAGATCGATCCCTAGGATGGAAATTCTGTAAAGGTGACGATTGTACAAAATATGTATCAAACTTCTGTTCGAGTTCAAATGCGGATTCTCCTGAAATAATGCTGGTTCTCTATTCGACGTAGCTGAAAATTAGCTACACTGCCAATAAATTATGTTCGTTAGAATCAGGCAACAGCAGTACGACTGCCCCAATTGTTAATATCTTCAAGGGCAATAACATCAATGAAAAAAATTGTCATTTGTGCTGTAGGCTATTTGTTATTTATATGAAGGTATAACTCGCTTATTGCTTCTTTAATGCCTTGAGATTATTCCACACATTATTCTTAAATAAATTGTCGAATTGATTGGAATTTACCCGGTTCTAAATATAGCTTTCCATGTTCATTCTAGCTATTCATGTTGAAAATATCTTACTAGATGACAAAAGATTTGATATATTGAAAAAGTTAATATATTTTGTTATCACTAGCTTCATATTATTCCCAATTACTTTTCCTGATATGTTCATGTCAGGTAGGGTAAAGGCATCGGCAACCAAAACAGCAGTTTCGGAAAAAAAACATCTCCTATTTTTTCAATATGGCATTCTATATTATGAAATGGATTGTATACGACAAAAACACTATCGTAGTGTTTAATTTTGTATCCCTTTTGAAGCAGTAATAAAGTTTACACTGAAAAATAAAAAAAAAGTAAACACTGCTTTAGTTCCAGCTTTCGGCAGCAGTTTACCAGTTTTCGGACACTTAAGTATTGGGTTTTAGTCACTCTAAAAATTAAAATTTAAATTATTAAAATTTGGAGAAAATTATTCTTAAGTCGGTTTTACTTTTCAGCCGGAATTTGTTAAAAATGTTAAATTCATTAAATTAGATTTCTTTTTTGGCATATAAATGCTGTCAATTGTTTGTAGAGACTGACAGACAGTCTACTTTGATCGACGAATCTGTGGCGCTCTCGGAACAAAACCTCAATTTAATTTTGTAATATTTTTTATGATATTCACGAATGCATAATTCTATATAATACTTATTTAACTAACCTGCATAACCAGTAATAACTGTAGTTTTTTCAGTAATAACTGTAGTTTTTACATTTATAACTGTAGTTACATTTTCACAACTGGAAAACAGTGTATTAAGATGTTTTTCGTTCATGGATCCAGAAAATGCTAGATGGATCCACAAAAAACAGGTTGTAGGCTTGTCGGGGAAAATAACCAAACCCATAACGACCAATAGGTGTGAAACTTTACGCCGAAAATGACTGCAACATCCAAACCCAATTACCTCTACAATAAAATTAATTAATAAATAGCTCTACTTACCTGTAAACTGTTTCCAACCGCGTTGACCATGCTCTGCCGCAATTCACGCACTTCCTCCTCCAGTTCATATTTCTCCTGCTTTTCCAACAGAATGGCCTGCTGCAGTGACTGTAGATCGCTGAATAATGTGTCTTTGGCGGACAAAACCATTATCTCGGACTGCTCGTACAACTTCAGTCGTTCGTGCGCGGTTTCGAGTCGAATCTCTTGCACCTGCACCAATCGCTGCAAGTCGTTCAGCTTTGCGGTGAGGTTCTGCTCGTTTTGCTCTGCTACGGAGAGCGATTGCTGCAGCGAGTAGTGATCTCCGGCCAGTCGATCAATCGTCCGTTGATGGTCTTCTAGTTGGGCCACCTTCACGGCCAGCTCGGATCGTACTTCGTTTGCTTCAGCCGTTTGTACATTGATTTCACTCTTCAAATCTTCAATGGAAGACTCCAGGAGACCGATCTTTTGAGCATCCCTTTCCGTTTGTTCGCGCAACCGAACGTTCTCCTTCCGTATCTGCTTGAGGGCGTGCAACTCTTGAAAGGACTTTTTCAGCGATCCCCAAACGTCCCCATCCTTTGTCAGTATACAATTATTTTGCAATAAATTGATCAGCCGCTCCTTTTCCGAGCGCAGCGTTGCCGCTTCCTGCTTGAACGTTTCCAGATCAGCTTCCAGCAGCATGCAACGTTCACGCATCGATGCAATCTCGCAACGTAGTTTGGTACACTTTGCGTGCTCGCGTAACAACTCTTCGGTTCGTTGCTCGGCCTGTTTACGTTCCCGGGCATGTTCCTTAACCTTTTTTAGCAACGTACGATTGTTCAGCTCGTAGCGCTGCAAGCGTCGACGGTTTTCATTTTCGATCGCTTTCAGCATTATGCGCAAGTTTCGCATTTCATCATCTTCCTCATCGCTCGTCAGTCCCGTTAGGGAGGCATTTCCTCGGCAGGCGGAACCATGTTTGGGGCATACAAATTTGTATCCTCTTCCATTCGGTTCCTTTCTTTTGCTCACTGGAGTTTGAACAATCTGCGGCTCGAGTCCAATGGCATCTTTGTTCGGCTGGCTGTCCGTGTCTTCACCTGTTCTAACCATATCCTGCGTTGGTGACATTGCTCCACTACCGCCCTCGCCCTCCTCGTCAGGGTCAACACACTGACCTAGTTTTAGATTTAGATTCAAATTTTTCGAATGTATGCTTCGGAAGTTTTCCAAAAGCTGAATGTCTTCGTGTTGTCTCTCTGCCGTTTCTGTGTACATGGCTGACTCACCTTCGCAGATTTGCTGTTGACTTACTGGATTACGAATAGAATGAACCTGTAAGTCCTGATTATGTCGGTGAATTGACTCGCATTCCTCCACATCCGACCGTTGGCAGCCACGGGAGTCGATGTTTATCGACAAAACTTTCACCTGCGCTTTCAGTTTCTCCACACTGACATCTATCTGTCGTTTGGTGAACCATTCGCGCGCCAACTGCGCAGTAAGCGATTCAATTTTCTTCTGGTCGTTGCCATGCTGCCCTCGTAGCCTGCTCATGTCTTTTAATGTTTCCTTTTCTTTGTTGTTCAGCGATTCAAGCTGCTGCCGCTGTCTTTGGAACGAGTCCTGTAGTTGACTAAGCACAGTATGAAGTTCAGCATTCTGGTTTTCTAGAAAATCATTCTTTTGCATTAATTCCAGCTCTTGGTTCCTTGGTAGCTGGTCGGCAGTTGGTGAAGTGATTGGTTGTTGTTCTGCTCTTAGCTCAACCGTGTTTTTGGCTCGCTGCAGATTGGCATCATTCATCGTACGAAGTAAATCATCTTTCTCTGCCCTCAAGCGTAAAGCTTGTGATCGTGCTGCTTCAACAAGTGCTTCCTTTTCCTTACGTTCCCTAATGAGTAGCTGCTCCAATGAAGCGTACGATTCCTTTAATTTGGCATTTTCATTTTGGCACCGGTGTAATTCATCCTTGAACCAACTTTCAGTTGCTTTCACCGTAGTAATCTCGCTCCTCCCTTCATGTAACTGATGCTCCAGAGCTTTGACTTTCAGGGCAAGATTTTCCTTTTCGATGTGCTGTTCGACGATGGTTTGTTTCAGGCATTCATTTGCCTTTTCCTTGCAGGTGAGCTGTATTTTAACGCCATCCAACTCCGTCCGGATCCTCACCAACTCTCGCCCATTAGGATCGTATGGCTGCGCACTTAAGCGTGCTATTTCCTGGCGCAGAGATTCTAGTTCGCTCTCGATTTCGCTTTTCTCATCCAATAGTTTGTCGATTTTCTTCGTCAAGCCCAGCTCGATTTCGTTACGTATTTCATTCCACTTGTACTTGTATGTGAGCAGTTCGGTTTTTGTTTGATAAAGCTCCGTATTTAGCTGCACGAAACGGGAATGCATGTCTCCGCTTGCGCCCACGGAGCCATGAACGAGCTTCTCCTTGCCCCCGGACTCGGACAGGGAGAAATTGCCGGAATCGTAGTTGGTGGCGCTTTCGTCCGGATCGCCAAAAACTGCGAAACGTAACGGCTGTTGCATCGGGGTTGATGGTTGGCTGCCAGCATCCGTCTGGATTTCCGATACATACGACAGCTGAGAGGACGATGGTGACGGATGAAGCAGCATTTGGTGCCACGTCTGGCCGAAACGCGGCTCATTTTGCTCGCCCATCTCACAGTCAGGAGGAGTGGGCCGTTTCTTAACATCGCTCTCATTGCAAACTGGACGAGAGGTCATGCTAGCCAGAACTGCTAAAATGAGAACAGAACCTCTCAACGAAACAGACCATACCTTTAGATCAACGTACGGTGCCTGTTTTACATAAGTTTGACCTCACGAAATGCTTTTCGGCACAACATTATTTACACTATTTTCGCACTTTATTGGCTGCTTCGAAACTTTCTTTCCTTAGAAAAAACGAAACGATGGAAGAAAAATGACGTTGCACGCAGCATCCAATGTAAACACTGCGCAGCTGACAAACAAAATGAAATTTAGGTATGAAATTGTACCATTTCGCTACCACTGTGTTCCGTTGCTAGTGATGGACACGACGGTTCATTAGCATAGATATGAATCAAATGAA
Organism: Anopheles farauti; assembly: GCA_000473445.2. Classification (NCBI taxonomy): domain Eukaryota; kingdom Metazoa; phylum Arthropoda; class Insecta; order Diptera; family Culicidae; genus Anopheles; species Anopheles farauti. Next base: position 1,006,325 of record KI915054.1, read on the forward strand.
GACACTACTCTTTTCAGCGCAAATTGAAAATAGATTTCAAAAATACTTCAATGTTCGCATACTCTTAAGGCTGAATGTCGTAACTTATTTATCATTTACCAAAAAGATGTTGATTTACAGTCTAGTTCTTGATTCACATTGAGCTAAAAGAACTGGTTGTGGGTCCGAAACGTATTATCGCTACCACGCATACAAAATAAAATAATTTATAAATCTTTTTTATTTCTCATTATTTAAGATTTTGATTATCAATTTAGTAATCCTAATTTTATAAACTATCAAATTAAAAGGTGAAATTCGTTTCATCTTTATTTTTGAAAATAAAATGTCAATTCGAAAGGCCTGGACATAACCCACAGTTAGGCGGTGCATCGTCTTTTCGGTTGATTGTTGTCGAAAAGCTAATAAAGCTAACAAGTTAATAAGGCACCAATTTTGTCTGTGCAAAAATGTTCCGCAAATGTTTCGTTCTGTTTGTTTGATCGTATCCGGTTAAAGTGGTGGGTGAGAAATTCTAAATTAGTAAATTTGGTAAATGAAACACCGCAGGTATCGATGATGCGTATCGTTGTTGTTTGTTTACCAAACAACGATCTACCGATCAAAGTCTTCATACATGGGAAACGTTAAGATTTTTTTATCTGAAAGTAAACGTTCGATCTTCGGAAGCGTGCATTAAAAAAGGGAGGGCGGGGCAGTTACAGAGAATCACCAGTGTGTAACTGTGTTGTTTGCTGACAGTCCGTTTTCCCCACCCGCGTGCTCGGACTAGATGCAGCTGCAATGTCTCACTGACGATCGTCTCAGCTTTCCTTGCACATACGCCTTCGTTCATTCATTCGACGCCCGTATTCTTGTCCGGTCGGGTCGGCTGTGCGTCAATTGTATCGGTCTTATGCTGTTTTTCGCTATGGAAAATGTGTATGAAAAGTGTACGATACCTCAGCAATAGCGTTTGCTACGATGTGCGTGTGAGTGTGAATTTCCATCTCCTGTGTCCTTAGTGCTGATTGGCTCGGCATTTTTTGAGTATAAAAAGTTCCTGTGCAAATATTGTCGCCTATCATTTACTCAGATCGTGTGATCATACATTTCACAATCGGTGCTTCGTATACATTGCCCAAAAGCGACAGGTGGTGAGTGATAGTGCATCCTACGTATCACGGCTGGGTACCAGCATCCAGCTTGTTTTTGGAATTGGCCCGTGAAGGCCGACAAATCAGCTGTTCAACCTGCCAACAAAAAAGTACCGGGCTTCGAGTGCCAAATCGACCATAGAGTATGGCATCCCTATCATTACCGCGCGTACTGCAGCACCGGAAGTCGCCCGTTGAGATTGAGCGAGAAAATCTCGTTAAAAATTTGGTATGATAACGTTATGTTGTGTATGTGCACTAGTGTTTCTCAACCGGATGAATTAATACACACGCAGGAGAGTTACTTAATAACTGGTTCTACACATGCCCCTTCTTCTCTGACACATTCTCCTACATTCGCATACTATGATGCTTTTCAACACCAATCGTCACGGTAACCGCGGGCACATGTGGGCAACACCTGGCATTATGAGTCAGTCTCATTCATCGATTCAAGAATGTACAAACGATTTGCCCACCGCAACGCACACTAACACGCGACACCTATCACACACATACACACACACATACATGGGCTTGCTGGCAGAGGCAACAGTTTTTATTGTTGATATGATTTGAACCAAAACAAAATTAACATGATTATTTGTCGTGCGAAGAGAGAAGGGTACTTCCGCTCAGCGGAACGCTGCAACCATTTAGTCATGCCGTCATAGGAGTGGTTAGCCGGAAAGCTTCTTTTCACCAACACCGCCATATGGAGCAGACCGGAAGCTTGTGTCACTCGCATGATCCATGGTGGTTGGTTTTATTGTCATTCTAAGCCGGAAGACTTTTTATTTCCATCGATGAGGTCAAACCCCATCGCAGTTACCATTTGTTTGAAAATGTCAAAAAAGTGTTGCCCCTCACTACCAAACACCGGCTGGCCCATATCACTTAGCGAACGCAGATGCAATTTCAAATGCGCTTTCAGGAAGGGTGTAAATATCGCACGATTTCGGTTACCGGATACCGCAGCACGATCGAGAAGAAAGTGAATCCGATCAAATCTCACCGTGGTGTGGTTTTTCATTCTCTGCACGCTCGAATGAGTGCGAGCCAGCGTGTGAAAACTCTCGATATTTAGCCGGCGAAGAGGCAGCAGAAAAGCCGGGAAAAGTAGATCCCATTTCCACCGTTTCTCCTTCGCTCGAAGGAATGGCAGAAAAATGCATTCGCCAAGCCGTTGTAGCGGATATTGGCTGACAATTGGAAAGTGCATAGCATCGCGTGTGGCCATAAAATGGGGCCGTATGGTGCTCACAGGCCAAAACAAAACATAAAGGGTAGAAAAAAATGAAAAAATACTATGAACATTTCATGTGGAGTGCTTAAAAAAGCGGTCGTTGGTGTCTTGTATGTAAGAATGTTCACAAAATAAGAAGATATTTTTTCATTTCATAGATTTACACGTACTGCTCAGTTCGTTGAGCAACCATTCTCATCAGAGTGAGACTAAATAGCTATTCACCTCACGAACCTTACGTTTCACACGTTTGATGTAGCAACAAGCTGAGGAAGAAGAAAGAGAACTGTTCTGGAAAACAATGGGTTTCATGTGTTTTCCAACGTTCTTGTTTTGAATGAGAATTCATTTTTTTGTTCCATCGTCACAACTTAAATACAAGTTTTTCGACGATGCATAAGTAATGTTTCAGTGCGTGTATTCTCTTATCTTAAATTATGATCCACGATGTATAACTCATTATTAATTAAATATCGATAAATTTGGAAATTTTTATGTGTGTGTGTGTGTGTGTGAAGAAGCCTTGAAGTAATCTTACTCATAGTCGGCGGTATGCTGCACTCGGTGCAAGTTATGTGTGCGTTTGTTTCTTTTTATCAGGCGTCCACCTTCTATCGCTCGAAATGCAAAAGCAGATTAGATATGCCTGTTATCTAGACCGAATGATTGTTCGCTGTCCGGTAAAACCGGACCCACGGTAGGTGTCACCAAACGCAGTACCCAGTATTGATTCGGAAAGTGAAGAGAAAAGGATCACCACAGCACGGGTAGCACGGTAAAGCTTTTTTATTTTTGCGCTTGCCTTTAAGGTTTGGAGTAAGATACACTGTTACTTCTTTTTCGTCGATAGTGAATGTACACGCAACCGTTACTCACATTATCGATCGGGGGCGGTTCTGGTAGTACGATTGAAATGCCTAATTTAATTTGTGCACAATATAAGTGAAACTGCGCTGTTCCTACACCGGAACATTTTGCATCACTTACTTTCGCTTCTGAACGAAAAGTGTTTGGATGGGAGAAGGATTTGTGTGAACGCTGTGGAGACTGGAAACATAAGGTGTGACACAGTTGGTGCAAACTATCGCTTCTTCTCCGATTCTGTGGCAAGTGCAGCTATATATTAGGCCTCCGCGTGAACACCTTACACAGAATTTTGCAAACGAAGCAACGATACTGGCAAAATTGATAACACATAGTATGATTCACATGGACACTTAACGAAACGCGTACCGGTGTCATTGTAAAAAGAAACGCGCCACCGAGATAAAGAATTTGCTTATCGCTTATCAGTGAATGAGGGAACCGCGATCATCGCACGGATGCGCGACAGTAAGAAAAAAAATGTGTTGAGAAAATTTAAAAAAATAATTGGTGATAAAAATCAGCTACGGTTTTTTTTGAATTCTTAGTTTTTACTTGAATTGAAGTTAGTTCTAAGTAAGTGAGATTTAAAAAAGGGCTTACCACCATTACCCACTGTTCTACTACTAACGATCAGCTGTTAAGTTCCGATCAAAGATGCCTATGCCTAGGTGACAGCTGGAGAACAACTAGACGTGTTTATATTAAAACAACTACAACCGAGTTTCAGACGTGGCAAGGTATCAAGTTACCGAATTTTCAGAAGTGGTTGTTTGTTCTGAAGGAGTGCTGGCCGATAATTGGCCGAATTTTGTTATCGTGGCTCACAAAATACGTCACAAAACACGCCGAAGGAATTAGTCACCGTACAGCAGCTTGCGATGAATCGATGAAATTTTATACTTTTTACATTTGTCGGATATGAATCACGATTTCTAACCGAACATAAAATGTTACTTGCCACAGGGCACAGATTGTTTGATGTCATTATAGTAAAATTACTCAATGATGCGAGTTTTTACGTGTGTAAATGTTTATTACGAGAATTTAATTTATATTTTTTTGCAAAAATTATGTGCAACAACATGAACACTACAAGGACAGGAACAAACAGGCGTAGTAAAACAGGTAATAATCGAATGTTTTATTAAAGTTTCTTCTGCAATGAATGCAAACTCTAAATGACAATTATAGTTTCGTATAAATCGTCGAAATTAATCATAGCATTATATGTTGGCTGGGCATCATTGATTGTGTTAGCTCGGCCACACTCCCTTAAGAACAGCTCAGATCATCAACAAAAAAAAGCACAGTGTTAATGTTTTACGGCGTTTCTCAAACACCACACGACAAAGACTTACGCCTGTTGTTTACTGCCCGAGACATTGTATCAACAATTCCAGCTGCTAATGTTTACCGCTTTGTGCCGCTCCGTTAGCAGCATTGTTTCATTTTTATTTTCAAACCAAACATACGTATCGCACTGTGGAACCGGGGAAGAGAAGCCGTTTTTGCATAGCTTGTGGTTGATTGTTGTAAAATATAATGTACATAACCTATTCCTTCTCGATATCTGTAGTGAATATTTCTGCACGGGTCATCTTTTGTAAAGCAAAGCATTTTTGTCCGTAACCATGTCGCTAACGGATAAGGAATATTACAATCTGGTAAGTAACGCCCGCCGGTCACAGTTGGGAATCAGATAAAACAGAATGTTCACATCAATGGTATAACAATTTCAAAATATGTTCGTATGCTCTTTTTTTTCGTTTTCACAGACTATGAGCATTTCCAAAGCGCTCAGCAGTGTGGAAATGCCCATCAAGGTGAAGCACGTACGGGCCGCTATCATCGGAACATTCCACAGCAATGGTGGGCACGCGTTTTGGGCCATTGCGATCCGGCAGCCGATACAGGACAACCGGATCGTGGCGTGGAAGTTCTGCCATCTGCTGCACAAGATACTGCGCGAGGGACATCCGCTGTGCTGTCAGCATTCCATGAGACACCGTGCCATGCTGCTGGAGGCGGGCAAACTCTGGGGCCACCTCAACGATGGCTATGGTATATGCATCAAGCATTACACGAAGCTGCTCGTTACGAAGCTCGAGTTTCACGATCGTAATCCTCGCGTTCCTGGCAGCCTTTCCCTGCGTTCGGGAGATCTGGAGAAAATCGGAGAGGGAGACATTAACATCTAGTATGTGTTCGGGTTTCTCTGGGGTACTGGGGTTGTCAAATATTGGCCAAAAAACTAATCTCCTACAATTTGCTTCTTTGCTTGTGCAGCTTTCAGTTGGCAGTTGAGATATTCGACTACTTGGATGATATCGTGGCTCTACAGGCAACAAGTACGCATGCACTTTAGAAAATGCAAAACACTTATTTGGAGCATAGTACTTATAGCGACCAAACCATTTTTACTTTTACAGTTTTCAATTCCATTACCACGTTTTGCGTCAGTTCGATGACTTCAGCCGGGCAGTGTCGTTTGGCACCGTTGATTCCCTGCATACAGGATTCCAACCCACTGTATGATATGCTGGTGCGCGTAATGTTCAAACTGCATGCCAATCTTCCCTCGGACTTACTTACCGGCCATCGACAGCGTTTCAACACGCTGTTTCACCAGCTGAAATCATTCTACGGCCAGTCGCGTAACTTGCAGTATTTTGTCAACCTTATCACCGTGCCGAAACTACCGGAAGCGCCACCCAATTTCGAGCAGCAAAGCGACCTCGGAAACTACCAAGCTCCGGTCGTGGTGATGCCCGACAGTGATCCAATCGAAATCGAGCCCGAACCTCCGGCGGTCGGCAATCTGATCGACACGGTGGAGGCAGCACCGCCGATACCCGAGCTACCGCACCATAACAACCATCAACAGGTTCAGTCAGCAGCGGCACCCGTTGTGCCGGTGGCACAGGTGTTAGAGTTGGAACGCTTGATCCAGGAAAGGGACGATCTCATTCGCCACCTGCAGATGGAGACGCAACGATTGTCCAACCATCTGAAAGCGATTACAATCGAGCAGCGTGACGTACAGTGTCGCATGGAGGAACAGCTAGCTACACTCAACGCGGAGCTCACGCAGAGCCAGGGTGAGCTGACAAACCTACGGTTACAAAAGGAGGAGCTCGAGCTGCGAGCACAAACGGCACCGACCCTGGAACGTAAGTGTTTTTAAAATTGTTATACGGTATCGCTTGTTTTGCTTATCGCTTTTTGTTGGATATGTAAACCTTGGGCGAATTAGTCTGGCCACCCAACCCGATCCATTCTAAGTAGTAAAGTTAGTTATTTAATCAAAAATGAGACATATACTAACGCAGTCGTATTCCGAATAGCTGAAATATCTACTTAATAAACGAATTCAGATATAATACATAACACTTATCACTCTCTTGCAGAACGAGCTCAAGCGGAAGAGGAACGCGCTAAGGCTAGCGAGGAAAAGTTTCAAAAGTTGAAAACGATGTACACTCAAATACGGGATGAGCATGTAAATCTATTACGCCAGGTAAGCCAGAGTCGAGAAATTGCTTCATATATTAATTTATAACACTTTGGAGGCAAACTTTTACCTTTTATTTGAATGTGACATCTGACGTTGTTGATGTTACATTTAATTTAATTTAATCTTTTCTAATTCTTTATTTTATTTGAAATTTAAAAAAACTGTCGGACCAATCACTCGTACTGTATGATACGAACAAACAACTTTCAAGATGAAAATTGATCAACACAAGTTAATATGCTACCGAAAGGTCAGTTGTTTATTGATAGAGCAAAAATTCAACTAGTAACGGAGTAGTTCCCTGTAGACTCGTTCGTAGTGATAATCTTTCCATTGTTCCATCTATCGAATCGCAGTAGGCTCGTCAACCAAATTGTGTTCGTGTCGAAGGAATCACATTTTTACGATGTGTTACTTTTTAACCAAAATTTCAAATTTATGGTCTCAACTTCACGTGGATTGGTGCTTGCGTTCGCATTACGTAGAAGTACGCCGTACTTCACATTCGAGCGAATATGAATCTGTTCATGTAAAGTTTCGTTGAACAAAAATGCGCCAAGCGGTTTTGATTTGAACACCCGTCACAATTTGGAATTTGTCGGAATATAATTAATTCTACGTACATTCTTTTCATATAGCATGGTGAAATCAGCAAACAGTTGGTCTCATCCACGAAAGTAGCAGCGGAAGCTAGCAAAGCGAAGGAAGAACTTCAATGTCAACTAGATGAACTTCAACAGAAGCAGACACTTGTGCAGAATGCCCTTCAGCAAAGCTCGAACGACGCTCGCCAGGAACAGGAAGCCATCGTCGAGCAATTGCAAAACATGACGCAAAAGTGTGAACACCTGCAAAACCGATACGATGAGATGGAAGCATCGCGCCAAGCCGAAATAGCGGAGCTTCGCATAACCCTAGAACGGCTAGAGGAGGATTTGAAAACATTCCAACTCGACCGAGAAACGCTCTGCACCGAGAAAGAAGGCCTTGAAGCGAAGTTGGCTGAGATTCAGACCGAAAAAGATGGGCTGTATGGACAGTACCAGGAATGCATGACAAAGATCGCGGAATTTGAGCTTAAGACTGATAACCACGCGAGGGAGGAGGAACATTTACGGAAACTTATGAATGAAACTTCAGTAAAAGCACAGGGTGAGTGGAACTGATCGTATACTTAAGTTATTTTAAATTATTATTTGTCTTGTCGCTTTTGCAAGTGATGTTTTTTCACTAATTAATCATTATTTTGATTTGTTTTTTACTAATCGAATGCATTTACCTCTATCGTGAACCGTTTTGTAAGTGTTATGTGTAATGTATTTGTTATTGTATACGCATAAAAGATGAACTTTACAATTTTGATCCCATGTTGCGCTTCTTTCTTCAATAACAATTGTGTTCTTCTGTTCAACAGAAAATTCCGATGAAATCGCACAACTGCGGATGGAAAACGATGAACTGAAACAAAAATACGCGGAACTGGAAGCAGCCAAGACAGCACAGGAAGAAGAGTTTCATCGAACACATGAAGCGGAGCTACTTAGATTTGATTCCATGCAAACGGAAATGAACGATAAGCTAGCCGAACTATGCTCGGAGAAGGACAGCATCGCGAACGAAAAGGAACAAACGTTGGAACAGTTTTCAATACTACAGACGGAGTCCTCCCAAAAGCAGTCGGATTTTGAATCACTCGAGAAGGACTTGAAATCAGTGCTGGAACAGAAAGACCACGAGCTAGAAGAACTAAATGCCAAATATCATGAATTGGAAGAAAAATATCAGGTAAGAAAACGGTGCGCTAACCCCTTTCGTTTTATCATTGCTTGCATCAATCGGCTATATTTCATCATTTAACCAATCCGAGCTAGTTTGGTGGGGTATGGTATTTGCGTGCATAAAGATTACACCACGTTTGCATCTTCATCCACAAACCACGGTATGCTTGACAGTAACATTACACACGTTCGCTCATAAGTAAGCATTCAAACGGCATCATGTGCGCTATGTGTTAACAGCTGGTCCATGTTTGTATGTGTTACACAGTAAATCGAAGAAATATTGTTAACAAATGTTCTTTCCCCTTTTCTCGTGCCCCCATGTACGGCCTGCCACACTTTTACCTGTTACCGGATGCCGTATCTCTTGTCCTTGACCCCCTGTTTATGCAGAGTCAAGATGCAAATATGGAGCGATTACTTTCCGAAAAGGAAACAATCGAATCTGATCTGCAAGATTTACTTCATCAACAGGAGCAAACGGAAGCCAAGCTGCTGGCAGCGGTTGAGAAGGTGGGACTGCTAGAGACGGCACTGAACGATAGCAAAATTAGCGGCGAAACAGCCCTTCGCACCCTTCTCGAGGCGTGCATAAAGTCATCGGAAAAGCTGACACTGCGCGCCATCGGTGAAAATGAAATGCCAGGTGCCGGAGGAACACCCACCTACTTCCTTATGATCGCCGAGGAGCTGCAGGAGGTGCTAACGAAGCTGAAGATGGTTCACGAAAACTACGTGAAGGACAACTCGACGAACGTCGAGTCCCTGGCACGGAAAGTTATTATCGGTGCGCATCTGCTAGCGTCGGCACACGTGCAGGGAATGACCGTGTGCAACCGATCGGCCAATATTGAAAGTGGCGAACGTGAGTATCTAAAAAGCGATACTAGTTTAAACTAACTAAATTTGAAGTATTTAAATAATTGCACACGATTTAATGGACATTCAACTATTGGATACATTTTTAAACATTTTTGTTAGTTTGACGTTATGTTTTACTTATATATGAAGCAGTCCATAATGAGTATCAAATTTTGTTTTGTTTTACAAATAATTTTAATGTTTTGTTTGAACACACTTTCTTACTGCATGCAATGTACTTATATGACACATACATTTTACTTTTCTCGTAAGTATAGTTTTTTCGGTTTTGGTTAACTGACTACATAGAAGAGAGAAAACCTGAATAATGGATTGTGTTACATTCATATCTATCTTATCTTCAAAGGTATCGCTGAAGAGCTGAAGAAACTTGGTCAATCGATCACAACGCTCTTCCAAGCGCTGCAGAAAACTAGCGAAGCTAGCACCGTCAGTGAACGGATAGCTGCTCTAAAGACGCAACTCGAAGACGTAACAACGATGATCGTCGATCTTGGCAAGCAAACCGACGGAACGGAGAACTTGGGTGATATGGTCGAGTCCGAGCTGAGTAGCATGGATAAGGCAATCGAAGAAGCTGCTTCGCGCATTCAGGTTCGTACGATGAGCGAGGAGGCTGAACATATTGAAACACTTTACACTCACGTACGCCTATCGCCCCGCAAAACACACACTTTAGGAAATGTTATCGAAATCCCGCGCCTCCGATTCGGGCATCAAGCTGGAGGTGAACGAAAAAATTCTCGATGCGTGCACGAGCCTGATGCAAGCGATTCGGGTGTTGGTGCAGAAATCGCGCCTACTGCAATCGGAAATTGTTGCGCTAGGAAAGGGTACGGCTTCGGCGAAGGAATTCTACAAGCGTAACCACCAGTGGACGGAGGGATTGATTTCGGCGGCCAAAAGTGTGGCACAGGGTGCCAATTTCCTGGTGTAAGTATAGCTAGCACCACCAAAATGGTAGTAATGATTGAAAACTCCAAATGTTCACCTCACTTTTTTATCTAAAGAACGGCGGCAAACAAGACGGTTGCTGGTGGAGCGAAACATCAGCTGGATCTGGTTGTGGCCGCACAAGAAATTGCCGCCTGTACGGCGCAGCTGGTAGTGGCCAGCCGTGTAAAGGCTCCACGGTCCAGTACAAATCTTACGGCGCTCGGAACAGCCTCCAAGAGTGTAACGCAGGCCACTGGGATCGTTGTCGCTACGGCGAAAGATTGCAGTCAGCGATTGGAAGATTCGCAGGACCTCGATCTCGGCACGCTGACCGTTCACCAAGCCAAAACGAAGGAGATGGAGATACAGGTAAAGGTGCTGGAGCTCGAGCAAGCGCTACAAGTGGAGCGTATGCGGTTGGCTTCGTTCCGCAAAAAGAACTACCAGCAACCAGTTGAAGAGTAAACCGAAGAGCAGCGGCAAGACATCACTTCCTCGTCCCCTAATGTGCATGTTCCTCCGATATACGCTTCTTAGTTTAGTACGGGTCACACATCACTGGACGAAACCGTTTTCTAACAGCGCCAGTAAAACCGAATGAAAGACAAATCAAACGATACACCATTTCATTGCCGTGGAATTAGAAAAACTAAATCGTGAACCTGAAGCGCTCGCTCTCTCTCTCTCTCTCTCTCTCTCTCCCCCTCCCTCCCTCCTTTACTCTAGCTTGATATGCATTTCTAACTGGTTGTGTCTTTGTCAATCACTTTGTCACAGCCAATGAACGTTACTAGGTAGTAAACTGTGGCAGTTGTTCTGCTGGCTAGTTATTCATGTTGAGTATTGTTTTTTAAATTTAACAATTTATCCCCGCATATCATGTGTAAGGATCAGCTGGCAACATCGACATTATGTAAGCCTTCTTTCTTCATCGACCGTTGCAGAATTACGTAATGTTTAATTTTTAAGCTGTAGCACACGTTGCACCGCAAAATTAATTGCAACCAACCGTTATTATATTGAACCGTTTATTTTCTATACAACGAGTTAAAAATAAAATAATAATCATTAATACAAGTGTCTCGTTCTACCTTCGCCCGAAAAGCGTTCGTGTGCACGTTGAATGGTGTGTTTGAAAATTGTACCTCAAAAACCGGTCCCAGCCAAACAAGCCGGTTTTCGGTAGAGTTTGTTAGAATGGGAAAAGAACTCAAACGAAAACACAAACTGCACTGTCGTACGATTCGAATCATCCGACGAATGAGCAACAGACGAAAACAAAATCGCCTGGTTCGCTTAGAACGCTTCAATCCGAAATGATAGCAGTGGGGGGGATAATGCCACCAAATGATATATGTTACATTGCGGTGGCGCTTGAATCGTGTCTGGGAAGGAAGTAAACAAAAACATCATTAAAAAATCACATTCCTTTTCAAATAACAAACAAGCTGATCGGTCGGAAACAACGACGTCAACGGCGTATGTTGGCGCGCAACATTCTGGAGGCTCGCCCATTCATCTACTACGTATGATACACCGAGCACACCTGCCCTGCATGATCTGACCCACGCGTTATGGTGTAAACCATTTTGAATGGCATTTCATTGCCATCCCTCATTAAATATGCAACCTGAATCATGGTGCGTTGTCGTTTTCTAACTCCACGTGTAAACAAATGCAGCTTCCGAACGATCGCTGTTTCCAACGCTCAATCACCGAAACGGACCGTGTTCCGGATTGGCTGCCGGCCGTCTATCACGCAGGGAAAGTGCTGTCCGCAAGGATGAGTCCGAGAAAGTTCTACACATTCAAACGAACGCTTCCAAGTTGCTTTCAGCATGCAGCAGGCTGGGGACCGGTTTTGAATATCGTCGCCAGGCAACGTCATATCTTGAATGTGTATTTTTAATTCATTCCACCGTGCCTCAACAACAGTGATATCGCTCGTTCCCGCAACATTCGGTACACGTTAGGAACAGCGCGGCGATCGTTCATTCGAAAAACAGGATCTCGAAACTTGTCTTAAGGCTTGGATTTGCCTGATCGATAGGGGAATGAAGGTGGAAAATAAAACTAATACTTCTAGGAGACGACCAGTTTGTGCTCTCCGGGCATGAATGACTGAAACTATAAAAGAATCCAGCAGTGGGAGGATCGGTATCAGTTTTTCTTTACATCAGCTTTGAGCAGCCAGGAAGAGAGAGTTTTGTGTCACATGTGCGGAAGACGGTCTGCCTTGGTGCAGTGAATAAGTGTGATTGTAAAATAAAGTGTGATTATTTGTTTGCGTTTGCACTGCAGTTTTAACGTCCGATAGGATATTTGATTCGATTTCCGTTTCAAGTAGTACACTCCGCTCACGCTATGGTGAGTGTGATAAAGTAAATGGTGGAAAATTATCGGAAAGCTAAAGATCCATTTGCTTTGCCCTTATCGCTTTAGACCACGTACACCGACAAGGGTCCGAAGCCGGATGGTGGAAAGTTTCTGTCCTTCGATCACATTACGTTCTACGTTGGCAACGCAAAGCAGGCGGCTAGTTACTACACAACACGTTTCGGATTTGAGGATTACGCTTACCAGGGTTTGGAAACGGGAAGTCGTCAGTTGGTGAAGCATGCCGTCCGCCAGAATCGGATCGTGTTCGTGTTTGTGTCGGCCTACGAGCCGGGCCATCGTGAACTCGGAGACCACCTGGTACGACACGGCGACGGAGTTAAGGATGTTGCTTTCGAGGTAGAGGATCTCGACGTAATCGTGCGCCGGGCAAAGGAACGCGGTGCGAAGGTGGTGCGCGATGTGTGGGAAGAATCGGACGAGCACGGTACGGTGCGTTTTGCTACCGTGCAGACGTACGGCGACACGGTGCACACGTTCGTCGAGCGCCATCGCTACCGGGGTCTGTTTTTGCCCGGATTCAAACCACCACTGCATCAGGACGTTCTGTTGCGTACGCTGCCGACGGTGGGCTTAAACTTCATCGACCATGTGGTAGGAAACCAACCGGACCTGCAGATGGAATCGGTGGCGGCGTGGTACGAGAAGATGCTTATGTTCCACCGGTTCTGGTCGGTGGACGATAGTCAGATCCACACTGAATACTCCGCTCTGCGCTCCATTGTAATGACCAACTACGAGGAAACAGTAAAAATGCCAATCAACGAGCCGGCGAAGGGTAAAAAGAAATCGCAAATCGAAGAGTACGTCGAGTACTACGGTGGTGCTGGCGTGCAGCATATTGCACTGAACACGAGTGACATCATCGGTGCGATCCGTAACCTGCGCGCACGTGGTCAACAATTTCTTTCCATTCCGGACACGTACTACGATCAGCTGCGCGAGCGGCTGAAGTCGAGCAGCGTGAAGATCAAAGAAGATTTGGCGATCCTGCAGGAGCTGAAAATTCTTATCGACTACGACGACAACGGCTATCTGTTGCAGATCTTCTCCAAGAACATGCAAGATCGCCCGACGCTTTTCATTGAAGTTATCCAACGGCACAATCACAACGTAAGTAGCGTGCGAATTGAAAACTCACTATCGAATTGAGAAAATGTTGCTAATTGTGTTCTACTATTCCATCGCAGGGTTTTGGTGCTGGCAACTTCAAGGCACTGTTTGAAGCTATCGAAACGGAGCAGGAAAAGCGTGGAAACTTGTAACTGGAAAGCGCTCTCGTACACGAATTCCAGCAAGATATAATGTTTTAACCGTAGGAATCGTATGTTGAGCCATTATTATACCGTTTAATGAATAAAGAAGCAATATAAAAAAATGATCGTTCTTTCTCGTTATCTCAAAACCACGACGAATTGCCGACTGAGGGAGCACTTTATGAAACTTGAGCACCACTCTAGTCTTCCCTATCCATTTTCTCTGCAGTCAGTTTAACATCAGTTTAATTCTTATGAAATAATCGTTAGGTAACCCGATTCCAATCCTTTATAGTAGGGAATAATTTGACTGAATAATTTGGTATGAGCTCCATAGCAGGCATGGAAACTGATGGAAACTTTTAAAAACAACCAGAATGAATGCAATTACGGGGATATCACACGTCCTGGATCATAGCATGGTCGTTTTTATAACGCTCGTAAAGTATTCATATTTGTTAGTCCTCTAATAAGTATACGGAGAGGAAACGGGTGAACCAGCAGGGAAGCTACATTCTGGCGTTCCTTAATGATTCGCTCAGTAACCTCGCGGCGAACTTTCGTCGCTGAAAAAAATGATTAAATGTTAACTATTAATCTCAACCTTTCACGTGGTTTTCTTTCGATAACAAAAACACAATTAATTATTGAATTCATACCACGGTACAATGTATTAGTATTAAGAAGGAAGAACAGTAAACTTCTGCAAGTACGAAACAAGAACCAACAAATCCTACTCCTATGGTATGGCAGCAAATAACAGTAAACAAACCGCTGGCACTTGTAGTTATCATCGGCTACTGGGGTGAGGGAAGAAAATTGGGATCCCAAAAGCCAGGCGGCGTACTATGCAACTGTGCCAATCGACAGTTGCGACAGCCGCGTGGCAATTTTGAGCGTGCGGTATCGTTTGATATACCGCGCGACGTGTGGAATTTATACAGTTTCATACAATCGATACACAAACCTTGCGGAACCTGTAAACTAGTGGCACTTCCAAATGATGTTCCTCCACGGTCCGGTTTGGTGCTGAAAAAAAGGATCGTGTTAAATGTTTAATATAGATTGTCGTATCGCAAAAATCTTACTGTGTTGTTTTATCCTTTGTCGTTGGTGATGTTTTAAATGTGGTCGCCTCAGTGAGCTTCGTCCGTTCCTCTTTCAAGGCGTTCATGAATAGTTTGTTTTCTTGTTGAGAATCGATTACACTTATAACAGACTGCTGACTAAGTCCAGGTAACAATACTACTTCACTCGTATCAGCATCCGCACTCGTTTCTGGCTGTACTTGCGGATAGATACTGTCTAGCTTATTATTTATTGCATAATTCAACGTGCGCGATTGTTTTTGTTGCGACACTCGTTCCTGTTTTATCTTCACTGATCGTGTACTAATCGTTTCAATTCCTGAGCAGAATGTTTGATCTGTATCATTCTCAGCATCATTCTCGTCCTCATTATTGCGCGAAGTTAGCGTGTTTGACATGTTAATTTTGGAAGACACTGAGGTAGCGATGGGGGCTGTTTTCTCGGCATTTTCATGATCCCGTTCATGCGCAACCAGCGTAGATTGTTTTTTCATTCGTAAACTTTTCAACAACTTCGATTTATTGGCCACAGAAGGTGGCGTTGGTACAATAAAATCGCTTAACAAAGTATCATGCCCAGCCTTCGTATCCGGTTCACTCTTCGGCGAGCTTTTGTTTGGATCGAAAAAATTAAGTTTCGTCTGACGAAAACTATCTTTGCCGTCCATAAGCGAGAAGAACCGTTTCACACTAGCTGGCGTACGTTCTTTGAGCGGAGTTACTTTATCTTCCTTCGATTTACTCGTCCATTTGCCGGTTGGTGCAGACGGTGTTGTAGTCGTTGGCGGAGATATGAAACTATTACTAAAACGACTGTTGCGAATTAATTTACCAGGCGATTTTGCACCCATCTTAAATCGCCGCGGCGAGGAATGGAGAACGGACACAGGACTTTCGGCTAATTCGTTCCTAGCGGTTAGCGCTTCTCTCTTTGGAGAGTTTTGCGTCAGCGCAAACAAAGGTTCTTCCGAGTCTAGTATGTTCTGTTCGAATTCTTCAGGCGTTGCCATCGATACTTCCGGGTCTGATTTGTAAGGGCATGTGGTAGAATCTTCGAGAATAGAAACATTTTCCTTGTATGCTAACATTGGTGAATCCAAGGATTTCACTTTGCGTTTTTTTACCGGCGTTGCAGGACTCCTACAATCTAAGCCAGTTGCGCGTTTCTGTTTTGTTTCAACCAGTTTTTCGAGAGATTGTAGCTCATTTTCTGCTTTCTGGTGTCTTTTGTGAATCTCTGAAAATATATGTGTTTACAGGGAATAGTGCTCCTACAGCATTGCGGTGTACCAACTTACCACAAGCATTCTCCAATATTCGATCGATGTACACGAAAATATCATCATCCACTTTGCTGAAGTGGCTGTACTTTACTAGTAGATTGTACAGGTTCACCATATTTACAGCATTTGAAGCACCTATATTAATTACAAACTCATTCAAAACTAAATAACACGAGAAACTACTGGCACGAAGAATACAATAAAATGCGCGATATACTTAATTTTGCATTTATTGCTCGATCGCAATCATAACAATACGATGCGCGCTTTTTTATGACCAATATGAGGGGTAGGCCTGTAACATGCATGATCTTAATGCCTTGGAATATTTTGTTACAATTACGATGAACGCTCCTTATTTGTTTTATTCATCTTGTCCTTTGCAGTTACATTTAAAAAAAATAAACTGATAAATATTGATTTAAAATAAGTTCAAGGAATTTGTCCTTTTTTCCTTTTTCAAAAAGTAACATCGCTACGGCTTACTGCATTATTCCTACCTCCCATCGCATGACAATTCAAATGTCATTTAAGGTTGTTTTTACTGCAAATCAACAATTGTGAGCCAAGCAAAATAAACAATAAAGTCGGAAAGTCCGCAGAACGTGTTTACATTGAGTTACCGAAGTTGCAATACGATCGGAAATGTCCTTGCCTACGAACCATAAAACAGTGCCTAATTCCGATTGCTATAATGATAAAAGCCCACCTCTTTACCCTAGCACGGCCCGATTCCATCCTCTAGGCTTTAGCACTCCTCAACAACAGGGAAGTTCCATGGCACAATCACGAAACTACTACTCCGTTCAGCCAAAGCACATGCTGCCACGGTCAAGAGGATTCGATGGTCGTTATCGAAATAGACAAAATGATTTCCAGGGGCAAGACCGTCCGCGGTTTTCGCCACAGAACTATGAGGACAATGGAAAGCAGGTAAACACTAGTCACGAATCTGGAAACCGAAAAGGATTCAATCGGGGTTGGCGTGGGCATAATAACAGAAATCAACGCCATGGTGGCCAAAGGCAATCGAACAATTATCGCCACAACAAGGTAAGTAAAACGGCATTCACGTTATTCCGTTTTTTCTCATTCATCTTTATTCCATCTTCAGGATGACAGCGATTCATACAATATCGCAGATTACTTTCACCCTTCAATGCTGGAAGATCCATGGGAGTGTTTCCAAAGAAACAGAACCGCATTTTCCGAACGTACTGTAATGCACGAAAGTCTTGACCGTGCTGAAGATGGTGGTGGTGGTGGTGGTGGTGGAGACGCATCGGATAGTAATAGTGAGTGATAGCTCGTAGCTAGGTAATGTACGATGTAGAACATGGAAAGATGTAAATTTTCATATAGTTTCTCAAGTCTGAATTGTAAAATGTAATAAATTTTAATAAGATGACTTAATTATGTGGTTGAGTATCAAAAAACATTCGAGAAAAACGAGAATGGTAAAAAAGTACCATGTTAGTTACGGATGTTAACGATCAGACTGGGAATCTATTCAATCCCAGCTCACTGCTCACTTCTAGATGCCCTTCTAGATCGGTTGCCCCATATTGAGGAAATTTAATTATGCCCGGGGATTTCTTATCTTTTTTGAATAACATTAGGAAATTAATGAGTCAAACATGGGAATAATTTATCCGGAATGGTCAAGCTCAATTATATTTGCACGAAGGTGTTCTAGGGAATTTGGTTCAAGAACAAATTATTTAGCTTCCTTTTTATATTTTTATAAATGCAGAATATATGCTTCTTATCACGATTTTATCGGAAAAATTCTGCGTTCTGCGCCCAAATCCGTTTCACATGATGTTTCCTGAAAATCGTATATGCGCAGAATAAGTTAACTAAGTGATAGCATTATGGCTATTTGTGTAAGAAGAAACATAAATTGAAGATTGACTCCTATGTTTAATGTTTGAATTGTATTGGCAAAATGCACGCATTACAGAAACCGCGTATCTCGTATACAGCGTATTTCGGGTTATGGCTTTCTTATTTGGTAACTTGTACAGCTCTTTGCTCATTGGGGAACGGCAGCCATTTTTTATTTCTGATGTGTTCTTCGTAAACAATGAAGGCTAGATAACCTGGGTTGACGAATTTGACAGTTTGATTTGTTGTTGTTCATACTGGAGAAATAACAACAAAAAAGGAAAAGAAGCCAAAGAGGCTGGAAGTGTACATCCGTACGGTTTTGATGCTGCTGGAGGTTAAGATTGTTCATAAGCACGTTCGTTGCGTTTTAGCTGTGCAACAGCAGAGTGTACGGATTATGCTAATCCTTCGTAACATCAGATTCTACTTTGAAAATCCAAAATTAGTGATGATAGTGTTTCCCATTATTTGAATCCGTTTTACCGATTTTTAGTTAGCCATCGAACCATGTGTCGCATATTTCAAAAGTTGGAAGTGTCGGGTTCCAAAACTTTAGTTTTTTTGGTGCGGTGTGCGATGTTATTAAACATAAATTATATAAAAGTGTGTATATATGAATAATGGTTACTGTGCGTTGAAATGTGCTATAACCAACGCATTCATACACCGGTTTTCGATAAATGTGAAAACGAGTGGTATGTTTGAAACGTTCAAACTTAATTGTAACATTCACGCTCAGTCATAGATCATTCATTTTCCTTGCATCCAATGCGTATCTTCGATGTGCCACGATTCTTCAAACGTAAGTGAAGTTCTTCATGAATGGCGATTATTAATATAGATAAAATAAAGAGTGCTTGAAGGCAACCACCACTGTGAATAACGTTTTTGTGCGTGAACTGTGAACAGAAAACAACGCAACGCGTTTGTGTGCGTTCTGCTCTCGGTTTCTCAGCATCTTTTACTTTGTGCAAGTGAATTTCAACTAACGTTATCCAGTTGTGGGTTTCTTCCAGTTATGCTAGTTTTAAAGTGATTAAAATCCGGTTTTGGCGTTTTGAACGAGATTCCGCTACATTATCTGAAGGTCTCGATCTATGGAATCGCAGTAACGCAACAAACAGCACGCGGGCTATGCTGATTGAGTTTCTATGTTTCGCCTGTGGGCCATTTGCCGTGTGGCTACGCGTGTGTGCAAACCAGTCCGGGTGTGCTTTGCTTGCTATTTCGTCGCTTTTCAGTTGTATGCGTGCAGGGATCAAAACTAAGATCGTTTGTGTCGTTGTTTTTTTGCTTCGAAGCAGTATTAATTGCGTGACACGTACGATGGTCAACATTTTAACGTTGGTTCCACGATAGATGGTTGCAGATGGTTACAATGGCTTACTTGTAGGCTAGGCATTAGGTAGTGAATATAAAATTGCATACGACACAACAAAGGAACCGGTGTTTTCTTTGGTCCGTGCTAATGCTTTGTTTTGAGAGTGTGTAGTTGTGATGTCCGGGACTTCGGAAGGAAGATGCATCACGATGCTGTGTGCGTCGTTGTGTGAGTGTGTGACCGTGCCCGCGTTAAGGTAGAAACGAGACAACAAACAGCTCTCGAAAGATAGAAAGTGTAAGCAAAGGATCCAAGCAAGCGTCTCCTTGCAACAGTCCAGATGTTGTCGTTGAGGAACTGGTTGTTAGTGTTGGTTCTATGTGCATTCCTGCACACCAACACCATACGCAAATGCTCTTGTGTCGTGCGATGCATATGCACACCCGTCTGCTGTGCAGCAATGTGAGTGGAATGCAGAAATGTGCATTCTGATGAATTATGCATGGACTGGGCGCACAATTTTCACCAGGTTTTCGGTTCTGAAATGCAGAGCGTGATAAGCTGCATGGCTTTGGACTAATCACGTCCAGACTATTGCGTGTAACTTTGTGTTTCATACTTTTGCTACAATAACACGTTTTAAAGAGCGATAAATAAATTTAAAAAAAACTACCACTTAGAAATATTGAAAGGGATTTTTTTAATATATGGGAAATATGCATCGAATAGTTCGGATATGGCTGAATTTAGATGCCAAAATGTGACACATTAATAACAACAGGGTTAACAGAAATCAATTCAACATAAAATATGAATATTATTTTAAGAAAAAATATATTCCATTTGTGCTTCTAAAAACATCCGGTTTGGTTCGGTCGTTCCCTAGCAACGTGTTTAGACTGCGCTTACTTCAATCCATACCGTTGCAGATGGATGCATGAATGAAAAGCAATCTGTTAAGACGATCGTCGTTACTGGTACGCTCCAAGCCCTTGCCGTTGCACACTTTTCAGGCTTTGAGATACGTATCTAGAAGAACGAAAAGGAATTCTTTCACCCAACGCTTGCGGAGAGGCCACGAGACACGAACGAGGAACCCCACGAAAACATGGTCCAAAGGGGAAGTAAGAAGAAAGCCGGTTTGCCGGCACTCGCCCTTAGACTACGACACATTCCAAGGGATTCCATGGTCGCGGCGCATTGCGTGTGTGTGGCTCGATGCAATGACCCCGTTTCGTTTTCGGGGCTACGTTCAAAAGAGTTTCCATCCTTAGCATAGGATTGCACTGATCAACGATTCTTACGCACTCATTTAGCCAAAGAAAGAGCATTTGTTTATCATTTCCAGCAAATTTTATTAGCATCATCCTTTTTCTTAACTCACTGCGTTAAAGTGCGTCAAAAAAGTCAAGAAAAATCCAGTGCCATCTACACTGTTTGTGGTTAGGGTAAGCCGCTGGTGTTCCACATTCGTGTGTACACGGCTGCTGCGATCGTTTGTTTTCGTTAGCAGCAATCTGGCAGCAGTGCTCCGGGTGCCTTATGGGTGAGATCTGATACGACATGACGATGCGGGATGATGCACAATGGAGTCTGTCTGTGGGTGGGTGTGTGTTAGTGTTTGTGCTGTGGCTCTATTTTGGAGTGGGCGGTAATGCTTGCTTTTACCCCTCCGCCTTGGTTCTCTCGTAGCAGTGGTCCATTTTGCTCTCGTCTCCATAAAAAGGATCAGCTCACACAGCCTTTGATGCGTCGTGCGGCTTCGAGTGCATCACAAATAGGTGGGGACTGTGGATGCAAAGTTCAATGATTTGTACACAGCATGCTGGCTGCGTTCGTACCGATACGCTGGTATGCGTTCGTTCTAGCCAATGTTCATGAGACGATGAGTGCATCTGCGTTTGCGTCGTCGTGGGGTCGACTGTCTGTTTGATGAACTGCTATTTCTACGGCTTGTTTCGTTGCTTGCCCTTGTGCACGTTACCATCTGGCTTGAATTTGGACGCTGACGCTAATTCACGCCATATTAGAACAGCAATTGATTTACTTGCCAGTTGGGGCTTTGGCGAATGGTGCAAAATTAGTAAAATTTTTGTGAAATTGAAAGCTGCATTAGCTGCTAATAACATAAATAATGTATAGTTTGTCACTGGTGGTGCAGTTTTTAATATATGCCCACATTTTGGCCTCGGCTCTCGCTCACGTTTCGTAACGTTTGAATGAAATTGCCTTAATATAGCTTCGCCTGGTTTCATACCCACAAGCGAAACTCATTTGCGATGTAAAATATTTGATGGAAAACCCCGTAAAAGA
Source organism: Anopheles farauti (assembly GCA_000473445.2). NCBI lineage: Eukaryota > Metazoa > Arthropoda > Insecta > Diptera > Culicidae > Anopheles > Anopheles farauti. Next base: position 1,028,232 of record KI915054.1, read on the forward strand.
TACCGATTACCGATGACTTAATTCGGCACCATTTTCACCACTACTCCGGATAGTGCTTTCCATTTCTGACTCTCGGGACGGGTAGGCGGAAAACTGCGTCGAAATAATGAGCCCTCAGCTTATGAATGGTTCGATTTAGCACTTTTTTGTGCGCATGATTTTTTGGGGTGCGGGCTCGCCCGTGCATGGAAACTAAAGCCGTCCTGTCCCGCAGTTCTCGCATCAGCAGTGCAGTGCTTCCTCAGCTTCCTCTAATTACAAGCAACCGCCGTTTTTTTTTTGCTACCAATCGTCGATTGAGCCACCGAGTGGGTGAGAAAATCGAAAAATAATCACCTCTCCAGGGTTATTAAACGCGCTGGGTCTTGTAATTTTTGGTGAAGCTGTTTTTTTTTCGTGTTGCTGCTCTCCTTTGTAGCCTGTTCCACGCTCGATCAATTGCCATTCGATCGCGATGTTGTTACCAGCGGGGGTAAACTGTACCGGTATCCATCCAGCAATCGATCGAACACACGGGGGGAAACGCGTGTTACAACAGGAAGGAAGAATGGAAAAAATATGCTACACCGCGCAGTCCGCACGGCGGGGGCCTGCTTGCCCCGCGCCGGATTGGAAAAACCGGAAAGGTGTGTTTCCGTTGTTGGAATGCTGGCTGCAGACGGGAAAGGGTGGCCCGTTGGCGGTGGCGGAAAGCATACGGAAGACCGAGCCAATTGAAAGGGAACGAACATGGCCGCCGAAAAAAAAGTCTTGTCTTGTGTATGTATGCTAATGCACGGCGGTATGGCGTATGGCGTTCGGGTTCGAGCGTTGGAGGCTCATCATAAACGATGTTAGGACATGAAACTTCAATTTCAGCAACCTCGTCGGTTCGGCGGCAGGTCACGCGAACAGTCGGTCTCTTTTTGGAAGCACCGATGTTGCGTCGTTTGCGAAAATATAACTCCCAGAGACTATGGTTACTTGGATGTTACCTTTAAGCCCGCAGGCGAGCTTGAGACACACGAATATGCTGCCACTTTATGGGAAAGCTAGTGCCGCACTTATCGAAACATTAATGTTCTCAATCACGCACAACGACCGTACTGCGTTGTTTTTCACGGTTTTGCTAAGCTCAAAGGCATTTGCTGCTGCTGCTGCGTAATGTTCGAAGAATGTTACCTTGGTAACGACTAGGCTAAATCCGAGTTTCACGCGAGTTTTTTTTACGGATAATGTAGCACATTGTTGCAATATATGATCCTTAAAGTAAAATTTGGATCCAATTATATTCAATTTAATAGTAAGAACTATATTTTAAACAATCGGGGAAAAATTAGGACATTTCAAGTTCGTTAAATGTTTAAGATTTCCCGTTTCACGTTTTGTTGTTGTAATAGAGTTAGCTTTTAAACCTTTTTTAAACTGCATTAAAGCATTATATTTTAGCAGAACCAGTATTTCTTTTACAAAACACCAAATCTGAGGCGTTTTAGTCAAAATAATATCGTAGTAAAGGTTAAATGTTTGCAAAAAAATACATTTTTCGAAGAAAAATAAGAAATTTAACATTCCTCACGTGAGGAATGGGACTTTCACTTTGTTTGATTGAATACTATACTAAGTGAATAAATATTTTTTTAAATAAAAATACAAACTGTCGGTTCGAAATAAATTATGCAACGCCTTCGGTGTATACAACCGACAAAATTACCCCATCAATATCCGTATGATTTGCTTTTTACGATCCTATGCATACATGCCTGCAAGTTTTGTTTACTATTCATCAACCATACGCTCAGCATATAGTGCGATGCATTTCGTTACGCTTCAGTTTGCATTTATTGTGCAACACCCTGTGTGGTTCGCGCTGCAGTCAGCCGACCATAACGCAGCGTGAAAAAGGTAACGATTTTCCCAATTCACTCCAAGTTGATTGAAAATTTTGTTGTCGCGTAAATACGGTCGCGGTGCAAGAAGCATACCTGTACATAAACGCACCATTATTTTCCACGACCACGGAACTACGTTGGACCACGAACGCGTCCACTGCGTGCAATCCGTGTGTATTCCCTTATCGGGTACGTTTTACTTTTCGAATAACGTTAGTACGGTAAAATTTTACTCTGTGTAGAAAAAATAAAGAACTTAACTTTCGTGTGTTTTTTTTTCGCCCCTAGCGAGTTCCATTATGAATCCGTTTGACACGTTTCTCTCAAGAACGTGTTCTACTTAGAACCGTGTTTGCTTTTTTTATTAGTCGTACTTTTTTCCGTGCGATAAGATAAATTGATTTATTTGTAAACCCCCCGTTTTGCTCGAACGTGCCTAGTGGTATGATTTGCGAGGAGTTTATTCGCTTTTTTCTGTTCCCCCACCGTGCATTATAATGGAGATAGTATAGAATATTGTTGTATGCTTTTAAAAATTAGACACAAATAAAACAAAACGGATGACATATATTTGAATGGTTTCGCTAACGGTTTCCTTCTTCTTTCTTCTTTCCATTGCAGATGGTGAATAAGTGAAAGAGGATATGTTTCATTTCGTTCGAATGATTCACGAATGTACAAGATGACCATCGTAACACCGAAAACGGCAGACTTCGAATGGCCGGAAGACATGCGTACATGCGTAAGCACGTGTCCATTAGTACCGCGCGCCGTTTGAATTTCGCTGCTCGCACGCAGAACAACCTACCAGACGCAAACCATCGATCGTACATGGTAGTGTAGAATAATCACGGTTCCCTTCTCGCTGCACTATTGTGGCTCGGCTTCGGCAAGGGTTGCTTGTGTGCTGTCCGGAAGTCAGGAGTTCTCTTCTTTTTAGCCTCCGTTCGTTTGGTAGTTTATGTTTGTAGGTGTTCTTTTTTCTCTCTATTTTCACAACACAAAATACTCCCCCAATCCGGTGAGTTTGGGTTGAGACCCCGCGTGAAATCTTCTTCCACAATCGCGCGATATTATTACTAGCCTCCTCCCCACGTTCCCCCGCGGGTAAACCAAACTTCCTCGGATCTTCGGGCGGTGAAACAGAGATAGAGGAACCGCGGGGATTGTGCTGGTGGTGGTGGGGTTGCGTATTCATCCCGCATATGGTGATAGCTTCCGGTAGGCGTGATTCGCGCAGTAATGATCGCGTGGATGGTGTTTTCGTTCACGGTGCCTTTGGGAATGGCGCGTTCTGCCATCGGCCAGTGTGCGTTTGCCGCTCGAAGTGACTGTGTGACACTGGGGTGCTCGACAGTGTGCGTGTTGGTGATCGTCAACAAATAATGCAACGTTAGCTCTCCGGGCGCTTGCATTTAAGTGCAGCAGTTTGCTACTTGCCGAAGGTTCTCGTTTTTGTACTTCTTTGAAGAAAAAATTATCATTCTGTTCGTGTTGGCCAAGTGGATAGTCGTCAATCGATTAGTCATGTTTCAACCGGAATATTGAATCTTTTCCAGTAGCGTGCTGATGGCAGGGTGCCAAAACCTATAAATGGCGGTAAAAAGCATTGCAGTTGCAAACGCAGATCGTGATTCGAGTGTAGCAGTAAAGCTAACAAAATGTGACGCGGCAAATGTTTGTGTGCAAATTGTGTTGTTTCTGTTCTGTATGCAAGTGTTCGTGTGATTGTAAAATGTGCGGTGTGTAAGGGGCGAGGAGCACGCGCACGCTTCGAAAAATCGGCAAGAAATTCTGTCCCGCACGGGGCATAAACTGGATGGAGTAAATGATAATAACTCACTGGCTGCCATCGCGCGACAATAAGAAAGGGAGTTTGTGCACAGCAAACGGATTACGCGAGGTAAAAACAAAAACCGCATTCACAACCGTTTGTCCGTCCGTCTCGCGAACCGGCACCGAGGATGGGTTTGGCGTCGTCCAAAGCGGTCAGCAGTATTGCGGTTTCATCGCATGGCGCTAGCACGGAGAAGGCCAACGGCGGGAACGGTCGGCTCAGCAAGGATAACGTGATCGTCGAGACCAACTACCCGTCCATGGGGGGCGACATTCAGCAGCCATGCTCGATACTTCCGTCCCCGTCCGGTAGCGGTGGCATCGACACCTGGAAGACGTCGAGCTGTCACGTCCGCCAGGCGAGCATACGATCGCGCAACCTGCAACCGATGCCCGATGCCGGCGAACTCGATCGACGTTTCGCGAAAGTGCTGGTAAGTTGTTGTGGTTGTGGCAGCAATAAACGATTTACGGCATGTGATTTAACTGATTTATGGCCACCGATTTACGGGACGAAGGAAGACATTTTTGTGCACGAATGATCCACCAGCAAACGGTTCCGGCAAAAGAGGGCTCCTTTCGGTCCGTATGAAAGAGATCGCTTCTCACCGTTGCCTAGAAGCTCACCCGGGCAATATAGAATTAGCCAATCGGCAATCGGTGCTTTACGGTGCTATCGTAAAATGCTAATAAAGTAACATCAAAATATTAGCGAATGGGTGGGTAGGCAATTTTTTTCCCACCGTCTCAGTTGCCCTTCCTGCGTTTGTTCCGACGTGTTCTGGCTTGCAGATTCTGCAACGGTTCATGGTTTTGTGTGAACCTCAAGCTTCTTGGCCAGGTAAATTCACACGCATGTTTCGAATAGGTGTGGTTCTCGAGACGCTGGGGGAAATACCCACCGTGTACGTGGCACGGTTCGCTTAGCACAACTCATCGATGCGCCTGCCGATGCGTACCTGTTAATAGCTGTTTTGTTAAACAAAATTTGCCGCAACAAATGCTCCCAAAAGGTTGGCTACATGCTGGTGACTTACGCGTTTGCTTTTTTGTTTCCGACATGAGTCACTTCCTTGTTAACCTTCAGCCAAAGTGTGCTAATGCACGCATTGAAACGTGAGGAAAGGAGCACGCTGGTGGTTCTGTTCAATTGCTTTTATCGCACTGATTGGCGAGACACCATGTGAGCCAGTGTTATCGAGCGCAGTGAACTCATCCGATCGTTCGCACCCTTCACACCCTTAGTCTTGATCATAATCTCGGCAGCGAATGCTTCCTTTTTCCAGTTGCAAACGATCCAAACGAAGATAAAAAAGGTCATACGAGCTCGCAGTTGACCGAGCGTAGCTTGACTCATCAGGGTGTGATTGAAAAATGACTTCATCAATACAATGAGTGTGTGAGTGGATCGTTCATGGTATCATAAAGACGGCAGCGTGTGCATGCCGACTGGAGAACTAGTGCTTGAGTTAATCCAGGTCCGATCCGGCGAAGGCGGATGATGACTGTTCTCGTTTTTTTTGTTGCTGCCACTCCTATTTAAGAACATAAACACACAGACACCAACACATGCCGTTTCTCCAGAATCCAAGAAGCTCCGGATGCCCGGAGCATTGCTGAGAAGTGTCGGCGGTTCCCATTCTCGGCGGCTTTCGGTTTCAGACGGTTTCGTCTTTTTGTTTTGTGGATGGCGTTTGGCGTACACGGGGCGGATATGATGTCCCCGCAGGAAACGACGGACTCGCGGTGGCGGATGGATGAGAGAAGGGAAGAAGATGAGCAGTGCATAAATATTGACTCATCATTACGCTAAACGCTTAGGCTGAATCTCGAGACGGTTCGGTTTCTCAGACACTGCTGCTGTCAAATGTGAGACTTGGTGTGGGTACGGAGAAACCAAAAAGAAAATACAAAAATACAAAAAAGCACACACTCACACATTATTTCCGGCGAATGGTGCAACGGCAGAAGCGCATCCTTCTGTTGTCTTCGCATGCTTCCGGAACTAAACCATATGTGTCGCTGATGCCGATGTTCCCACAGCTGGGCCCGTGCTAACAAGTCTATTTGTGCTGCAACTCGAACGTTCTCTCCATGGCATGCTTTGATTTGAAAACTCTGAATTCTTGCCGTTGTTTCCATGGCTACGCAGATGTGCTGTGGAATGAGTGTTGGATCTGTTCGTTCTGTAGGGTTTTTTTTCTAAACATTGTTCGCTTGGGCTCGGTTCGGCTGATGCTATCGGCACCGATAGCAAACTGGATGCCGCTGTAACGTGTGGGCGCATCGTTGAAGGATTGGGAATTGTGAAATCGACTTGTAGGATCACATTTCAGCTCGTTTGATAGTGCTTACAAAAAGGTTTTAACGGGCCACAGGGAGCTCGATGTCGAAACGTTCCTTCATTCGCATGTCGATACGACACGATGCAAAAACTGCACACTGCCGTGTCGTTGTGTACTGTATTTCGTACTCGAAACTGCTCGCGTCATCATGCAAAGTATGGGTCAAGCGTTGCGTAGGCATGACGTGACGCCATAATAATTCCGACCATTAGTTCCGCCTGTGTCGCCGGGCTGAAGGTTTTTGTAGAAACAATGAGGTATCGGTTGTTGTTTAGCCGCTTACACAAATACTATGATATTAAGCGCAAGAAACTGCTACTCACAATAGATATGACAATCTAAATGATTGAACGAAATCGGATGTCGTTTGGGAGGGGTTATGTTTTTATTTTGTAGGCAATGAAAAATATTACTTACATTACGACACTTCAGCAAACACTAGTCGACGGATAGTTAAATGTTCTTGAACATTCCTTCTGGTGCTAGTATGTCAGACAAAAATCTCCCTTGCTCTCCCTGTCAACAATGGGTGGTATAAGTAGTTACTTGTACAAAGAGTAATCTTAACCTTTGCCCAAGGTAAAGTCAAACGTTCAGCCACGAGCTACGCTTCGACGAGATCGCCACATCATGATGACAAATTTGGAAAGTAGTTCAAGCGTGACTGGATGGGGTTAGTTGTTGAGTGTGTATGTGTGTGTATATGTTTTTGTTGTTGTTTGTTTCATCGCTTACCAAACTCACAGCACGCTCTGACTATCCACGATTCTCGACACTGCGTGTAACTTTGACGGAGCTCAATAAGTATGGTGATATATGTTTGGCATGTTTTCACTCAATGCTGTAATGGGTGTGAAATAAAAAGGTTTTTTGACGAATTTAACTTAAATAAGTTGTAAATAAAGCCGGTAAAAGAGATTTCTACTTTTTTACCATATGAAATAGTTAAGGTAACATGTGTTTTTAGATGCTGAATATATGAGGTGCGTGATTCACTCATGGGCATGTTTTATACTCGAAACCGTCTCAGTTGCCCTTTAAATGCTTTAAATATGGAGTTTTGGCACGCAGTTCAGATGTAAGTACAGCCAGCAAGATGTAAATAAATGGATCTTTTCTACCGATTCAGCCCGACGGAGGTGGAGGTCGATCGAGAACGTGGCCCATCCCATCTTCCACCGCCCGTTCACTGGTGGAAAAAAGGGTGATCGAGTTTCTCTTTTCACCCTTTTGAGTGCTCTCCCGCACTCAATGGAATTGGCATGTAGTGTAGTTTAATGAAAATGACCGACACCAAGAGGGCAATCAAATTTACGAGACCCTGAACTGTAGTTAGCGCGTGACGCATTTATTGTGTGTAGGTCAAACATGCTGGAGAACGTTATGCTGGTATGGATTTTTCGTTTGTTGTCGTTCGAGAAAAAAAAAACGTTGCTTTGTCTGGCACTGCCTAAACAATCCCATTTTCAGTACGGATGTTTCCTCTTTGGCGCGATTCGTGCAACGTAAGGTCAATGCCATGGCAACGAAAGCGGAGTAAACTGAGATGGCTTAAGGATGGGTTTAAATTTAGAACTCGGCAGAACATCCATCACGCATTATGCGCTCAAGTGCTCCCATCACTTCCAGCTAAACCGAAACTGAAGTTCGATGGCATGGCGAGTTTTCTAGTCTATATTTTTTTTTGTTGTGGTGGCCATATGGAACAAAATGCACCACCCTCCAGGCCAGGGCCGTGAATTTAGAGATGGATTTCGTTGCATCTCTCCGCGTGGTTCTGACCCAAACGGAATAGAATTGAATGGCACCAAACCGAGATAAGCTTGGTTCCGTAAGCTGCGTTTGGTGTTGATTCAACCGGGACTGATGCTTATCTGGTAACCATTTTTGCGGTCATATCAAGAAGTGGCGGAAATACGAGAGAAAGCGAGAGCATCAGCCATCGTCGTGGGCCACACACGCCACGATGTACGTTGTGTCAGATTTTGTCAACAACAGACACCCCACGGCAGCGATCGTAAGGTACCGTAATGTCAAAGATTATCAGGGAAATGGTAATGCACAGCCATTGCTTTTGCGGTACCGCACTCGTGCTCCGAGACTGGTTCGGGGTGCTTCACGGAGCACTCAAGCACGGGGGAAGGGAGGGTTTCATTTAATGCCGCTCGGCCGCGGAAAGGCTGCCTCGTAGTGGAGGTCCCTTAGGCTGCTTGCACTGCAGATAATGTGTGTGTGTGTGTGTGCACTTTGCTTCCCAACGACCGCCAACCGTCGACTAGACGATGGTTTTGATTTTTCTTCCAAATGCAACCAAACCGTGCCAGATCTAGCAATAGCTTCATCCGCGAAGCACCAGCCAAGGCGTGTAGAATACAATTAATCACTCCGTTTTTGGTGGTGCAAGTGACTTCGGGGCTGATTGTAGTAGCTAGCGGAACCGGTTTGAAAGCGGAGGGTTTCGTAGTTCCAAAAATAACTACCACTCCCGGCAATGGTGATGTACGGTTCCTCCTTAGTGCACCATAAATTTGTGGGGTGACCCTCCAAACGGCAGCAAGCATAAGGGATAAGGGAAGAGCAAATAATATGCTCACCAACATATGAACTCTTTCAATTCACCATAATACCATTGCCGTTTGCTACGAACATTAAGCTTTCACTCAATGCGATCATGATGATGCGTGAACTTTAATGGTTTTTCTAACATCTCGTGGTTAATCAACAACGTTCACAGTGGGAAACCATAGCAATGACATAAACCATCCGTGCGCAACAGCTGCTGCATCGGTTGGTTGACTGATTTAGTTTTCTTTCTTGCTTCCATTTTTATTGCGGCTCTTATCATCAGCATTTGATTCCATTTTACGAGCTTACGAGTGTGTTTATACTTAGAACCCGGATACGATTACATATCGCTGCCATTAAAATGTGTTATAAGTTGCACACACTTTAACGCTTGTTCTTGTTTTTCTTGTTCTCAAGAATATGATTTTTTATGGTATTATATTTTTTTCTACCAATGGAATTTTGCATGTTGAGTTCTTTTGAATTTTAGTTATTTTTATTTTTTTTTGTTAATCCACATTCAGAATAAATATTGTTAGCAACAGATGCATTGTTAATTAATTTCTTTTTTTATAACAGTAAATAGTTTGAAATTTGTTTAACAAACTCATTTAACAAATGATTATGTGATTTTTTTATTTATTCGTCCCACTTCCTGTGCTCATCACACTTGAATAACCTAATGTTTCGTATTGCCACTGGGTTATTTTATCGTTGCAGTCTTGGCATAACCATAGCTTTTCTTGTTTTCATAATTATAACCTCTGTCTGTTTCCTTGTGTGGAGAAAACAGTATCACAGCTGGTTAAACCTATCAAATGTGATTCATTTTATGTACACAAAAGTAAATAAATGTGTGATAGCAGAAGTTCAAATATTTTTAAGCTAATTTGTGATTAATTCACTTTGTCGTACATATTTTTTAGCATATCCTGTATGTGTTGGTATTTAGTATGGGTGTATGGTTTTATTTAAAATTGACTTAGTTTGTTAATTTTATATTTGCAATATTTGCATCCATGAAATTAGTTCATCTAGGCAAATGGACACAGTTGTATTTTTTGCTATCTTTGTAAATGATTATTATTCCTTTATTTGCTAATGTGTTCTTATCACATGCATAATCGCTTAAAAATATAGATTTCTAACAAAGAGATTTTAAATAATTATGTTTTGGATTTTAATACTCATCGATGATTCGATAATATATATTATTGTTCATACTATTGTTTGCATTTAGACTACTTGGTAGATTGGATTATAATATTTTAGCCTAAAAAATATAATAAACGTCCAGAGATCCCGATCCGGACTCTCCATCTATAACATGTATAACAGACTCACCTTGCATAACACCATTCGAACTTTAATACACAAACTGGGTGGTTCCAAAAGATATATTATTTAAGCAAGTATGATGGAATAATAGTTAACTGCTCAAAAAACGCATCGGTTTAAGCTGTTTATTTTCGGTATCGGTTTAAGCTGTTTATTTTCTGTTTCCACTTACCGATCCTGAATGTTTTTTTTTTCTTTTGAGTAGGAGTTACGGTTTGTACGATCGATGCTGCAGTGTTGAATAACTGACTGTGATATGACGAAATAGCTGATTTGAATACCGGCTTCGTAAAGCGAGCAGTGCGTTTTCTCTTAGACGTGTTGGTAAACACACTTTAGAGAGGGAGCATGTTATGCGTGCAATTGATACTGTTTAGATTCCACGCGTTTTTTTAGCAATGTTTAGTAATCACAAATCCATACTTTGCCGTTAATTCCCCATGTTTGCTTTCTCATGATAAGCGAAAAATTGTGACGCTCAACAGGACGTTTTGGACATTTAAATCGATTCGTACACAACAACATGACCATGGCAATTGCGTAAACACCTGGCTAAAAAATCTCTATTTCGATAGTTTCTTCTGTGACGAAAAAGTTTGTCAAAACCTCGCAAAGTACACATCTATCTTTTGCCATACCTCTCTCAGCTTGCATACCGCCATAGTTCGAGGCAGATGGCAGGGACAACTGTATCGCCGTATTCATTTGCACCAGTAAAAGAGGCAAATGGCGTGCGAAAAAGGGGCGGGTAAAAGGGTAAAAACGAAAGCAAACAAAACCGCAAAACCGCAATCTGCCAAAGGACCCGTAATCGATCTGGCCGAACATTTCCGGTTTCCATTCACGTTGTATTTGTCGGTACTTGTGAAACGCAAGAAGTGGGAACGTTTGCTTGTAGCTTTTTTTTCAATACATTGCACTAAACTTAAGGCTAAGTTTGCTCATATTTGGGAGTGACAAATGGCAATGGTTGGAGTAAAGTTTTAACGAAATTTTTAAACACACATTTCAATGAAGCATGTGTGTTTGAGTCAGCTCGAGCGCGACAGAATAATAACGCATACCAACCAGCCAGCCTGAGCTGGGCAGCACAATCAGTGCCATTGTCTGTCTATTGCCGGCTTTTGAGTGCGACAGTGTGACCATATTGTGCACCGAATCGTTCCACCGGTTTGCGGCACGACCGTTTTTATGTTTTCATTTTAAAGTTCTGCAATTTTGCTTTTCCTTTCGTGCTGAATCAGCGATCAAGGGAGGCATGCAAACGACGATCTTTGTAACGGTGTTGGTGATCAATTCGCCAATGTAATAAGTTTTTAGTTACCCTCACATTCGTCAACAATGTAAGTGAAGTTAGTAAAGTTATTATCTATTGTAGTATTTGCTGTGATATATCTATCTATCATCTATCTATCTGGCCTGCTCAGGGGTGAGCACGTCGTGCAGATATGGCCTGGTCGCAAATCGTCCTCCAGGTCGCTCGGTCCATCGCTGCGTTCCTCCATCCACGGTAGCTCCCAAACTCCCTCAGGTCAAGCTCCACTTGATCCAGCCAACGAGATCGCTGCGCTCCTCTGCGCCTAGTGCCGAACGGGTCGCAGACGAGCACCTTCCGGGTGGGACATGAGTCCGGCATCCTCATGACATGTCTCAGCCATCGTATCCTTCCGGCCTTCGCCACCGTCAGGATGTCAGGTGCTCCTGATAGCTCAGCTAGCTCGTGGTTCATTCTCCTCCTCCACACGCCTTGTTCACACACCCCACCAAAGATGGTGCGTAACACCCTCCGTTCGAAGACAAGGAGGGCATTGGCATCCTCTGTCCGGATGACCCAGGGCTCGTGCCCATAGAGGACCACCGGACGTATCAAGGTGCGGTACATCGTACATTTCGTGTGGGGTTGGAGTCTTCTGGATCTCAGGAGTTTATGGAGCATTAACTCCATAAACTAAATTTTGTACCATTTCGATACCAATTAAATTGAAGATCGTGTGTAAGATTTATCGATCGATCGACTTTACGTTTCAGCCAATCTCTTCTGTCGCTTCGATCGTCTTATGGGCCCATATGGTAACTTTACGCTTTAAATCAACCAACCTTGGCTGAAACATCGAAACATATGTTACCCAACCTCGGAGCTAGAGCGAAACGAAATTGGCATCCACCCGCGCCATCCATTGGTGGCGAATTTTTTTATGCTTCCAGGCGATCCTCTCTATTGTACCCTCAGAGTGAGCACGCGTTGGCGCATTGGATGGCGCATGTGTCGCCATTAATCAACGTGTGCCCTAAGCGGCAAAGGCAAAGTGGCAAAGCGGGAAAGCTGGTCGTACTGGTGGCCACCGTCTGGGTCTGGGCAGAGAATCAAATCAAAACCCCGTCGGTCTAAGCTAAGCAGGACGAGTTTTATAATGCTCTATGAACCCGCAAGCTCGAATGTCCCCTTCGACTTACGGGGTGGCGTAGTAAACTAACGTACCACGGCACCGTTTGTTGCGACCTAATTCCATCCGTGGGTCGCTACCGGTGTGTTGTGGCGTAGGTTTTTTTCCCTTTTTTTTCTTGTTGTTGTTGCTCTTCAGCCAAAAGGGAGCCAAAGGAAAGTAAAAGTGATTTGCAGCCGAAGCACAACGGTACATTCTACGCTCATTAACCTTCATTTCGTAAACACACGCGCCGTGTGGCCGCACGCTTGCGATCGCGACAATAGATGTGTGTGAGGCGCGAGTTTATGAGCAACATATATATATATGAGAACTTGTCAATGTCAATGTGATCACCGAATGCGGTTGTTGGCTAATAATTTATCATTTTCTCTCACCCTCAATTTTCAGGCATCAATGGATCTTCCGCCGGACAAGGCAAAGCTGCTGAAAAATTATGACAACGAAAAAAAGTGGGACATCATATGCGATCAGGTGAGTCGAGGGGTGGGTTTCCTTGATTCCTAGCAATCCCAACAATTATGTACTGATTAGTTAGTTAAGCTTTTATGGGAGGTGGTGAATGATTCTTCGCTAGCGAGCGTGCAAAACTCACGGTTCTCATAGCTTTTGTTAGCCCATATGGAATCATCGGTATTGTGCACCGATAGAACTGGCCCCCGCTGTGTGATTACAGTGAATCGGGCTAAGTTATTCCATTTAATAAATGCATGCATTCTACGCCCCACGAATCGTCGCGATGGGAGCGTGTGTTGGTGTGTCTCGCAAAAGATTTATTGTTCAATTACACGATTCGCTCCGTCCGGTCGGGACGCAAGCCCGTCCCACCACGAACCCGTGCGTGATGGAGCGGTGAAGGTTTTTGCTATTAGAAAACAGGCGCAAACCGGGCCCAACAATGACCGTGCCGTTGCACGTCACTTTCGGAATGCCGTTTTCGTATGACATCATCATCGAAATGCTTTCGACGGGTAATGCTTTTTTCTCTATTCACTAACGTCTGTTCCGTTTGTGCTCCAACTCGCAACTCGCCGGGATAGCTTGTCGCGTTTGTATCAAATGTCAATGACAAATGTGGCAAGTCACACCTGGCAATAGAAATTCCATATTTTAACCCACGATGTGTCGAATGACTTCAACGGTTAGTTTTTGCACGCTGCACACTATGAGTTGGATAGAGAAAAAACATACAGTGTTGGGCGAAAAAAAAGTCTACATTCAGCTAAATCTTCACTATATGTGATCAAAGCTCATGCGTATTAGTTTTAGTCACATGTTAAGTTAATCTCCACTGTAAAACCTGTTGACATAATGATGATTTATCATTCTCGTTGAGGTACCTGGCATTTGTGATTGGATTTCAAATAAAATAAGAAAATAGCACTAAAAGTGCTTAGTTTAAAAGTAAATAACTACCCAAAAAGCTATTCGATGAAGTAGTGGTGAAAGGTTCGATGAGGACGCTTCCTAACAGTGAAGTAAAGCTTGTTTGAAGCGGCTAGGGTGGAGGTACAAGTATGCGTCATATCGTCGACTCATCGAGACAACAACAAAAAATAGAATCGTCTGGAATTTGCAAAAAAAAAAACACACATACTCAACGTGTGAGTTTGAATGGATAAAAAAGGGTGAGGAACTTTTAGAAAACAATATGCGGAAAACATTGAAGCACGGAGATGGTAAAGTTATGGTTTGAGCGTACTTCGGTTGGTTCAGAGTGGATGAACTTGGAGTGGATGGTGGAATTCGTGTGGTATGGTTCATGACACGCAAACGAGTACGTTAACATATTGAAAATTTTAAAATTACATTTCTGCCTGCTAGACTTTAGGAAGATTCCTTCTGCTCAAAAAACCACAGGAACTTTTTCAACGGACTTGACATCCAAGTAGACATCGCTATCACAATCACCGTTCCCTCAACCCAGAGAGGTGAGAATCTTTTGTCGGTTCTAGATGATAAATGTTTTCATCTAAATGAAAACAGTCAATAACGAAGTAGGGTAAGTGCACCAATTATGGACGAGTTTGTACAGCGTTTTCACGAAAAAATTAATTATACAAAATCCACTGAACCAAAATTCACGAACTAAGATGTTAATGGTAGACACAAGTTTTTTTTACATTGTCATTGTTGAATTTTGCAGATTGAGCTCGTAAATAAAAAGTTATAGCGTTTTTCGTAACCCACTAAAAAGCACCAATTGTTGTGCTATGTGCACCAATTGTTGTGCTTTTTTATGCACCAATAGTTGTGCTATTGCAAAAACGATATTATAACTGTTCACATTCTGATAAATGAGTTTAGAAATAAAGCTTTATATGTTTTAGGAATTATCAACACAAAATATCAATTCTAAAATTTACCAAAGCAATAAAAATTAAAATTGAAAATCAATGTTTGTAGCGGTAAAATTGTATGACTGTGCTTGCACATTTGACAGATTATTAGTTATTCAAAACAGCCGTTATTAGCAATATACACCAGAAAGTAATTTCCATGGAAAGCGCTAAAATTTATGGTTATTATTAAGATATTATCGTTTCATTCATTTAAATCTAAATAGGATTGGATCAGAGATGATTATAAAGATTATATATCTTGAAAGTATAAACTGTGGAAGCTTGAAAATAGCACAACAATTGGTGCTTTTCGGTTTCCCTTGCACCTATTGTTGTGCTATTTTTCAACGCGATAAAATAATTATTAATCGTCATTAAGTTATCAAAACCTGCATGTTTTTAGTTTACGTATGTCAAAAGCTAATTTTTAAAACCAATTATACTCTTTTCCGAGCTCTAGTTTGGATAAAAACTTACATGCAAAAAATAGGTGTTTCCTAGCAAATCGATATGGGACTGTTAATTTTTTGACAGCAAATTTTGAAATAATGATTTTTCGCAAATAAAGGCTTAAAATACTTGTAAAAAGTCTTGAAAACAGGTAAATAAAATAAACTACAAGACAAAACTGATTTTAGAATACAAACCGCTATGGTTTGCTCATATTTTCCATTTTCCCGTCGATAGCACGGCATAAAAGAATATTTCTAAATTACACCTGAGCCACAACCTGGTTCAAACGTGTCG
Source organism: Anopheles farauti (assembly GCA_000473445.2). Classification (NCBI taxonomy): domain Eukaryota; kingdom Metazoa; phylum Arthropoda; class Insecta; order Diptera; family Culicidae; genus Anopheles; species Anopheles farauti. The sequence goes on from KI915054.1 coordinate 1,043,720, forward strand.
AGACCATCGTTACAAGCGATAAGGGAGAAAATATATTAGAAATGAGAATAAACTCACCAAAAAATAAATATTCCTCAACACCACAATTTCCTCGGAACATATTTATACCATATTTATTGAGGTGAATAATTTTTTGGCCATTGATTGAATGTCGGTCTTTTTTTCTCTATCCCACTTTTTTCACTCTCTTTCTCTCTTTCTGCGTAACAATCAATGCGTAATATTCATTCAGCCTGCTATTCTTAATAGACTATTTTAGACCACCACAACTGGTTTAGTCACTGCTCGCTAGTGGGTGTTGATACAGATTGGGATTGTGGTAGCAGTTTTGTTTTTGTTATGCTAACACTACACCACAGGACTACCCACAGAAATGCCTTTGTTACTCCTCTATAGATAAAAAAAATCTCAAAAGGTGTTAATTTATCATTTATTAGCATTAATGTGCAATGATCGGCGTAGGAAATGTCGCACAAAAGTGTTAATTTGTAAGAATTTAGATTGATTCATGAACTATTTCAAACCCAATCTGTAAGTGAACGGATAGAAAGCTTCTTGTAGCGCAAGTGGACGTTTCGTCAAACCGAAGTAATCTTTCACGGCGGTTTCGTGTGAAGTATTGAATCAATGATCTCCATCAGCACCACCATCGTCTCGTCCTCGTTTCGCAATCCACCGCGTGTCTCCGTTCGTGTCCGTACTGATTCAATTATATGCTCGCTTCAGTACAGTTTCCATTCAAGTCCGGTACAATTCATGTTGCAATATCGTATTCATCGTCGCTTGCGCCGAAGAAAAGGTTTGTTTCTTTTCGATTTTTTTTTGCGCAATCAATAAATGGTTCACCCAGAGCTAGTGCCGGGCGCGCTCCGAATGATCGTCCGTGCTTTGGAGCTTGCATAAGGCTTTTTTCTTGCACTTCGTTACCTACACGACATTCGTTCCGCAGCTAGGTTTGCTTTTTTTTCGAGCCATATCAATATATTCTAAACGATCGTAAGTAGTAAATCGAACGAAATCGATCACATTCATTATTTATCGATCACAGTTTTTACCCTGTTTTGTAGTTAAGCTATAATAAAACTGAAATTACTTTAACACTCTTCCTTCGAACCATAAAATCTTCTGTCTCGAATAATTTTCAAACCAAGCAAGCGAGAGAGTGAAAGAGAGAGACGCCCTCCCCTATTGCTTGACGTGTAAAGTGATGGCGAAGGTCATACGCGCTTTAGATGCTTTTCCAGAGCCAACTTGTTTGACTGGCTTTCGGCACCATACGCGGTGCATATTCGCGGTGGATTATGTCATTAATATCTGTTCGCTGTTTCACTCCAACGCAAAAAAAGTGCACCAACGATTTACGCTTTAGCGAAGGTTCGCTAGAAAAGCTAGAATATTAAAATGTTAAATTCGATGCAGAATGCGTTGCCCGTCACTTTCATCTTACTTTGATACATTGCAAATTGCTTCACCACCACCTTCACCGTCACCGGCATTGGGAGCGTGTTATCATGTTACTCGTGTTAAAAATAATCTTCAACGCGCCAATAGCTCAAGTTACCTGGCGTACGTTTGGCAGCAGATACGTTTTTTTTTTTTGATCAGGTTCTAAAAACAACATTTCTTATGTAAATATTTATACCGAAAACGGTGGGAACGAAAACAAAACAAAAAAGCAACGAACCAAGCACGAATGCGAACATACACGGGGGAAGTTAAGTTGCACGATACTTGCTTTTTTTTTTTATTTGATCGTCAATAGACCCATTAGTAGCTATTTCCCCTCCTAGCTAGCGCATGCACGACAACGAACGTCCCGGAAGTTGTCGTTTAGACGCAGTGTGGTTTGCGCGTTTTGCACAAACTCTCATGCATTTCCTGTTCGTTATGTACGGTAATTTCTACGTGTGCACACCGTATGCTCGTACGGTTGTGTTTCTTCGTTGGGGGTTCGTCTGCGAATCTTACCCACTCCGGTACTGCGATTTTGCTTCCGTTTTTACTTCTACCCTTGAATTATTAGCGTGACATAATAATGAAAATATGAAATAGGACAAAGGCAATAAAGTTTTTCGAAGGGATATTTATTCACCACATTCGTTATTGCCTTGTTTGTTTTGAAGGGCAATGTAATAATCATAATCATTGACTCAACAATCGATATGAGATGTATGGTTGCTATTTCTGGTTTACCCTTGACTATAATGTTATGATACAAATGATTAAGTTCCTTCTAAAATATATTTTAAAATATAAAAATTGCCCAAAATCACAGCATGTTCTTTAAAGATAACGCGTACGTGTAAGCTATACAACTAGCAATTCGTTATTCGCTTTCCTAACTCTTCACAACGACTCTCGTACGATGCCAGATGATCAGATATCGTCTGCAAGCATCTTAATTCGGGGTTTTTATTGGCTGTAAATGAGTACGTATCATTCATCCAACATCATTCGATCATTCATTCATTCATTCAGTATCATTCATCGCAAAACGTTCACTGATTTCCACAACATTTTGCTACAACCGCCTCTTAATGGCGTCAAAAACAGCGTAGTATGATAGCGAATTTGAAATGAAAACTATTGAACAACGCGTTCAATATGCATCGCATTTCACTATCCCTTCGCTCGCTCTGGTTGGCGCGCCAGCCAGTGCCAGTGTTTGTTTGCTTGCCGATGTCCGTTTGACCGACTGACCTCTCGCTAGTGGTCAATTTCATGACGCCCGTCGACGTCATATGATGCGCGGTTCATGTACCCCCAAAGAAACGACGGCCTGAGGCGGGCGCATGAGATCACTCGGTGATAAATCATCGATGGCAACATGATGTAAGGGTGCTGTATTTAAACACCCTATGAATAATGCACTCGATGAAGATAAGTCTCAAAAGTGAAAGACAGCAAGGCGAGCTTCTGTAACACTCGCCAGTTTTTCGCCTTGTCTCCAAATGTACCCATGCCTCGGAGATGGGAAGTTTATTTGCTAAAAAGCAACGCATATGGTGTACATTACAATCGGGTGTAAAAATAGCACTATCGTACGTTAATGTGAGCCGGTTTCCGAGAATATGGAGCGTGATAACGCCACGACAAGTGGTTTTCCGTTCGGGTTTTTAGCAGCAAAACAACATTTCAAACTAGCGAATGAGTAACTCAATTCTTTCCCATTTCTTCCCTCCCGCAGGAAATGGTGCATGCCAAAGATCCCCCGGCGCACTATCTCACCAAGCTGCGTACGTACCTGGACCCGAAGGCATCCCGGAGTCACAGGGTAAGTTTGCGAGCCGTTGGACACATTCGGCTCAACACATCCTCCAGATCATCAGTATATAGTGTTTCATCGTTGTTGTCACGTTCGGGACGCGGTGTGTCATTCGAGCTGTCCGTATCGGAAGCGCTACGTGCCAGTTCTTCCAGAGCCTGCTCCACTTAACAGAGCACGCCGGACGGTGGGGGGATCACTTCCGTCCCTGGCAGGGTGTGATCATTGACCAATGGTTAAGGTAGTACCGGTGGGAGTTGATTTACTGCAAGATATCGACTTTCCCGCAACGCCCTTGCCCCTTTCCAATCAACGTTGCGCTTCGCTGCTTCCTCCCGGAAAGATCTTTCCTCTCGTCGGTTCTTGCGGAATTAACTTACCCACAAGGCCCGTGCCATTTACGTTTCTCACCCAAATAGGAAATCAGCGATGCTTAACGTGACGGCCGTATCGCTGTCACGTTACGCGATCGATTTCGAATCATTTGGTCCACGATGAGAGCTTTCTTGCGGCTGGTTTGGCTGTGTTCCGAGGCATGCAATATTTTACGGCTTCAATGGTAATCACAATCTGCATTATTTTTACTGCCAACCAGTCGAGGTCGGCAACATTGAAGGCGGAGGTCATTTCGATGCTGTCGCACTAGCAAAATGATGCATGAATCAACGCATGAAGCCATAAGTAAAAGCAAATTAAACAATGTGAATCAGCTCCCTAAGCTCAGTAATGGTTCGACGATTTCCAGCCACTTTTTGACACTATTTTTACCTTTCTCCACAGAAACGAAAGATGGTCGGAGAGTCAACGTCTACACAGGTTTTGCGAGATCTTGAGATATCCCTGCGTACGAACCACATCGAATGGGTGAAGGAATTCCTGGACGACGAAAACCAGGGCCTAGACGCGTTGATAGACTACCTTAGCTTTCGCTTGGCGATGATGCGCCATGAGCAGCGCATCCTGGAGGCGAAATCGGAATCGGACGAAGGCCTGACGACGAAGGAAACGGCGGCCAACAGCTCGTACGGCAGTAATGAGACGAACCATAAAATTGCACCGAACGGTTTCATGCGCCCCGGGCTGGGCGACATGCTGGATAGTCCGAGCATTAAGCGCCGATCGCGGCACATCGCCAAACTGAACATGGGACTCACGACGGATGACATCCACGTATGCATCATGTGCATGCGCGCCATTATGAACAACAAGTACGGCTTCAACATGGTCATCCAGCACCGGGAAGCTATCAACTGCATCGCGCTCAGCCTGATCCACAAATCGCTCCGCACGAAGGCGCTGGTGCTGGAGCTGCTGGCCGCGATTTGCTTGGTGAAGGGAGGGCACGAAATAATCCTGTGCGCGTTTGACAACTTCAAAAAAGTGTGCTCGGAGCAGCGACGCTTTCAGACGCTGATGGAATATTTTATGAACTACGAGCTGTTTAACATTGACTTCATGGTGGCGTGCATGCAATTCGTTAACATTGTCGTCCACTCGGTGGAGGATATGAACTATCGGGTGCACCTGCAGTACGAGTTCACCGCGCTCGGGTTGGACGAGTATTTGGAGAAGCTCCGCTTGACGGAGTCGGAGGAGCTGCACGTGCAAATATCGGCCTACTTGGACAATGTGTTCGACGTGGCCGCACTGATGGAAGACAGTGAGACGAAAACGGCCGCACTGGAGCGGGTGAACGAGCTGGAAGATGAGCTGGGCCGGGCGTTGGATCAGGCCAGTGAGTTCGAGCGGGAAACGCTGTTCAAAATCAGCGAGCTCGAGGCGAAACTGAGCCTGATGCGCAGCGAGCGGGACGATCTGTACAACAAGCATGTGGCGGCCAAGGAAGAAATGTTTAAATTGAATCAAGCGCTAATGCAGCACGAACAGGAATCCCAAAGTAGACAATCGAAGCTTCTTGAGTTTGAAAATCTAACCAAAACACTTCCGAAAGGAACGTCGCTCATCGAACTATCCAACCTGCTCGCCAAGGGTGGTCTGTCCGAGCTTAGTCCAACGGGAGCAAACGGGGGTGCCGGGGGTCAGCAGCAAGCGCCACCGATACCACCACCTCCCGCACCACCCATACCTTCGTCCAATGCTCCAATGCCCCCACCACCACCCTGTCCACCAGCGCCCCCGATCGGGTTGTCAAACGGAGGTGGTGAACCACCGAAAGCTCCTCCCAAACCGCCCACCTTTATTCCAGTGCCACCGCCCATGGGTGGACCGCACGGTGGCAACGCGCTGCACTGCACCGACGGTGCGATGACCATAAAGCGCAAGGTGCAACCGAAATACAAACTACCCACGCTCAATTGGGTTGCACTCAAACCGAACCAGGTGCGGGGTACGATCTTCAACGAGCTGGATGACGAGAAGCTGCACCGGCAGATCGACTTTGTCGACTTCGAGGAGCGGTTCAAGATCGGCATGGGCGGCCCTGTAAGCAACGGCAACTGTGATATGGACGGGCTGACCGCGTTCCCCAGCAAACGGTTCAAGAAACCCGAGCACATTTCACTGCTCGAACACACGAGATTGAGAAACATTGGTAAGCAAGCAAGCAAGCGAGCAGCCAACCAACTGTTGGTGCAAAAGTGTACGGATTTGTTCGAAAATGTTTCCCTTTTTTACAGCAATATCTCGAAGGAAGCTAGAAATGCCCGCTGAAACCGTCATCAAAGCGATCAACAACCTCGATCTCAAGCTTTTGTCCCTGGAGAACGTGGAATTGCTGCAGAAGATGACACCGACGGACCAAGAGCAGAAGCTTTACAAAGAGTATGTGATAGAGAAGAAAGATCTGAACCAGCTGACCGAGGAGGACAAGTTTATGCTGCAGCTGACGAAAGTCGAACGTATCTCATCGAAGCTATCGATTATGAACTATATTGGAAACTTTTTCGAAAGCTGGCACCTCATTAGTCCGGTAAGATATCGTTGATTTGAAAATGTTCCCATATCTTCCAGCTTACGTGAAACGAATCAAACCTAATCGTTTACCCTTCATATTTTTAGCAAGTGTACTCCATCATATCCGCATCCTCCTCCATTAAATCGTCGGAAAAATTCCGTGCGGTGTTGGAGGTGATTCTGGCATTTGGCAACTATCTCAACAGCAGCAAACGAGGTCCCGCTTACGGGTTTAAGCTGCAGTCACTCGACACTTTGCTCGACACTAAATCGAACGATAAGCGCATGAGCCTTATGCACTACATAGTGGCCACCATCCGGCAGAAGTTCCCTGAACTAATGAACTTCGACACGGAGCTGTTCTGCATCGACAAAGCCGCCCAGGTGTCGCTGGAGATGCTAATTTCCGACGTGAACGAGCTGGAAAAGGGGATGGAAACGGTGCGCAAGGAAGCGGATTTGCGTGGCAAAGGAACCCAAAGCCACGTGTTGCGTGATTTCCTGGCAAACTCGGAGGATAAGTTGAAGAAAATTAAATCTGATTGCAAAACGGCACAGGTACGTACGAACGACGCAAGCGTTGCAGCGGTTAGCAGCCATGTATACTAACAAATGGATTATGTTTTACGCGTTAGGAATCATTCAAAGAATGCATCGAATACTTCGGCGAATCTTCAAGGAATGCAGATGCAAACGCATTCTTTTCCTTACTAGTCCGATTCGTGCGAGCATTTAAGGTACGTATGAAAAGTTATTGACTCACAGTAGGCGTGTTATTCGATGCTAACACATGTTTTCCCATTTCCCTCGGATTTTTTTTTCAGATTTGTGATCAGGAAAACGAACAACGACGGCGATTAGAAGCGGCTGCACTTCAAGCGTCAACCAAGAAGGACGAAGAGGAAAAGGTGGTGCTGCGAAACAATAAAATCAATCAAAAGAAGCAACAGGTACGCCCTCTGGTCAATGGTAATTCTTACCGACTGTCCAGCAGTTTTCTACAAAACCTAACCCATATGAACCGGGAACTGCAACACATGTTTGGTCCGGGTAGCACCGCCGGTAGCTAATTTTAAAACGCCTTTAATATGGGACAAAATATGCATCAATGCATCGGCGACGAATCGATGCGTTGCTACGGGCGATACATGGGAGCCATGGTCGAGCTCATTTTGGTTCATGGGACTTTTTTCACATGTGGGTGCGCACGTGTTTGTGTGTGTGTACTAATATTTATATCAAGATTTTTTTCTTTTTTCGTCGTGTGCAACATTTTGCGTGAAGTACATTGCGTTTAAAATATACCTCACTAATTTCTTATAATTTCCATATTAACACAGTCGCGTGCCTTTTACATCGATACATAGTGTCTATATGTAACATTCAATATGTTTTTTTTGTTTTCGTTCGCTTTGTTATGATTTCGATTTCTTTAATTTCATGTGGTTGCTATATACCCTTAGACGAGCTTGTGTGCTTTGAGTTGAAAAGACAAATCGAGTCAATTTTGTTAGCAGCATCCACTAGTCAATATACATAGAGAGTTAGTAGACTCCATGGAGATATAATAGCCTTGAATAATTGTTGCGTGTTTAATTTGTATAGATAGCTCGTTTTGCAAAACCCATTGTAATGTTCATCGAAATGGATATTAAGATAGTGCGATTTATTTAATTTGTGATTTGTTTTTCTAAATCAACATTGTGTAATTATCCGCTCAAACTGCCACTCTAATTCGCTAGATGCTTCATTTTGCGTTAATAAGTTGATAATAAAATTAACTAACCTAAGCCATTGTACATTATTGTTTCGATGTAATTTCTAAGTTCATCCGTGAAAAAAATGTTTTTTTTAGAACACAAAAAAACCCTAATTAGTATGTCACCTTTTGTACCACAAACCCAGTCATTGGTGCAACTATGTTTAAATTATCTTAAAGTATATCACCTCGTAGCGTAATACACACTTTTATACGCTACTACAATTCATATACTACACAGAAAATAAAAGAAAATAAACTACGTTAACATTACGATTACGTCCTATGTATAGTGGAAAAAGATGCTGCTTCGGGTTGGTGTTGTTTTTTTGTTATTTTTTTCAGTGTTATCATTTACTCAATGGTTGTAGTTGGTAAGCTGTTTTATTTATATTTTCAGTTCAGTTCGTTTACACCATTTTGTTTTATTTTTTTGTGATGATTGCACCAGTATCTCTGGTACTGATTTAGTTCCATAATTGCAGCTAATCAAAACGAATAATAGCACATACATATGTAACAATTTTTCGCTTATGTATATTAGTGTTTTTTAATGTTTATTTTTTTTCCTTTTTTGCTTGTTTATTACTTTTTATTACTTGCTTACTTCCCCTATGAGTTGTGCATGGTTTGCACAGAATTTAGTTTAAAGCATGTAACACTCAGTAACGTACTAATACAAAGCCACACACACAACTAATATAACTTTTCCTTTTGAAATTACGTGCTGGTATACACCATACATTTACGGCGGAATCTGTTGGACTGAACTATATCAAAATTATAATCTACAGGAGGCGGTCATCAACGAGCTTAAGTTGAAAGCAAATGCTGTACGAGAGAAGAAGTTGCTGCAGCAGGACGAAGTTTACAACGGCGCGTTAGAGGACATTTTGCTGGGTTTGAAAAACGAACCATACCGTCGCGCTGATGCAGTGCGGAGGAGTCAACGCAGGCGGATTGACAGTAATCGGCTTTCGCGTACGATGGAGGAAGTCGAAGTCTAATGCTGCATATCATTCATTTCGGTTGAGTTTATGAATTGTAAAAGTTGTAATTTTTCCTACCCTTTACGTTGTGTTATCGGTACTAGTTTGTTGGTGTTTTACCGTGCTAAGGAAAGTTGTATATGTTTGCGGGTATTCATCAAACTACCGTTGTATGATATTTGTTACAATTGTATATAATTGGTTTTCAAGAAGTCAAGCTTGAATTTTTAATATTTACAGTAATGTATTATTATTATTCGTTCCTGTGTTTTGTTTAAGAATTCTAAGTAATTGGAACGGAAATGTAATTAAACGTAAGTCAACCAATTTTAATCCACATCAGTGTGTTCGCGTACATCCAGTCTCTCTAGCGAATGACAAAATAAAACGAAACACATTCCATTCCCATGCGCTATGTACTATGTGCTGCAGTAAGCAGCGTGAATTATTTTCTTCAATTTAAATCGGACATAAAACAATCTCAACATTCATAAGCAGGGTAAGGGAATGCTTGAATGCTTGCACATAAATCGTACCACATTTCCGCAGTTCAGAGCTCACTAATTTGGTGCGATTTTCTACACCCTTAATAAACTCGGCATGGTAGTTTTTTTTGTGATGGAATAAATTCATGAAAAGAATAGCCTTGGCAACGCACAATACGAAGAAACTAAAAAGGGACTGATGATAAAGCTAATATTTTGAAACTTTTATAACTTACAGCAATTTATATTAGAAACCACTCAAGCCAAACTAATTATGCCCACACACGTCTGCACACTCGCCAGCACGGCTGTTAGTGGAAGCATTAACTCAGTGAAAAAGAAAAAAAACAAACGTTGGTGCTGCCAAAATTGAAACGAAAATTTGCTACACGCACACTAGAGAGGACACTATCAATAACGACATATATTTGTATCCAATTTATCTTGGATGGTTGTAGAAGCGATCAAATACATACAACTTTTTCTTGCTATATTCTTGTAAAGGATTTGTATGAAGGAGTTTTCAAGTTATTGCATTAATATACATACATGAATCGAATCTTGTCTGCTGCGGTATCTTTGTGAAAGAAAGAAACACTTGCAATATTATTATTATTTGTGTTGTTTTTGTTTCTTTTTCTCTTCCGTTTTACTTACCGTTTGCTTTACGTTTTAATATACCAGCGATAAATTCAATCTTAAACGCATCAAAAATATCTATTCGCATGGTAACGAATAGTTTTTGCACAATATGATAAACACAAATAAACTACATAATTTTCATTACTCAAACAAAAGATCTCTTGGTTAAGGCTTGCTAAATTAATTAAATCAATTTAAATTATTTGCACAATACTAATAAAATATCAAATCAGATAAAACCTGAGGTTTAATTGATTTTTTATTTTTTCTGTGCAACATATTAGATAACATAGATACATGTTACGCAAAAATAAGATAAACCTCGCAAAAATAAGATACTGCCGTTTATACAACCATGCAACGAAGCCATTTATGCTTACAAAACACATAACGCACATTCATTTCCAAACTTTTGTTTTATTTCCGCCTACTGTGTTGCTGCTGCTATTTCGCGCACAAAGCTCAGCTTTTCAGCTTTAAAACGATTCCAGTACGGCATCAATCGTTGCGCCAGCACTGAGATGAATGAAGTTCACCATTTCCGCCGGCATGCGATGGGAGAAGTTGCAAATCTTTTCGTCGTTGATGCGGATCGAAAAGTGCGTATCTTTTACTCTGATTTCCAGCGTAAACGAATCACCCACTCCGATGGGGCAGCCTCCGCTGCGCTCCTCGTCCTGCCAACAGTGGCCGACGTACGTATTGCGTACGATTCTTCCGTCTCTCGGTCGAATGCTTAGGTGCAGGGCCGTATCATCCCGTGGTTCCACCTCCGGCCCGAACTGAAGGTTAATATTAAACCTGCGTGCAAAGGGAAAACATGTGGTATACGAAAAACTGCAACCGATCGCAGTAGCAGTTGGTGGTTCAGTACACTGACCTGTCATCTGTCAGTGTTCCTTGAATGATCAGTTTTTTGCCCGGTTGCAATCCACCGAGGATAGCACCTAAGCAGGGCAATTCCTGCGATGCCGAGCCGACCGGAAACCGAGGGATTGATACAGAAAAATCGTTTACGTTATCGACGAATAGTGTCCAAAAGGAATTATATTTCTTACCGGATTGAAAAATGGAAGCATCATTGCCATCGCGACCGTTTTATATCGCGCGTAACACGCTGTGCACCGTCAAAAGTTACTTGCAAAATAGTCCGTGTTGCATTGGTACATCGTTTACTGAAGCAGAATTTTAATCTAATCGATATCATCCCACCAAAGCCTCGCAAATCATCGCACGGTTGCAGGTTGTTTCATATCGAAATATTTGTTCTTTCACATAATGTATCTTCTGTATGCCTTATGTGTAACATTCGAAAGAAAAAATGTGCCAATATGAAAACAAAGCGCTCGAAATGACGAAAGAGGTTCAACAAATTCGATTTCTGTCCCACCGCCTGTAGCCACCGCTCTTATCATACGGTCTCTATCTATGAATAATCGGGAATGATACAATGAACGGTTCGATAAGGATGGTGAACGCTAAACAGTGCGCCGCTGCTCAAACTGCATTAAACGGTTGATTTATCAGTTGGCAGGAGGACCACCACCAACAGTGTCGTGCATCTCAGTGAACGTTTTTCATATACCGCAACCACCATGTCTCAACTACCCGTGTACAACCCGGTGAATATTACTTTCTTTTGCGTTAGCTTTCGCCAACAGCCACTTGACGCGTTGAATACGTAACCGTTTCTTTTTGGTATGCTTTCTTTCAGCCTTCACCGTTCCTTGGCATCCTTCCGGTTGGTTTGGGATTGTACAGAAAGATCACAATACGCGGTCGGATGACGCACGATATGTAAGCGCACGGTGATTCACTCCACGCGGGTTTCCTCACATCGTCATTGCTCATTGTTGCAGGTTCAACATCAACCTGCAGGTTGGCCCCAACGTCGATCCGCGGGATGATGCAGCGCTGCACATTAGCATACGACCGCGCGAGGGGCTGATCGTGCGGAACACGTACCAATTTCGTAGCTGGGGCGTGGAGGAACGCTTCGGTGGATGCCCGGTGCAGAAACGATCGTACTTTGATATCAGCATTATTGTGAAACCGGACAGCTACGGAATCGCCGTCAACGGGTGCCACTTCTGTGACTTTAACCATCGGTTACCGTACGCCTCGGTACGCTTCATTCACACCGGTGTCGGGGCCCAGATCGATGCCATCATAACGGAGTAACACTTCGATCTAGCAAGCACTGACACTATTATTAGATAAGGACTTTAAGGGAAGCTTAAGCCAACATTACGGAGGGTCGAATGTGTGTTTTATACAGGATTTTAATTTTAATACACTTTCCACATAAGACGTGTGCCGGTACGTTGTTCATGAAAGAATCAAACCAACGAATTATACTGCAAAAAATAGTCGGCTGTCGGTGGCTCACCTAGAAGAAGAATTATAGTAGTGGAAAGCATTGGATTGACTCGAAATGGATCGCAACGATTCTTATCGCAATCACCGATTTGTGCACTCTCATGGCATTGCTCGATAAATATATGGCATCCGGCTATGATAAGGCCCGCTACTCAAAAACGATTCATACACCAGGCGATCCGACCTGGCGTGCAGCACGATCCAGACCCGAAGCTTAACGCGGATTATTGTTTCCAGTCGGCAAAGATAGGCAAAGTTGATGTGCAATCGCGACGGACTTTAACACATGGTCAGTGGTGTGGTGGATGTAATGTGACATGGTTTATTGACTGCACGACCTTAAAGCTACCACTAGCAGGGCGCTAGAGCCTTATTCCGACGTGATGGCATCGATGTTGGCACCTTCGCCGATGTGAATGAAGCGAATCGACGCGTACGGCATGCGGTGGTTAAAGTCGCAGTAGTGTGCACCGTTGACCGCAATGCCAAAGCTATCCGGTTTCACCGTAATCGTCACGTCGAAGTACGTCTTTTTCTGCACCGGGCACCCGCCGAAGCGTTCCTCGATGCCCCAGTTGCGGAACTGGATGGAGTTGCGGATAATCACGCCATCCCGGGGGCGAATGCTAATGTGGAGGGCCGTGTCGTCGCGCGGGTTGGTGTTCGGTCCCGTCTGCAGATTGATGTTGAATCTGAAATGCGGAGCATGCGGGGATGAGCATTGGCTGGATTTTCCACAATTTCCGCACACACAAATTACTCACTGGTCATGAGTCATCCGTCCGCGAATGGTGATTTTTCGGTAAATACCCAATCCAGCGGGCAGATGGGCCAGGAAGGGGGTTGGCTGAAATGTTCCGTTCCGAGTACGAATGTTTTAGTGTGTTTATTTCGAATGACTCAAACCAGCACCACCTACCGGATTGAACACGGGCAATTGAGACATCGTGACTGCGGGTGGCACTTCTAGCTCGGCAAGATTCGTCGATCGATCGTACCACTTGTTCACTTGGGCGTTGCTTCGACTGTACTAACGCCCAACACTGCGCTGGGCATGCATCGATGATAGATACTGTTGCAAAAAACAATGATAAGAAGAATAAAATACGTATGATAAGATTATTTTATGAAAAATGATGGCATGAATCAGCGTCGGTATCGGCATTTGCTCACACACCTGCCGCAATGACCTTACGAAACAGTTTGAGGACAGAGTCGGAATGCCCTTTGAGGAAAGTTTTTGATGCTTTCGAAATCGTTACCGGTATATTAGAAAAAGATTCCCACGTTTCCCTATTTAAGGTGTACGATAAGAAGAATGATATATTGAAATATATTCCGATACATTCGATTATCTTACGTTTAAAATTACTGTTCAAGCAATATTACTTTTTCATTACCTGCCACTATACAACCCCGGTACAAGCGCTGGTTCTTATAAGACTTAGCCGTAACCATCCTGGAACAGTTTTACAGGTGTTAAATGACCCCTCATTTAGTCGGGAGGAGCTACAGTTCTAATCTAAGAAATAAACGGATTTCAAAAGCTTCAAAGAAAGCTTAAACCCATATTTGCAATAGTGCAATAATTAAAGTGAAAATCGCTTGTTGATAACTGTAACAGTTAACAATAGTGTCAATAAACACCACATTGGATCGTTAGTGTTACACGGAAAACCTTCTTCTATTAGTTGAATTACTTGGGAACTCAACGTATCTCGTCTAGGGAAATTGTGTGTAGGGACATTGTTTCCTTTTGCGTGGAGGTATTCTTTTACGGAAATTACTTGTTAAAAGAAAAAAAACAGTCCGTTTATGATAATTGGTACTTTTCGTAGGCTTCAATAAGGAGCATACATCTGCCCGGTTGCACACCCTTGCATGTTGCGTTACATCGTCGACACCTTTGTATTTTACGTTACACCGTTGGACACCTTTGACTAACAATACCAGGAATACTCGGCGAACTCCTCACAGTTTTGTTGATGCTTGCATACATTCTGTGTTTATAGAAAACCTTAATAAAATTAAAGTGCTCAACCGTGAAATATTTACCGACTGTAGTTTGCGCCTGCAAGATAAAAATCCTGGTTCTGCTGGATTTGCTTTTTTAATTCGTGGCTTGAAAATTCTGTACCGTAACACCCTCCGTTCGAAAACATGGAAGGCATTGGCGTCCATACGTCAGGATGACCCAGAGCTCGTGCCTGTAGAGAACTATCGGACGTATCAAGGTGCGGTACATCGCACGTTTAGTGTGGTGTTAGAATCTTCAGAATATCAGAGACCATAGTAGGCACGATTCCTCTGAGCAATGCGTCTCCGGATTGCGCTGCTCATATTGCTGTCCGAAGTAATGATCGTGTCGAGGTATCAGCACTTCGGTAGGTAGCTCCTCTCGAGATCATCGCCGTCAATTGATACTCTGCTCCCCAGGCAGGCCCTACCGCGGTCAGAGCCTCCGGTAAGCAGGTATTTCGTTTTAGCCGCATTGATCATTAGTCCAATCCTGGCTGCTTCGCCTTTCAGTCGGGTGTACTCTTCGCACACCGCCGCATTTTTGGAGGATTTGCCGCAGAGTGAAGAATTGATCCAACAAAACCGGCTTGGTAGCTTCCGGAAAAATCTCTGGCAAGTGGCGTGAGACGGCAGAAGAGTACGGGACAGGACCTTGTAGGCAACATTGAGGACCGTGATGGCACTGTAGTTGGCACAGTCCAGTTTGTCGCAGTTTTTATATACTTGGTGGATGGTACCCAGTTTCCACTCCTCCGGTAGTTATTGCTGCTCCCAAATCTTTACGATCAGCTGGTGCATGACGACAAGCAGCCCGTCCCAAGGGCCCATCTTGAAGAGTTCCGCGCCCAGTCCATCGCTACCAGCTTCAGCCTTTTAATGACACTGGAAGCCTCGTCTAAGGATGGCGGGGGCACGTCATCGCCCGCATTCTGGTTGATTCGTTGCTCGATTCTACCACTCACGCCTGCTCCGGAATCTCCTGCTTCCGCTCCGTTCAGGTGTCCGTTGAAGTAGTATTTCCACCATTCGATCACCTCTCGCTCATGCTCAAGAATCCCCAATGTCGAACCATTCCTTTCTTTGGCTACGCACTACGTGACCGATTGTTAACTCGGCTGTGTTGCTGACGGCCAATTTTTGTCGTAGTTTTACCATCACAAGAAAATGGTTAGAGTCGACGTTTCCTCCTCTGTAGGTCCTGACGATAATAATGTCCGAGAAATATCTTCCGTGGTCAATTTGGAAGTAGGCCTGCAGTGCTACATCTCCAGGTATAGCTGCAGCGAGATTTATGCTGGAAGAAGGTGCTGCGAATGGCCATTTACTTGGAGGAGAAAAAATTGATGAAGCGAAGCCCATTGTCGTTGGTTAGCTGGTGAGCGCTGAAATTGCCAATTGTCGGTGTATATGCCTCCTTTATCTCTCTCTCTCTCTCTTTCCCTCTCTCTCTCTCTATCTCTTTCTCGCTCTCTCTCTCTCCCTCTCTCTGAGCATTACGGTCTCCGATGACGATCTTCTCAGGTTGAAGAAGCGGCCTCGTAACCTCAGCCTGCACATTCTGTTACTGATCGGTGGCCAACCGATCACCTTTGTCGCATCGCTCCTAATACCAGGAACGCTGTACCGAGCTCGAAAGAATTCGGGTATTTCCGGGGGATGTCAGGGATCTGCAGTTCCATGTATCGAGTTTCCAATCGTGAATCGTTTTTCGTTGCATAGGTTCGTTATGAAAGTTCCGATGTTGGTGAAAATTTGATTTTCCTTCCGTTGCAATGGTACTGAAAGCGGCTTGCAAGGCCTATCCCTCAGCATGGGATGCCTACGAACACGATCCTAACCATTAAGAGTCCTTAGGCAGGGACTTAGAAGGACGCCAGCCAACCCTGACATGGATACAGACGCTTACCATCTCCTCTCTCAAATTAGCCATATCATCCATCTTCCTAAGGGGTTGGGTTTCCCCGTGTATCCATGCTCAGATATGTGGAGTAACATGTTACCGTTCTTTAGGTCGTGGACGTTTTGAGCAGGAGTAGGGTACAAAGAGCCTAAGTAGCCTGCAAGAGGAGTCGGTTTCGTATCCGTACCAGTGATGCATTTCTACATCACTGTCAACAGAACAATGAAGAGATTGCCTCAAATAATTTAAGCAACCAAGCAACCAGCATCATAGCAACCGTTACTACAAAAAATCTTCTGGTCCCGGTAAACTCTCCTGGTCCCTGGAGTCACGCAAATGGAGCTCGATTACTCAGACAACTGCAGAAAATGAATGACCGTTTGGACATTTCCAGTGTATTTGAAGATTCTTCGAAGTAAATCAGTGTCCGAGTTAAGAGCGTAGGTTTTGTTTGGTAAACGAAAACTAGTTTTGTCGAAGTCGCCTACTGCGCCAAGCACTAATCGCTTTAAAATTTATGGACTGGAATCTTCAATGTGCCGGTGAACTATACTCTATTGAAACAGATTCTTCACCTTCCCTTACTCTTTGTATTTTCTCAATCTATTAATGCCAATCTGGCTCACCGATTAGCTGAAAATAATTTATTATGTAATAATCTTGTTTATTCCTGATTAGTAACGTATTTTCTTTGTACACATGCACCAATCACGATCTCTATACTGGGCAGAAATTCAAATAAAATAACAATCTTCAATGTTTCAATCATCAGGGCTTTCACATTGATCGATATAATCGCTCGTGGTAGTGATCAATGCAGGGGGGTGTTCTTAAATAATTGCACCAACTGAAAAATAAGACATAATACATTATTAATCATCTCGAACATTTGCTTCGATAAGCGATGGGGCGTCTATCAAATCTGGTATTGCTACTGACACTAAATTTTCAATCGAAGCTTCTTTTCAAGGACACTTTACTTTGGCACTCATTTTGTAAACTCTCAGCTCATTCGAGTTGAAAATATACAAAATATAATTAGATAACTAACTTCCCCAGCAAGATTTTAGATTAAAAAAATAATTGCAACATGGCATTTATACTTACTTCATCGTACCGTTCACGATCGGCTTGGCGTTTTTCGATATCAGATACAATGTAAAGAAACGCTGGATCCTGTGCAATGCTGTAAAATTGTAACCAAACCACGGTTAGTTCGACCGTACTAACTTAAACGATTTCTATCTCGTTCCAACGTACCTTGTCACAATTTGCAACGCGTTGCGCGTTAGCCATCTTCGGTACGCTTCGTATCCGGTGGCCGATTTCTGGTAGACAGCGGAGAGAATCGTTTGCCATTCTCCAGTGCTAGGATTGGCCAGTATGGAATCGAGGAACGCATCCAAAAACTCATCATTCTCGGAGCACGCCAGTGCTTGGATCATACGATTGCGTTCGCCCAAATCTGTCAGCGTCTGGAGACGCGTCCACAATTCGTCTAGCAGGCTGCGCTCAGCGATGGTAGCGCCGCCACAGTAAACACTCTCTTTAAGATAGGCTGGCAGGGGGCCGGATCCTGTGAAATCGTTTACCATTCGAGCTAATGCTTCCGTACGGCAGTCGCTTCTGCCCGATCGACAGCTCCATTCGATCACGGCACTGCGAAGATCTTGCAGTTCATGTGGATCATTTGGTGATTCATCAAAGCCTACCGCATTAAACACGGTCGACATCAGTGGTGCTATGAAACGCTGCCGTAGTAATGTTTAGAAAGAAAGTAAAACAAACTTGACTTGATACTCCTCCAGCGCAGTGATACTCACAGAAAACGCATCGAATGCAGACATGTCCACAATCAAAGCGCTCCTCAGAACGCCAAGATTATCGTTGGCAAAAGCGACCGTCCAAGGAATGGCATCCACTTCCTCGTCGACATAATGCAGCAAGCTGTACAGCACGTTCGACCTTACACGGTCGCTGTAGTATAGCTTGAAGCAATCATCAATCAGCTGCCCTCGGGAGACAGGTGCGATAATCGTGGGGTTCGTATGCAATCGCGATATAATTCGCTCCCATAGATCCTCATCATAATTGACACGATAGTAGCCGGTTTGGTGGGGATTGACTAGCACGAATCCATCCAGCAAAGAGTCCTCCGCCAAGGAGACCTGCGAGGTGCCCTGAGGAATCCAAAATTGTTTCGTTTCCAGTGCGTTTTCCGACTGTATATTGTACGCGATCGGTATCCACCACGTGCGATTGCTGCTAATCGTCGATTCGGGATAGAGGAAATGCTCCTGGTGGAAGATCAACTCGCCTTGCTGGTATGACACCGTGACCAGCGGGTAGCCCGACTGATAGATCCAAGGTTTCATGATCGTCGCTACATCGAAGCTGAGCGGTAAAATTGCATCTTCTCGCACCGCAATCTGCAAACTTTCGAACAGATCGTCCGGTGTAACGGCTCGGTCCTTGCTACACGTCGACGAAATCAGGGAAGCAGTTAGTGCACGAAAGCTATTATCAACAGTTAAGCTTGTCGCAGTAAAACTACCTACTTTGTGCTGATGTAGCGCCGAACTCCCTTCAAAAACGTTCGCTCACCGAGCGCGTGGTGGAACATGCGGAACACACTGCCTCCTTTCTGATAGGAGATGAAGTCAAACATACGCTCGATATCGCCACGACGTTCCACTTCGTAAGAGATGGGCCGCACGGTGAGGTCGCAATCCAACAGCAACGCAACTTGCAAAGCTTCCGTGGTGAACTTTTCACTAAATCTAATAGTTGGCTCTATCTGCAGAAAAAAAAACGTAAACGAATGCATACGCGGTTAATTCGATAACCGGAACGTTGTTTACTCGCTTCGTTTACCGTGCTGCTGAGGTAGTACTCGTAGAAGGTTGCGAATCCTTCGCTCAGTGACAAATCCGACCACCAGTGCGGTGTAAGCAGATTGCCCAGGAACTGATGCACAAACTCGTGCACGACGGTGGCGATGACGTTCTCCTTGTCACGGTTCGTCCCTGTGGACTCGTCGTACAGCAGGTACAGCTGATCGTAGATGACTAAACCCCAGTTTTCCATCGCAGCGAAATAAAAGTCCGGTATTGCTAGTTGGTCCAGCTTGGGCAATTCGTACGGTTGGTCAAAGTGCTCCTCAACAGTCCGAATAACGGTGGCACCGAGGTTCAGGCCGTACGATTGCGCATTGGACGTTACGGTCGGTGGTGCAATCAACTCCATGCTGATGGTGGACGGTGGTGCCTTCAGCGATAACCGTGCGCTCACAAAATCGGTTGTGATGGCGAAAGCGACCAGGTACGTCGGCATCCTCGGCGTGGGCCGGAATCGTGTTTGCTTCAAACCGTTTCCGCTAATAAGCAGAATGACAATGATGAACACAAAGATAGGAAGATCCAAAACGCAACCAAAAACGAACACTCTACTTACACAATCGTAGTGGATTGTAGTGGCATGTTGGAGTACACCTTCGTCGCCAAGCCGCTGGTGATGATTATGGTGAAGGTAGCCCTGATGCCGGGCTCGTCGTAGCACGGAAAAGCCGTACGAGCATCCACCGGTTGAAATTGAGTTACCGCGGCGTACCGTAGCTGACCGTCGTCCGCCGTGTACGACGTTCTGTAGAATCCGCCCAAGTCGTCTCGAACGGTATTTTCGAACTGTATCGTCAGCTGATAGACGCCCAGCTGCAACGCGGACCCCGTCGTAAATGTGACCGTTTCACGTTCCGCGTCCTCCTCGATGGAAACAATCGGCAGTTGCAGTTGATTCGAATTCCTAACCTCAACCATCGTGAGCTTACTGCGCATCGAATGAAGCACAATCGAGCTAGTAGGCCGCTGCACTCGTATCCTCATGGCAACCGTGCCGGTGTAGCTAAAGTCTTCCTCGTGAACCTTCGTACTCAGCTCCACGACGTAACTCTCCGGGATGGTGTCGTTCGGCAGCCTGTACGATGATGCATCTCGGGCCGTTTTTTCACTAAACTTTTCGTACCTCACCAAATGCAGTGCGTTACGATCCACGCGTCCTGGATGCTGTGCGCGTCGGCCACCGAAGGATGCCGTGATGGTGGAGGATTGCGCCCATAGCTCCACCGGTGCTAGTAAAACACAAAACAGTAGCAAAGACAGACCCATCGTGCAGGACCTGTACTGTACTGTGCCCCACAAAACTAACGCAAAACCGCGAACAATCAGCCGTACAAATCCTTCTTCACCTCCGCTCGGTACGAATGCACGTGAAGCAATCGCAGCAACCTGTCACACTGAGCTGTCAACGGTACGGTTACTGCTGTTTTATGTGCACGCAACGGGGGTTGTTTTTTTTTTGGCAAAATGTATGACTTAACCATCAAAGGTTAAGCGATCTAATCGCAAGCACTGCGAATGCAATGGGACACGAAGATTTCACACGCATTGTACGTACAATGATTCATTTACTTTTATCAAACTCATACGAAGGAAACAATGCCAGCCAATTAAGATACGGAATCGATTTCAACAATCAATCCTTAACATTTTCGTAACGAAACAAAAAAAAACGCACCGTAACGATAGTCTTCGGGTTGAAACAATTTTCCCAAGTTGAATGTGATTGTTAGGAAACGGTGCATGATGTGGCGGTACGATACGCAATGTGGCTATTTTGATGTGTCCTTGTTGTTTATTTCTATTTCTCTGATATCGTATCATAATAATCGTACACTAATGATCTTGATTCCGGAGTTTGCGTCACACCGTGGCATACCGGATCCTGGCTGCAGGAAACAATGGCCACCCTCACCCAATGGTCCATGCCACCCATTCGCAAAGGCTGAGTCACCCATTGGGCTAGCTTATCCCAGCAGCTGAACGGTGATCGCGACCAGTACGGCCGCTATCGATACACTAATCGTAGCTGCCCCATCATCATCGTCAACGGTCGTGGTTTGCACCTGCGTCGTAGTCACCGGTACGGTTGTAGTGACGGCGGGGGGGGCCACCGTTGTAGTAGTAACAGGAGCCGGCGCCGCAGTAGTGGTGGTAACCGGGGCAACGGTGGTTGTGTCCGTCGGTTCGGTTGGGTTGGTAATTTCCGCCACAAATTCCGTCAAAAAGCTGGACATCATCAGACCCTCGAATCCGTTCACCCAGTTCAGGTTGTCCTGGGCGGTGTTGCGCAGATTGGTGGCCGTCTGGCTGCTGACTCTGCTGCCCAGAGCGGTGATCAGTGTGTTGAGCTGGTGGGAGGAAACAGAACAAAACCGAAATATTACCCCGTTTATGAAGTGAAGCACACCTAACGGACCCCTTTCCTACCTGTGCCAGTTCGGCGTCGTTGTTCGTCCGGGAAGCGATGGCCGACAGGGCGGAGTTGAGCGTGGACGTAGAGAGCATGCTGACGAACTCGTTCACCAGCTGCGGATCCATCAGGAACTCGATCAGTGCGTCCACACCGATGCGGCTACCGGAGTAGACGGCCTGCACGACGCGCCGTCGCTCGTCCGCCCGGTAGTTGATCTCCACGCCGGTTCCACTGCCCAGCGCCGTGGTCAGGAACGCCTTCAGGTACTCCTTGTTGTGCGAGCAGCCGAGCGAATCGATCAGCATCGCCCGTTCGGCGATGTTCCTCGAGTCCATCATTTTACGGTACAGATACTGGAACTCGGTTTCACCGACCGATCGCATACCGTAGCAGTACGTCACGGACGCAATGTCCGGGTGCACGGTGAAGCCGGTGGTGCTCGTGGCTTCCGCCGTTAGCAGGGCGCGCGTCTTGGTCAAACAATCCGTGTACCCGCTGGCGCACGCCCACGTGGAGATGGTCTGCACCAGGTACTTGTGCAGCAGCGTGTCCTCCTCGGCGACCGCATCGATCGCGAGCAAGCCGTAAATGTTCTCGATCAGTGCGTCCACAAACACCAGGAAATCGTGGTAGGCGGCCGTTCCCCGGAGGCGGCTGTTGAAGTACGTTAGGACCACGTTTGCCGCCGTCCACGGTGCGTACTCTCGCTCGTTGCGCAAGTACGTCATCAGCCGGAGCGTGACACGCATATCGAGCCGCCCGGATCGTGCCAGCCAGTACGCGTCGTCGATCAGCTGCGCCCGGTTGAGCCGGTGAATGCTGGCGTAGTTGTCGAACAGGGCCTGGGTGATGAGCTCCCAGTTGTGATCGTCGTAGTTCACGCGGTAGTAGCCCACGTGCTGCTTGTTGAAAATGATCCACTCGTCGGCGGGCACGCCCGTTTCGATCCGTGCCGCCTTCGTCGCGAGCCACTGGAAGTCATCGAACTCGTTGAAATCCGCCCGAGCCCGCTGGACGAAGTTGTACGGAATCATCCACACGTTCGCGTTCGGGATCTTGCGATCGGAGTAGAACCGCTCCTGGGAGATGATCACGTCGCCGGTGTCGTACGAGCGGCGCACGTTCAATACCGGATAGCCGGCTTCGGTCGTCCAGGTGCGCATGATTTGGGCGACGGTCACACCGCCCGGCAGCACGCCCTTGCCCTCGATCGCACTCTGCAGACCCTGGTACAGCTGCTCATCGTTCGCCGACTTGTAGGTGCGATCGGTCAGGTACGTCCGCAAACCCGCCCGCCAGTTGTCGTCACCGAGCACGTGGCGCATCATGTTCAGCACGCTGCCCGCTGCGGAAAACGAAATGGAATTGAACGGATCGTCCAACCGGAACCCTTGGAACCCCCCTTACTTACACTTCGGATAGGCCACCCGATCGAAGAGGGCCGAAATTTCGCCCGGCGTGGCCGCGTTCCAGTTCATCGGCCGGGTGGAAACCAGCGCGTCCGGTACCATCGCCGCGTGGATGACCTGCAGGTTGAACAGCTCCCAGTACTCCTGCTCGGGGTAGGCCAGATGGGTGGCGTAGAACTCGTACAGCGTGGCGAACCCTTCGTTCAGCCAGATGTATTCCCACCATTCGGGGGTGACCAAATCACCGAACCACTGGTGGGCGTACTCGTGCGCAACGGTGGTCGCGATGTTCGTTTTCGTGCGATACGTATTAGCAGCCGGCTTAAACAATAGTAGTTCTTCCCTGCAATAAATAACAACATCAAAAAAAACCACCCGACCCCACCCCCCCGATTGCGGTCGATAAGCGATGGAGCGATATGGAGCCAGGTTAATGGGATGGTCCTTGCAATTTCCCCCGCCCTCCTCCTCGATCGTTGCTCTTATCACATCATTCAACGGCTTTACAGCTAGTCGAGCCAGTCAATCGATAATGGCAATGGCATGATAGGAGGGCATGATCAAGCCGAAACCGCGCGCTTACCTGTACGTCACGAGACCCCAGTTTTCCATCGCACCGGCCGCAAAGTCGGGTACGGCGATTTGATCGAGCTTCGGCATGTGCGCCCCGTACGCGATGCCCAGATGTTCGTCGAGTGCCGCGAGAATCTTGACGCCCGCTTCGAGCGCGAAGGACGCCTCGTTGAACGCGTTCGGGCGCACGAACACACGCTGGGTGCCGGAAATGCGGAATTGGAAATCGGACACCACGAACGCCAGCAGATAGGTGGACATGAGCGGTGTCCGCTGGAACGCGGTCGTGCGCATGCTGTCCGCCAGATCGACGGTGCTGGCCACCGGCATGTTCGAGATCGCACTGTACGCGTTGATGTGCGTGATCGACACGGTGAACGTTGCCTTCAGGGCGGGCTCATCGTAGCAGGGGAACGCCATGCGGGCGCTGGTCGACTCGAACTGCGTCGTCGCCAGGTAGCTGTCGGTGGGACGGAACGGTTCATCAGGATCAGCTGGAACCCGAAAGCCACCCGAAAGCCACCCGATACTTACACCCGCTCGTCCCTATCGTTGACGTACGAGGACACGTAGAAACCGTCGTCGTTGGTGGCGAGCCGTCCCTCGTACACCACCTCCAGCAGATAGAACCCGGGCTGCAAAACCGACGGGCTCGTGAAGGTGATATGCTCGAAGGTCGCATCGGTCGCGTACGTCACGTCACCGATCAGCTGCGGTGCACCGGTCACCCCGTCCGGTAGCGCGGAAAGCTTGGCCGACGTGATCACCAGGTTGCGATTGTGCAACACCAACCGATCGGTCACCTCCAGCACCTGCAGCTGAATGCCAACCGAACCCTGGAACGTGCGCTCGTTCCGGTGGATCTCCGTGCGGAGATGCAGATCGTAATGGAGGGGGACGGACGTTTTCGGCAGCCGGTAACGCTCGTCCACCGCCTGCACGGGTACGGCTACGGCGACAGTATCCGGATCGGTCACCGCCAGCTCCGGTTCCTGGTCGTATAATCCGCTCGCCTTAAACGGTGGTCTTTCGGCGCGTGTGAACACATTGGCGGGGCCGAGCAGACACCACAACCCCAGTGTAGCCAGAATCAACGAACGCACCATCTTCCAGAAGGTGGGCGGCGGGACCTTTTTGCGGGAAAAAATTTGTTCAGCGGGCACCGGGTGTACCTATCACCTATCACCTGGCAGCCTTAAAGGTGCACTAGTGAGCGAATTTCCTATGCCAAATGCTTTAATACCCGTTTGACAAATGTGATCTACACCACCATCACCCCCGGGCGGCGGCGGCGGCTATTAACAACGCAAGCAGGCAGGTATGGTATATCATCGACCAAAGAGATAAGATAATCCGCTTGGGTCATAATATTATATTGACGTTACGGCCCAGGCCCAGGTAAGAACCGTCCCTTATCCAATCTCCAAAACACGAGCGATGTGTTTCGATTGTACGACCCGCCGATCGCACCAGTATATCGTGCGATAATCTATCGCTTGCCCGCTAAAAACCCCTCACCGCACCCCCTCACCCCCCCCCCCTCACCCCTCGCACGCAGTCACTACTACCGGCTAAAGTAGTTGAAACAATCCTCGTAACGCTCGGTACGCTTTCGATTCTGAACCGTCATCTCGAACCCCGGGCGTGGTGCGTGTCCTGTATCAGTTTCCCCGTACGTTAAATCCTCTACGTACGTACGCATCCGGGGTGCCGGTAGCGCACTCGAATCATCGTACAAACAAACGACACGGCGCAAACCAGCGCCAACGGAATCGAATAGACCGTTACACAACGGATTAGATTAGATGCGGCACGCTTATCGCGTTTATTGCATTGTGATTGGATTTGAATGACTTCTGTTGGCGCAAACATCCCGGCCGTGCAGCTGAAATAGCGTCCGGATGGAGCGGAAACACGACTGTGTGGGTGTGCGTGTTTAATTTCCCATGGCTAGTGTTTTGAGTGGTGAAAATTTGGCATCATTTGCTATTACTTATTTGGCATTATTACATTACTGTTCCACCTTCCGTTTGCGTCGTGCGGTGCAGGCATCAAAAGGTTAATCTTACATTACTAATCGAGCGCTATTTGGGTGCCCTTGCCAGGTTGAAGAGCGTGAACAGCGTTCGAACCTGTTTGGTTCGTGTGGCATTATTCTACGGACGCGATAAGCTTAGTAGAAGCCGGGCGAGTCTATTGCATTGCTCTATAGTTAGGTTATCGTACATTTAATCGACCATGTCGTTCCCATTGTCCTTCCAAACACACACACACACACACACACACACACACACCATCAACTCTCTTGAAAATCTTTCAATGATTTCTCGTATAGCGCCACTTTGGTCAGTCGCGATCGATTTCCTGAGTGGATGTATTTATTGCTGTCTAAAGACAAAATTTCATCTCGTGCAGTATTACTTTTGCCCTAAAATGTTTGTGAATGATTTTGAGCATTTTTTACCTATTAAGGAAAGATTTTTTGAGATCGATAAATTGCAAAACTCGGCGGTGCAGGGTTTCCCGCAGATTTTAGTCCCTTTTTCCGTTGTAAACTGTTCCATTTGTTATGTATTATGTTATTTCCCGTGCGCTTTCTTTTCGTACATAAATAAGCTAAATAAATTAAATAAGCTATGACAACACCGATATTTTTTGTACAAAATATTGAATTGTTTTGTTATTGTCTTAACAAAGATTTAGCGCTTCTCGCGTTATATATGTCCTTAGCATTCGGTCCAAAACTATCCAAGGGCTCAAATTGAGGCGTGAGATTTGGGCAACATATGAAAAAAAAAACATGAATATATAATAAACCCGTAAAACAAAATGTCGGACAGATTAAAACATATCTGGGATTTCTTTAAAAAAAATTGCAGTATGAGAAAACTAGATTTAGAAAATACATGGCAAAGCTTCCAGAGTGAACCGGAGAAACTCTTGGCGATATGTGTTCGTTTTTCTTTAAATAATATCTAACGAAAATAGGTAACCAGTGAATGTGTGAAAATTTAATGAAAATAGTTCATAAAAAAGATACTACTGCTTTATTGATACCAAATGTGCACATGAGCATTGTCTGATCCTTTAGACTGATTTGATAAAGAATGATTTGCTTTATTTTAAGCAGTTTAGGACAAACTTATCGTAGCATTTACCTAAAAAGAAATAATAATTGCAACATAAAAATCAGTTTGATACAGTACCGAACAAAATTGCAGCAGGCCATGACTGTTTTCACGAGAAAGAACAAAACGTGATGAACAGTGATGAAAATGATGTTGTGCAAAGTAGAATCAAATAATCAGAACCGATCTGACAATTTTTTCCTATTTCCTATTATAAAAAACTATTTATTCACCTTGGACAAAACTGCATCCGGTAACATTCGCTTTTAAAAATGCAGACAGTTTATAACAGGCTAATGTACCGTAGGTATAATTTTTTCCTTACAATTATTAGGGTTCAATTTCTAAATTTTGTGCATTTACATTTTTGCTGTTATTTGAGATATATGGTTCCATTTTTATTATTTTTTACAACACCTACAATATGTTAATGAACAATCGAAAATAGAAAACAGCGGGAAATGAGCCGTACTGTTCTACCCCGTCGCTTGAAATGTAAGCGAGAGTGCGAGAATGAAAATATTGCACAAACCATTTCCTGACCCATAGCTATGGTCACCTCTTCCTTCCCGATTCATCTTCTATTATTTCAATGGATTGTTGATCGAGAAACACTCGCTGCCGAGTACGAACAAAATCAATCGTATCTTGGTTTTATTCTTTCATAGCTGCCTCAATTTCTTTATCATCACATTTTTATCTGGATTGTGGCCAAATTGAGCTGAACTGACCAAAACCAACTGAATATGAATGTAAAAGCGACACAATTACTCACAATTGTTTGTACAAAAAAAAACAAAAGTGTTTTCTCAACATCTTAGATATTTTTCTATAATAATTAACGTTTCTTTCCAGCTATTTCAGTAAAATCAGCTCTGAACTATTTTAAATAACATTTTTAAAGTACAAATTGTTTAATATCCTATTCCCTATTCACTCTTCGCACTCCATTATTGTGAGTACGCTTTAGAAGACACATGTGTAGGTGATCAGCGACTCAGCCAATGATTTATTTTGTTACTAACATTGTACATACATATAAATGATCTGAAAGCGTAAATCCAACATTCATTCCCGTTCGAATGGGCTTTTCGGCTTTCTAACAATCTAATAGTGTGCTTCGCAAATGTAGGGAAAAACGATTTCTGAATCGAAACAAGCATTGGGTTTCCATTCACCCGACGGGCCCAGACTGATACAGGCAGTATCGTCTAACGCTAAATCACTCGGTGCCATTTCTACAGCCAAATCCGTTGTCAGCCACGTCAGTGTGTAGTCCGGAGCGCCAAGATTTGTTGCACCGATCCAGTAGTCTGTCTCAGTACCCGCTGCAAAAGACGTGATAGAGTCATAGAAACCATTTCTTGAGCATTCTAGTAACCAAACTAAATTCGAATAATATTTACCGATCATTGCGTCGATCTTGTGCTGATCTTGTTCGCTTTCGATAGTGGCCAACGATTTGCCCTCATCGATGCAGTTGCGCCAGGCGCGGAAGAACGTTCCAACGCCATATTGACCGATGGTGAACTTTTTCTTCTTCACACCGAAAAACGCGGGCTCCAGGAAGCGTCCCTGCGGCCTCCCTTTCGACTTCACAGCGGTATCTACCATATAGGCATTTTTTTATCATAGGATTAATCAATATTTCTCTTCATTTTACCTCCAACAATAGTTTACCTTTCAAATCGAGCTGCTCTACTACGCTTTCCTCCTGCTCCCGCAAGCTTTTTCCATCCGCCGGTACAGCTAAGGTTAAGTTAACGTATACAGCTAGTAGCAGTACGGCAAGGACTCCCTTAGAAGGCACCATTTTCAATTCTACCCGTGTGTCTCTCACGGACAATTACGTTGGCACTGAAAAGTGCTTTCAACCACGCACCTTCTTATATAAGCACGAAGAAATAAAAGAAAAAGGGTAGCAACAATATAAATACAACAAAAAAATATACAAACCGAAAACTGGTTCTTTTTAATGCCCGATTTTATTCTTGGTGAAATTCGGGCTGACCCGAGAGATTGAGGTACCGCGTGAAACGAAAGGCAAGAACAAACATCAACAGTTCCTACTCATGTGCATTTACGTTCGGATATGAACGAAATACACAATTTTTAGTTAACTACACCCAGATCCTGGGTATAAAATTAAGCTAAATATACTTTGCTAGTTTTAGGTACATGTTTTGTTTAATTTATTGTTCGAATTATCGTCGCTTATTATGATCAATTTTGGTTAAATTTAGATATGAAAGGCAAGAACATGTTACACTTTGCGTTTCAAATTTATTTCATACCATTTTGAATTTTAGTTTAGTTATATTTGCTTTTTATGTGCAAAAAAGTTCAAGTATCTTTTTTACCCGATCATAAAATCTTACGCATTTCTCGCCTCTCCTCAGGAGGTCAACGAACGTTGATATCGTTAGCAGATTTTTGGGAGTCACTTTGCATACTCTTCTTTTCATTCTCGTTACATCATACCCACCCCGTTCCGTGCAACAGATTGCATTTGCTCGCTTTGCTCTCTTTCTTGCCAGAATCTTAAATCAGACGTGAACTTTCTGCATTTCCGCAATCCGGCCAAAACACGGAACGGAAACTCGTTTTCGGCGCCTTAACGTTTTGGGATAACTGTTCATGGGCAAAACGAAAAAAAAAGTATATACATATTGCGTTCCCCCAAGAACGTAAAACCAATCTGAACGGGTCAATGCACTTGTCGTTTCTTTCGGTGGTTTGTGCATTGGACAACCGTTAACGATCGTGGAAATGGGATGGAAGCAAAAAGGATACTATAAAGAAATGTGCAGCGGATAGTACTGCTTTCATTTGTGCTCAGCTCGTTGAACCGAACGTTCGTCCGCCGTGCCGAACCCGGAGGTGTTCACCAGAGGTATTTATTACTGATAAAACACCTAAAACAGCAAGATGATTCTCCAGCGAACGTTGGCTTCATCCCTCATCGGTCTACTGTGCATGTTGTCATTGGCAACGGCATCTCCTGCTGCGACTAGCGGCGCAAAGTCGGAATATGGCGAACCGGCCGACAGTGGTAAGTGCTGACACCGATTGCAGCTAGAGGGGTTGTAAAAACAGATTGGTAACGAAGCGATCCGTTTGAGATAGATGTGAAAAATTTCCCCGTCAATGCGCTGCCACCGGTGACGTACAGTGCGAAAAATTTCACGTTCTACGATGAACCGATCACATTTTTCGAAGCATGGGACAAGTGTCGAAAGCTGGGCAAACGATTGGCGTCCATCGAAAACTACCAGGAGAATTTGGCATTCCGCGAGGCGATGTGTAAGTATTTGGCAAAAACGTTTCCGCTATGTGAGTAGCTTCACTGTACTGAAAACGAGACGTTCATTTTCGCATCACATCCAGTGCCATTTGTGGGCTTCGAATCTTCGTACTGGATTGCTGCTACCAATCTCGGAGCCAAAGCGGATGAAGTCACTAAGTACTACTGGATTACGAATGATAGACCCGTCGGCTACTTAAGCGGTTTCGAAAACTGGATACTAGGCGTTGCACCGGATGCAGCGGACCAGTGTGTGGCAGCATATCTCGGTAGTGCCGTCTGGATTTACGGACCTTGTGAAACCTCTTTTTCTGGATACGCTTGCGAGGAATCACAAGATGTTTAACTGCGGCTCAATCGGATCCAGATAAACGTACCACACGACGACATGCGCATGCGTCCTAAACTAGAACGCACTATTTTCAAATGTGTAGAAGGAAACAAATGTTACTACAATAGAGATATAATTCGCAAATAAAGAACACACGTGATTAGTGACGAAGCTGGGGGAAAACGAGTATAACAGATTTTTTTATTAAGAGAGGCGTAACTCTCCATCGTTCAAGCTTTCCTGAGGTACATTAACAGTACATTAACCTGAGGTAAATTAACCTTCTGCGGCATCAAACCCAGAAGAAAAAGTGGAAAACGAAAAACATGATTTCCATTCCACTCTACCGAATATAAATTATCAGCAAAACTAAAAAGAGTTGGTGAGCATTGAAACTGAAATTCCATGTACATGTTGTCTCACCAGTAGCAGTTGTCCAAATGACCCTCAAGACGGTAAACACCAGTTCGCAGGATGTCGGAGGATTTATTGGAAAGCAAGTAAAAGACACCTTCGTTTATTTCCGTTTGCAATGGGTAAACACGATCGGGATAGCAATATTTATTTCACATTGTATTTCATCGTCTGCCAACAATTTAATAAAATATGCAATTTTGATTGTTAATAACACGACTGACTGGACTGCAGCAGAGTTCCGTCTGTTGACATGCAATCTTTACATATAATGTTTTAAAATTTATTATCGCCCCCCTCACCTCAAAAACCTTTATCAAATTCACGTGGGCTATGCTTGCGCTACAGGTTACGTTCTAATTACCTCTCGCCATTTGTGTGCCAGCTCCATTTCCATTTCAGAACGCTCGTGCAATCCGTTCTGAAACTAGAACCCTCCGTGGGAAACGGTTCAACTGGCCGCACATAGGCGCTAATATTTTGACGAATATGAACACCCAAAAAGTGGTTCGACTCAATGAGACTGAACTGTTCGTTTTATTTTATTTATTATTGAAGCCAACGCAAACCATGAAGCAGATTGCAACCTTTGCATTGTCGCTAATCGTTTATTACCCATCCTTTGCTTAGCTATAGTTACGTTACAATGCTTGGATTATCAGAAAAAAATGACCAGTTTGCTTGCTACATGCCCTTTCGAATCGTAATTCGAGGTGCTTTATTGGAACGAAAGTTTGTTTTTTTGTATATTTTTCATACCCTTGTACATATTGGCTACATAATGAGCAATCAAAACAGTAAACAACATAAATAGCATACACAAATATTTGGTGCGTACGACGAGCGAAGTTTTACTTCCGTCCACGGATAAAATCGGACTAACAAAATCACAATTTACGCCGGCTGTTTGGCTGGTCTGCGCTACAAAAACTAAAATTTTGGTGGGAACTTTCGCATGTTATCGAATGGGTTTTTTTGTAGTTTTTATTCACCTTATGGTCTTGGGTGTGGTTGTTTTAATATTGGGAAACCTATTACACAATCACACGCTAATCCGCAAATTCTTCCTATCGCTCCCCATTCAAGCTGTTCGTACGATCTTGTACCGCGCAAAGAAGGTGCCAATTTCATTATACTTCCATACAACGACCCTATACCCTATAGGTAAGTTTAACAAATGATACACTCACTGGCACAGCATCAACAGGACAATGGAACGCTTGATGAATGCCAGCGAAAAGGTATTGATGGTTGATATTATACTATTCCACATTTTGTAGTTTTGTCCCGATCGGAACCCAAAGGTTCAGCTGAAGGAAAAATAAACCTTGCTAACGTTTTTCTTACTAACTTCCGTTTCATTCGATTCCGCCCGTTACGTACCGCTAGTTTTCGCTAGATCGCTGCCTGCATTCGATTGATGATAGTCTACGTTGTAAGTTGTTCGTTTTCTAGAGATATATTGTCAACAATTTCAGTACGGTTTCTTGGGCGCAGATGGCGTATACCTACACCGGGGCCAACCCCGACAGACGTCTGCGGGCAAGCCTGTCCGCAACAAGTACGTTCGCATGTGCGATAGTTTGATGGGGTTTGTATTTGGGTGATAACAGGAGCGATAGTAACAATTCCTTCTTAACTTCTGGTGGGCGCGGGTAGTCTAGGTGGTGCACGGATATTGAATCGATAGGTATTATTGGTGAACTTCATTTAGCAAACGCTCAAACGCCCCCGTAGTATGGCTTACAGCTATTTCAGCAAATTGATGAGCTCTATCACCTGCTTTCTATTGCTGTGCATATACGCCTTCGCCTCCCAGAGCATGTTGATCAGCGGTTCGTCGATCTTTTCATCCATCGCAATGTCGACCGACATCTGCGGATTGAATCGGAAGTACGGTACGCCAATCATGCTACACCACGCCCGGGCACGATCGACAACTCGCCCATCGGATGCCGTTGCTTGATCGACCAGAAGGGTACCTGGCATAGCAGGAGGAAGGAATGATGATTAGTCCCGTGTATTAAAGTGAAAAATAAAAAAAAACATCGTTTTTACTTACTGATGGTGGATATTCCGTACGCCAATTTCGCCGTGTCCCATATACTATCTGGACGGAACACATCAATTTCCTTTAGGTCTACTACCGGCGTTAGCCCCGTACCAAGCGAAACCACAGCCGAAATCTATTTAGAATAAACAATCATTCATACAGTTCATTTATAAAGTAAATAGATGGTTCATAGCGATTAGTCACTGTGTAAATAGCTATGCGAACAAAATCGATTCCGTAAGTCGTGACCGATCGTTTTTGTATGATTATTTTTGTTTTTTCCTAAATATCAACGCAACGTTCAGCGGTCAAAGGCAAGGATGGATTCTAGAGGTTCTAAAGAAACAAAAAAACGTCAAACAGAATACTATAGCAAACAACATTATAAAACATGAAACCGATTTTTCTGAGAGTAATATTAACTGGGACACCTAGAAAGTGTAGTCGAGTATTTCCCGCGAATATACTTCATTGCGTTTGCAACCAACTTAAAACACCAGATTCCGATCATTTAATGTAACATTTAAGACATTATTGCTCCACAAAAGGTCTTGTATCCATATTGAAACTATCCTGATAGCTTTATCTCATCATTTTGTATCCGATTGATACAGGGTTTCGAGTCATATAAGGGAGCAATGCAATCAGTAGAGAGAATGTGTCAACCGGCGAAGAGAATGATGCAGCCATGTAGTGGGCTGTAACATTCTCTTAACCGGTTGACACATTCTCTCTACTGATTGCATTGTTCCCTTATATGACTCGAAACCCTGTAAGTTTGGATACTTTTTCTTTGTATTTTTCATTATTTTGTTAGAACATAACCCTGTTTTGCAACAAAGTATGCTATGAAACACATTGACTTGACGCCATTGAATTTCTTCAGCAAACCCTCGACTGCGGGAAACTTACCGGTACTGCCTCGGATGGCCGACCGATGTAGTGTAGAGCGGCGTTCAGCTCGTGGATCTCGGTCATGGCATCCAGCGTCGGATTGTTCGCAATCAGTCCACCGTCGAGGAAACGACCGAACGCGCGGAAGTACGACGGGGCGGCACCGGTTGCACGGGCTGCACGCCACACCAGCTGCTCGCTGGGCGGTGGCGGTGGTTGTCCACGGTTGTTCGACGGTGTCACGATGCCCAAAATGTCCGACGCACATTCGTAGTTGCGGAAGAGATGCAAATTCACCGGTTTCCTGTCGGCCATCACGCCGGTCACCATCAGCCGGGGATGCTTGATGTCGGACATGACGGTGAACTCTCCCAGCTGCTCTTTCAACACCGTCTCGAGCGGATCGCTCGGATAGGGTCGCGAGCCGACAAACGCTTGATCCTTCATGCGCAGATACAAACACATGCATTGTTTCATGGTTTTACCGCAACCCAACGCTAGCGCCAGGATGCCGCCGGTGCTGGTGCCCGCGATCCAGTCGAACAGATGCACGATGGGAGCTTGAGCGAGATTCTCTATTTCCAGTAGCATCTGTGCCAACACTAGTCCCCGAATTCCTCCACCATCCAGGCACAGTAAACGACCGCGACCGACGTACGTATCGCTGCCACCGGCAGTGCCTGTTTCACACGACGAACGTGGCCGCTGGCTCGTCGAGGGCTCACCAGTTGGCGTTTTGGGGGCAGACGCCGTACCGGCAACCTCATCCGACAGCATCGGTTCGTCGCCGATATCGAAATCACCCAGCAAATTCACTCCTCCCTTGAGCGAGGAAGACGTCGACGTCGGGGAAGTCGGCTTAGATGCGGCTTCCACCTTGTTCATGAACATCGACAGCAGTGCGTCCATCATGCTCGCGCCCTTTCGCTCCTGGCTGACGTCGATCGTTTTCACCTCACGCCGTTCGCGCTCCTCCGGTATGGTGGCACGTATAGTGCTCGAGATGAGGCTTGGCACGCTGTTCCGGTGAGATTTTGTGGTCGTCCGTGCCAACACCTGCTGGATGTGTTCGCGCTGTTCCGACGTTTCCGGCTGGGCCGGGGGGATACCATTGTAGGTACCACCGACCGCACAACCCGGTGGACACTTGCTGCCCTTCTCCGGACACCGTTTCGCACCGACCGAGTGCAAAATGTAAAGAATCATCGAATCCTTCGAACCACTGTCGTCCTTCCCCACCATATGACGGGGAGTTTTGCCATCCTTGTTCGGTTTGTTGAAATCGGCACCGAACACCACCAAACATTGAACGATCGGTATGAGCTTCTTCTCTACGGCGATGTGCAGGGGAGTGTTTCCCGAATTGTCAACCACGTCAATTTCAGCCTCGTGTGCCAGCAGCGCGACCACGCATTCCAAACGATCTCGTGCCACCTAAAATTTACAAGACTTTAGTCAATTTGCAACACACGCACACTTGTGCACGAAATTATCCAGTAAGCAAGCGATCACAGTAGGCTTATGAGAGCTGAAGGCCCAATAAGGAGAGGGAGAATAGCACTTACCATCACATGCAGTGGCGTCTGACCATTGAAATTTACTAAATTCACGTCACAACCACGCTCTATCAACGAGTTCAATACCTCTCGGCTGGAGCTCCAGTGAAGCGGGGTGCCACCGTGCTTCATGTCCTGTGTGAACAATTTATTTGGATTGCTGACGAGAAAATCAGCTACATTACCTGTAGAAGAAGGTTCTACGTCGATTATACCAATATGGGTGAGGAGCGGTTGGGGAAAATTTAAGCAAATGCAAAAACCATTTGACCAGGGTGTAGCATAAATAAAAAATAAAGCAAAAAAGGAGGAAAAGTAATTCAATTAAATCAGTATAACACAAACAAATCATACGGGCTGCAACGCTACAGTGCAACAACGTAATCAATCAACGTTTGTTAGTCATAAACTTGCCATCAGCGCAGGCTATGGACACATAGAACGGAAACAAAATCAGTTGTAAGTGATGCTACATGGTTAGTTTCGTACAGTGCAGTTCATACCGCGCAACTTACTCGATGGAATGGTTTTGCTGTACGAGGTTCCGGCACCGCGTGCCATTTTGTTCGTATCCGCACCGGCCAACAGCAGCGCCTTCACGCAGTCCGGCTTATCGGCCAAACAGGCCAGATGCAGCGGGGTGTAGCCGTCGGTGTTGCAGTGGTTTAAGTTTGAGGTACTTTTTGCCGTTATCAACTGTAAGAAGCAGGAAAGCAGACCGGTGGTGGTAAGGTGCGGGTTCGATATCATACACTAAATGGTAAGACTTGCATTAATCATTTCCTTCGTAGTGCTCGCGGCATAGTGAAACACGGAATTACTGTTCTTGTCCAGATGCTCCAGATTGCATTGGTTAGATTGTACCAACGCTTTAACAAACTCGATATTGTTTGCCTTGACGGCTACCTGCAGAGAAAACAGCGATTGATTTGGGATTAATTCAAGTACTTCAACCCAGAACGTGTACGTTTTACATTCTGCCTTTCGTTTGCTTACCTGCAATGGTGTCATCATCTCCGCATATTCCGCATAGTCGAGAAAATCAATAATACTAGGGTTTGAAATGTAGTCGGTTAGGTTGTAAAAAGCTACAACGTGCGCCAGCGACCAGGAAGGATATTCGATTAGTGTATCGCAAAGCTTCTGCAAACCATTAATGTTGTACATCTAGAACGAACGAAGGGTTTCCGGTTTAGGGTCATTTTAAACCCAAACGAGTGTCTTGCTAGCTCGCATTACCTCGCGAACTATTTTCACCAACTCCGGCAGCCGCTGGTGGAAGGCTTCAAATTTTTCTTCCGCAGCCGCTTGCGTCGGTGCACGATACAAGCTGAAAATATCACGAACAAAATAGTTACTCATACACAATGCATTGCATCAACTATCACACTCACCTGTAGGACGTGTTGATCGTTTCCGAGTGTGGTCGTTCCAAAATAATTTCGTACACCGGCTTCTTATCCGGGGCATTGGGGTTCGGGGCGAACAGCCGCATGGATTCATTGCGCTGCAGCACTTGCAAGTTGATGTAGGATTCATTTTTCACTTCCTGCACCTTATTAGGTGGCACATCCCCGCCCAGCAATCGTTGGATCACTGTACAGTCAGAGTCGGATCATCATTATTATTCCGCAGGCAGATGTGACGCAGCGCCGAATATGGTTTAGCGAGTGTTGGTAATCACATAGTACCGCCGTGTGTTAGCGTCATGAAATTGCATCGTCAGAGCAGATCAGTAGGCGGTGATGTAAATTTCGTGTAAAAAAAATCGAACAAAAATCAAAACAGAATCAAAAAATGAGAGAAAAATTTGAAGAGAAAAGCTTGTTAGGCTTATGCTGTAAATGATCGCTAGCGGTACGTCTACTGCGTTTGTACCTAAACCAGATGCCAGTGCACCGATCCCGAGCCAAGCCATTTGCATCGGAGTACACGCAACGTACGCTACGTTTGAATTGGTTGCTTGAGCTCGTACGCGTTGATGCAAGGAAGGATTACTCCCAAGTCGATTTGCAACAGTTATGGGAAGAAAAGTGGATGGCCATTTTGAGGTGGTAGGTATTAAATTTGTTTTTTTTTATTTTTGAATATTTGGACGCAAAGGGTTGGGAAGCAACTGGAAAAGCGGAAGGATTAAACAACTCAACGCAGCGTACTTGTTGAAACTGAAACGAATCCAAATGATAGTGAAAATATGGCTATAACCATTCCATGTACACCTTGTGACACACATACACTCCGAGCATACTGCGCTACACTTATAATTTAACAAAGCAACCAAACCAACCAAAGCAAATGCCAACTACTCTTGAATAGATGAAATTGTATCTTCCACCATATGTGCGATGTCACCCGTGAAGGATGACGCCCGTTGAGGCAGAACGCGAGAGCAAATGGGAATGGGAAAGCAAATAAAAACAATATCCAGGTTGAATTGGTCAAGGATGAGGAGTTGATACCGAAGGTCCGGAAGAGTCTATTTACACATACAGTAGCTCCCAAACAAGTATCCCGTAATTCAAGCTCATTAAAGCACATATCGAGCGATTTTGAGTCTTAGAACTGTATAATAATAGCCGGATACAAATAATACCTTGAATAAAATCCCTCTCGACAATTGGAGGATTTTTCCACAGTCCTACGGAATAACATAAAAGGGTAATCGCGTTATCTTCACCAGTATTAATACTAAATATCGCCGAACCATATCGCATTGGCTAGGGTGACCGTGAACAGCCAAAGCACGCGCATTATTTTTGCAAGTTAACCACGTCTCGTCAATCGATATACGGCGACGACACAAAAACTAACAAAAAGAAAAAATTCCATTTAACTTCTAGCTCGAGTGTGGAAGCTCGTACTAGTGTTGTTGACCCGTTATTTGCGCCAACTTTTTTTCATCCCCAAAGGCATCACTCCGTACATGAGGGGTGCGATGTATGTTGATGACTTTCTCGCGTTATTTTGCACGATTCCTGATGTTCAGCGCACATTTCGTGCCACCACGTTGGGTTAATTCTGTGTAAAGGTGGTTACAAAGATTCGCTTCAATACCCTGCAAAGCATTGGGCTTTAGAAAACGTGCTAAGTCCTGTTGATATGACTTTTCTTAGGGTTAGTAAATCCTCAGGAGAAGATACTAGTTTTACACTCTGCACACACTCACCGTTCAACATTTCTTCTGTTCTTCTGTTTGAGAAAACTAGAACTACACACCACCGTTTCTTTTTCTGCCACTTTCTTTTTCTGCTAAAATGACTCACTAAATTGCATCAACTCTC
This sequence comes from Anopheles farauti, assembly GCA_000473445.2. Lineage (NCBI taxonomy): Eukaryota > Metazoa > Arthropoda > Insecta > Diptera > Culicidae > Anopheles > Anopheles farauti. The sequence continues at coordinate 1,082,324 of KI915054.1, forward strand.
GGTCGTCGGCGATTCACAAACTAATTCACCGATTGGGACGATGTTTTGATTACGTAGCGCAAGTAGCTTTTGCAGCTTGCGATCTACCGCGAATCGAGAAAAAGTTGACCTTCGGAACCGTATCTTCAGATGTTTTCCTAGCTTTTTGTTTTGTTTGCTATGACTAATAAATCCTTTGGTACCGCCTGACTTTATGTAAAAAGGTGAGGACGTTCCAAACGAATTGACAAGTTAGCAAAATTAAACGTCAAAATGACAACCGTAGTTTCGCTGCTGTAGTGAGGGGCTAGTGATGGACATTCCTATTTAAAAATAAAATCGTGTTTTTAACTGTGTCTATATAATTTTCTTTTTGAATTCTTTACATGCGCTTCATGAAATTTAAATAATTGTGAATGTTATAATAATGCTTATTTTATGGTTATATTTTAATGCATTGTTGTTTTACATCTCGATAACTTGTAGCAGATAATTGATTTTGGTTTCATGTATATTACAAAAAAAAAATACGATTTTTAAAAAAATCATCAATTTTATGCTGAAGAGCAATATTATTCTGTTTTCAGAGATAACGCGAAATTCTCGGTGCGTTTTAACAATTGTCATATTGGTTATTTGTTGAATCGGCGTAGTGATTAACTGCGACGCGGCGTAGTAACTGCGGCGTAGTAACTGGATTCAGTTCTTTTTGTATCAAGCTGCTCCTCAAGCTGTTATATTCTAATCGCGCAATTTTATTGCGATACAATTTGCAATATGTGTGAAAAATGTTCAGTATGGATAGATTTAAGAGAAAGTCGATATTCATATATTATTCAATAATAATAGTTGGGGACTAATTAACAAAATTTCCACTAATACTATAAATTTTGTACCGTACACTATTCCTCAATTGTTCTTACAATTCGTTACAGCTGCTCCCACTCGAGCAACTTGTTCATTGTTTCGAGCCCTCCTCTCATTCCGAGCATAACAAGCGACACCAACAGGTAGTCGCTTGAAGTTCGCTCTCTATACCTCATATTTTTTAATGAAAGTAAAAATTTTCCATAATTGCAAATCAGGATTGCCAAATATTTTGCGTGAATAATACATCGTTAAAAATTCACGCCTCAAATATGATAAAAGAAACTAACTAGTTACTACTAGTAATAGTAATTGATGCTAGTAAACATCAAATTGTCACTTTTTTCTGATTGAAAAGGGGTACTTGAAAACTGATTGAAAAAGGAACATGTCGTTGTTCAGATTCATGCCACAAGTATAAGAAGTATTTTTACAATATGCAAACCATGTTAATTCACAACATTTGCAAACAACTACTATAGTAACAAGTGTGTACGACTGATTCAAATAATCCATTGCTAATAAGCACAGCAAATGCTCAATGCTGCGTATGCACGGCTCTAGTGGGGAAACCCCGTTTTGTCATACTCCAATTTTGAATGGGTAAAAGATGAAATAAAAGTGCTAAAAGGAACGAAAACAGTAGTAAGATAAATACGTTTCGCCAACCTTCCGATGACGACAGCGACATTCGATTTATATCCAACTGTTGTATTTCATGCAAGTAAAGTAAACCCTAAAATAATACACTGTGCAATTTTTGATCGACTTTTGATTGATATGGAAATATACAGAATTTTGAAAATATGCTAATGGAAATGTACCAATTTCTGGTAGGTAATTTTCTGAGCTTGTAAGTTGATCTATTTTGCACTATCGCCACCATAAAACGTTCGTAATCTCGTGCACTGGGCGAAGACTCATTCTCCCGTAGGCTCCGTAGTCTCATCGGACTGGTTAGATAATCGTTTATAATGGATAAAATAAATATCAAACGGTTCGCCGGCAATATTTTTTCACTCCATCCGTGCATCTTTACAATGGATTTTCTCTCCGGCACTTAGGATGCCGAACCCATATCGCGCTGGATTGTGGCCGTTGAGCGAAGGGAAGTCGAAAGCTCACTCCGTAACTCCATAACTCCGTAACGCGAACCACTCGGCCCCTGTCGTCGATGGGAGGCTGTGCGCGACTGGGGCGCACACGCATACTAATAAGCATTTTGTGTAATAAATCATTATTTGACAAACCGAACCGGCTTCAATGAATTTGGTGAAAAGTCAATATTTGAGAATGATGCGCGATTTCGGCGCGTTTTTTTTGTATCCGCCCTGTTCGGGCCGAAGGGAGCTGGAAGAAGCAGCAGAGAACTGAAGGCGAACGATTTCATCACGCAGGAGGCGTTGGTTCGTACAAACTAGAGACGCTCGGGCTAGGTGCAGGGCTTAGCAAACTCACACCTTCGTGTAAGATATCGATTTCGATTATCATCCTGTTCATATCTAATCACTGCTATCATTCATCTAATCGTACGGTTCGTTAGTGTTTTTTTATGTCCGGAATTTAGAAACACGCCACTTAAGCCATTGCTTAACTGTAAGATTCCGAATGGTATGGTTTTTTGGGTACATAAGTTATGTGTGTGAAAAATAAGGGCTACATAATTGCGTCCAAAGCAACCTTTGAAGCAATCTTTGCTGTCACCATAGCAGGGCATTAGAAATTTTAAGCAGCTAATTGTCTACGGTGGAATTCGGTAACATTTTTTTCACAATCCTATGAAACAACAAGTAGATTTGCTTCCGTTTTGAATATAAATAATTTCGTCACAATGTTAGCAGTTACTTGAACGTGGTTTTCATTGTGTGCTGCACAAATCGGGGTATCTCTTCTCACGCATGACCCAACCAACGCACGCTTTTCCACGTACTGTCCGAACGGTGATAAAACATGGAAATAAAATTAGACCACCACCACATCTGGGCACAATACGCCGTCTTTCGCATGATCGCGTAATAATCTAAGCAATGGTTGCTACGAGCATATATTGCGTACATGATGTCCAATTCTAAAAGGAACTTTTAAAATGAGTTTTCAAAAACATGAAGCATGTTCTTGATTAATTCAAATAAATGAGCACTTGTTCCGATTCCGATCGTTTGGATTCAGGCAACGGATCCATTGTGCGTAGTGCATCAACCCGAATCTGTTGTGCCGGTTTTTCCGCCGAGGATGTTGTTAAATAATGCAACACCGGTCAGTACGGCCGCTAAGTTGCATAACAAGCAATCCGATACCGAAAAATGAGCCGGCAGCACCGGTCGGCTTTCCGGTCCAAGGTCGACGCCTGCTAGCCTGCTAGTGCGAGGCGAAGAAATACTGAAATATATGCGACAATTATCTTGCATTTCTTGTCGGTCATTTCATCTTTACGCTTTCGTTTAATTTCGTCTATGCGAAGTGAAAACCGTGCCGCCTGATCTGTTCGATCTTCGGAGTGTCTTTATATGGGTCATGGGTTACACTGGACACATTACAAGGCACAGCGGTGTATATAAAAAAGAATATGAAACGTTAAAAGATGGAAGAAGAGAAAATTTAGCGCATTGGATGGAATGTTGTGCTTCTGCATCGTCACTAGTGTGATATTCATATAAAAGATTCGTGACAGCTATTTCACATTAACTTTAAATTAAACTCATCCGAAACTCGCTTTTACGATTCAAGATTACACTTGAATTTCCGCTTCTAGACAGATACACCCATTGCAATGTAAATAAACTCTTGGTATTCTGCTTGGCCGATTGCAGCATCACTTAAAAGTAGTAACCGTTCTTGGAATTATTAATGATTCTTGACGTCACATAAATCTCCCCTTCGAGTCCGGCTCCCCTCTACTAACAATCGACATCCGGGCTGGGAAATAACTACAGTCGTGTTGCTGTGGCAACCGTCCCAGCAGCTCGCAGGAGCCCTTTTGTTCCATGCGCCGGGAGGAGAAATTTTGTAACCTTGAACCGCGCTGCATCACCTGATCGTTGTCGATCAACCGTACAAGTCCCCGAAGTTACTCACTGCACGCAGACGCAGGAAAACCTGTCCAGTACGGACTCGCCAAACCTGTTAACCTGTACCAGCAATGCCCTTTACCCTATGGAAATGGATAATAGCACATTTGGGTCCGTAAAGGTGATGCTGTTGTACAAAAAACTGATCGTATAAAATCAAATTTGCCACACGCGTACGGTGGTTGTAGCAACTACCGGCGAAGAATAGCTGATAAGTCGATGATCCCGGAAGCTAACACCTGAAGGAAATGTTTTCCTTTAGGCTGGTAAACTTGTCTTGGAAAGAGAATTACAGCTGCTAGGAGGTGAAAGAAGATGGTTGAGATGATAATGACGATGTAAGGCAACGACAGCACAAAAGGAAGCTGAAGATGTAGAAAAACTCGTTCTGACTCTTGATATAACCATCAATACTAGTAAGCGGAACGTCGTTTTGATAGTTTTTTTCTTCCTGCTGTGTAAAGCAATGTTAATTTTAACAAAAAAAAATACTTCTGATACTGGCTACTATGTCACATCGATGTTTATTTATGTTTCTACTGTCTCAGGCGTGTCACATCCAATTATGTGAAACAAATGGGTCTTATGTATATCGAAGAGCTTTTTTGAATGTGTTATGCTTTAATATTTAGCCAAAACTTGTTATGGAAATTTGGTATAGACAAATTCTTTTTTTATTTTGTTATTCAAAATATCTTGAAGTTAAGAAAGGGCATAAAACCGCTTAAATTGATTTACAACTCGCATGAATTTAATTTAATAACGCTTCATTAAGTTTTTTTCTGCCACTTTATGCTCCCAAAAACCACTGTTGATAATTATAAATAAATGTAAATAGCAGAAAAGGTGAGTAGCTAACAGAATTAAGATAAAGGTAAATCAAGGCACTTAGCCTGGAAGTGATGTTTCTATAACGAATTACCAAAATAATCTTTGTTTTAAACTGTATGAAACACACTAAAGCAACAGGTGTTTGTGGAAACATTAAAATGTAGCAAACTTCATCTCTATTCACTAAATATAATGAATCACCTCATCCGTACAGTTCTCACATTTGTTTGTCATTTTTAAGCTTAAAAGCCGCTTCAAACGCCTTGACCGTTGAACATCTATCCATCAATCACAACGGGATTTCGATGTCTTCTCTATTGGGCCGGACCTGCAATGGTTTGCGCTTTTTTTTTTTTTTGAAGGCCTTAAGGCTTTTTTTTCATGTGGATCACAGTTCATCAAAACAGGAAACCCATGGACGGTTCGCGATATGAAGCATGGCCAATGACAATGATCGTCATAATATTTTAATTTGATCAATACCAAGCTGCATTAACACATTCACAACCAATTTTCGACGCATTTTTATCGTACGTTTGGAGCATTAAATTAGCTGAAACAAAAAAAAACAACTTAGCTGTTCCGTTGACGAACCATCCAACGTTCGCATTTACTGTCGTTGCTATTGGCATTAATCAAGGCCTGCTGCTGACTGGTCTATTAGTCGAGGCTGCGAGCTTGATTTGGGAATCGAAACAGTAGACGTTTCGACAGTTTGAACCGTTTCTTTAACCACAATCGCACGTTAAAGCTATCGGATTCGTCGTGTCTGTAGTGAAATAAAATGATCAACCAACGGTTGGAGGTAGATTTGCATCAGGTCGACGGATGCTCTTTGCCTGCGGTGTAGTATGTAGGATGGTCCATCGCGGTCGGTGACACATGTTTGAGAACGTAAACGCTAAAAGTAAACATTCCCATCATACATTCATTCATTCATTGCTCCCATCGAAATGGCCGTCTCGCTCCTGCTCTTACCTTCTGCCTGGTTGTTTTTCCTCTCATGCACTCTCATGCAATCATTGCAATGCGATATCACGCATCGGCACGGCAGATGAAGCTTACGGTGGGGAATCGGCGATATTTATTACAAATCGTTATGCTAGCTTACCTATAACGCAATCAGTGCTATCGCTACCAAACCTGACCGCAATGCTTGGCGATCGAGTATGAAGAGGAAAAGCATACAGTCATGAGCGTACGATCTGTTCGCTGATGCGTTTGAGAAATTACCACCGTGTTAAGCAGGTGTGAATAGCTAAAATTCAATTGAAAGTGAAAATTGCATGCCGAACATGATCCATCGATTCACATGTTCAGCTCGTCTTCATGGAAAATTCACTGCAAACCATGGCACACTACGGTTTCTCTGATTTTTGTCACGTACCTTTATGTTGTTATACAGGTAAGATTTTTTTTTAAATTTTTTAACTTAATTTGCATTTTGTTTGGATCAAATATCTTGTTTTTATTTGTTCCATGCTTAGATAAACAGTGTCCGAAGGTTTCGTTCGGTGAGTAGTAGTTCTACGTATGGCTGGTGACAAAAACGGCACCTGCCTGTAGTGCCGAGCTTCCTTTTGCGTGCGATATCCCTTCCTGGCCACCCAAACTCGGCACCAAAACGGGTGCTGGGTGATCGAAAAACCGATCGTTGCTTCTCAAGTGCCTTCTACGCTTGGTTGCCGGTGACCGGGGCAGGGGCGACATTTTCGTAAGTCCGTTTGTTTACGTTTAGCATAACGTCTGCGTGCAAACGACACAACCGTGACAAAGCAGTGATCAAACAATTTCACTCTATGGTGTATATAAAGCCGTCGACAATTGCCGGTACTGCATCATTCACCGCTCGGTGCAATACGGTGTACGCTCATCAGCAGCTCAGGAGAGCTTTAAGCAGCATCTGCTAGCAACGTAAGGAAACCCTGCACCGTACAACAACCAAAAAGCAAGCCAACACATTGAGAATGAAGCTGCTACTTGTGGTAGGTGTCTTAAGGAAGTGAATTTTGTCGGTAAAAAGGATAGGAATTACGTCAGCAATTAACATCCTTCTTCCATTCTACATCCCACCACAGTCCTTTGCCCTGCTCGTGCTTGCCTTGGCGTTCGTGTCCGCTCTACCGGCCGTCAACGATGAGTCCATCCTCGGGGGTGACGTGTACGAAGCGGAAGTGGATAGCTTCAACCCGCAGGACCCGCAGGCCTTCCTGAAGCTGAAGAAGCTGAAGAAACTACTGTTCCTTGGCTAAAACAGCCAGCCAGCTATTCCACCGTCAGCTTCCACCAAACTGCCATACAACAACCGCATTCTCTTTGGAGCATCCATTTCATCCGATACTCGCAAGCTGCCATTTCTCGTATAAACACATAAATCACCGCCATTTTTAGCCAGTGCACCCGCCATTACAACAATTTACGTATCATTTTTTTTATAAATTCGAATTTCCTTATATTACTAGTGTTTATGGTTTTAGTTGCCAGAGTGCTTGGGAAGGAAAATGGAGACAGATTAAGCTTACCGACAATAACAATCCCAATCTAGAACATTCGCAACAGGTTGTTCTTATCTGCACATATCAAGCGAATCGACTGGTATGAGCCAAAGTTTTTATAAAGATGCAGATCTTCATTTATATGTACCCGAAAGATAAACTACCTTCACAAAAATGACCAATAAAGCTCTTCTGGAAATCCTTGATAGCTTTGTATTCACTCACACGAATTATGAATGCCAAAAAAGGAGGAAGGGTTAAGGTGTGGAGAAGAAAGCGGGAGATCGGATGAATTCTAAAGAGATGGACCGGAAAAAGGAAATACAGACGTCAATGCTAGGAAGGCATAAGGGAGCGAAACGGAACATACAAGGGAACACGGGACAGGACAATCGGATCATCAGTGATATCCAAAAGGAATCCAACGATAACCGCTGCCTGAGAGCGAACACGTCGATTCTCTCGAAAGAAATCTCGTGAAAAAACGTTGGACTTGCTCAAGTTTAGCAGTCCCAACGAATAGAGAGAGCGTTCCATAAATTACAATAACACTCCAACAGGGGCCGAACCAAGCTTCAGCGAACACCGCTTGCAAATGGAAGGGGTCCACAGTATCAAAAGTTAGTCTCCTGATCCTGACCTAACATCAAGGTCAGAGTGAGAGTCTAACAGAAAAGAGTACGTAGTTAAAGACGACAGCATTATGGGCGTTAAAAAGATAATAGAAAATTAAATCAAGAAAATTAGAGGAGCACGGTTAGGAAAAACAGTCAAAGAAGAATTTGTGGCTTCGTAGAGAAGGGCATTCTGGAACTGCCCAGTCTGTACGGATTCCGTTGAGGACGTCGAACACGTCGTCCTCTTCAACTATCCACGCTTTCTCGTTACTGTCTAATTTAGTTACAGAACAACAGCAGAAACCGGCTCAACATGGACAATCTAGTTACTGAAATGTGCGCCAACCGACAGACATGGGAGGAAGTTAGAACAGCGGCAAAAGCGACGTCCTGTGGGACATGTATCACACGCAGAACAGAAGTATACAATGTCGACAAAAACGATAAAGAAGGTGCGATGGAAGCAGGATTACCCATGGTATTCCGGGTCCCTCCTGAAAAAGAAAGGAAGACAAAAAAAGGATTAGAGGCGTTTACGGCCAAACAGACAGGAAATATGAAGGAACTATTATGATGGCATCTGTCTAAAGTACAAGCCCAGATTCAGGATGAAGAAAACCGACAGCATTACTTTATCTACTAATACTATTAACTGCTTAAACTACAGGTGATGGACTCCAAATCCACAAGAATGACTAGTTACCTATATGTTTACTAACGAGCAACAAAAAGAAAAGTAATACTGACAGGCCTAACCTAGAAAGCAGCTTTTTTAAGTAATTTATACCGGACAAGTAACTTCATTTACTGTTTGGAAAGCCCCAGAAAATCTCTATTGTAAATAATGAAAATATCATTTACTTTCAACAACATCAATAGCTTTACGTACCGATGATCTAGTAGTCCATGTTACTGACTCGTTAATGTAATTTCTACTATCATAGCTGGTTAGTAACTCCTTGCTAAAGTAAGACGGTTTACTAGTTGGGATTGTGGCTTCGGACATAACGTGTAAAGCACCGATGCCTCTACACCTCCAGGGACGCCCCAGCACGCATGATTGCACGCATTTTGGGCATGTTAAGCAACATTCTCATCATCCTTCTCAGGCAACCCAAACAGTTTTCTCCAGTGTTGCACAGTAAAAAAGCAGTTTGATGGAACTCATGTAAAATGTATGAACCCATCCGTGCCGAAGATGTAATGTTCTGCTGCATTTTATGTGAGACCGTCTGGCCGACCGGGACCGGTTTCCATCCACCATTATGGTCAATGCCAAAGGCTATCGATTTCTGGCCATCCCATTCGCCCTTTACGGGCCGCCTTAATCGTTTGACGCAGGTTTGAAAACCATCTGGAACCGAGACGACGGTCGGCCGAACAGAAGATAAGAAAAAAACTCTCTCACACACACACGCACACACCGCAGCCGCCGGTGCACTTTCGATTTCGATTGACATAGAAAATTTGCATACTTCACAGGTGGGTGTAAATTATAAGAGGGCCGCTTAGCGATGCGCCTTAGTTCCGAGCCCCAAAAATGGTGATGCTATTTGATGGTGGGCGAAGGTCATTGTCACCGTGATGTCACAATAAAAACGTCCTCCGAGTGGTTCAGTGGCTTGCAATCCGTTAGCTTCAAGTCGTTTCGAAGGTTATGTTGATTGTATGGTGATAAATGTAGGTATCGGAAGGAGAGCTATAAAATTGAGCAATATCTATGCAGATTCGTGTAACTTTTTGAAACATTTTAATTGTTTACCCTTTTTGATTAATCGCGCGGAATAAAGTACGGCAATCTTTGAGAAGCAACCACATGCTTGGTTCAATTACTCGTCACAAGATGGCGTCACCAGCAGGCGAGAAATCATATTCCATGAGAAAACATTATTTTATCGCATTTTTAATGACTCAATCTTCAGCACAATTACGTACAAACAACAGCTTAGGGCAGCATTCGATAGGCCTTGAAAGGAAGACGAATCGTGTTTAGAATCGATGTCACCAACGATTGCAATTACGAGGCACAAACTGTTTCTCTATCACATTCCAATTTTATGACGAACATCATCAACATGTATCCACGTTTACGTGAACAGATCGACGGTATGATTGTCGACTGCTTCGAAGATCGAAACGATATTGTCAACCACCCGCAGCTTACTGTTATTTAAGTGTATTATCAAGAGTTACGCAAACCCTACCGTTTTATTACAAACTAACCTCAAAGTTTAATGCGGGCAAATGTTTCGATCGATTCACTTTCAATGACTATTAAGTTTAAAATAAAGCTATAGCTTTGGTTTCAAACAAAGTCAGTTCGTTTTAACTTATATTATGTATTAATGTTCAGATATTTCTTTTATGACAACAAAAATCCAGTAAAGTGTCGTCCATCAGTGTTTAAAATGGACGACACAAAAGATATACGATATTCTTGATAAAGCTAGTATATTCGCGTCATAATAGTTAAAACAATTTTAAAATATGTTTTAAAAAACATCATCTGTCGATTGTAAATTTCCACATGCTTTCCACACGTTTGTTTATCATTCGTTCGCGGTTGCGAATGTTTCTCGATCTGCAATCGATCGTCAAAACAAAACCGGGAACGGTTTTAGTTACAGGAACGAAGATGATTTTCGAAATTTGGTCCCTTTATTTCAAAACTATGTGAAAGTAAGCAGCTCTTCGTTTGATTTTAGCTTTTAGCAAGAAATTTTAAATGGATTGCATCGTCGTTTAATTAAATTAATTGTAGTTTCATTATTTTGATTTTACTTTTTTTTGGTTAAATTAAACATGATCTTCTGATCTTAAAACTTGTAGGTTATTTTTAAAACAGTTCAAGTATTTTAAAAGCACTTTTTAACTCAAGTTGTAGCCGAACATGTAACATCTAGCCAAAAAATACAAAAACATTAAAGTACACGAAATTACGAATTTCGTCTTCCAACATTTTTTAGGAATAGTTTGTATCAGGCTTATTTGGTTTATTAGGTCATGGAAAAATATGTGTGGATTTCGTTTTATCAAAAGTAAATGAAATTTTTGCGAATAATGATAAGGTTATTTGTTTCGAAAAAACTCAAATTGACGATAGTGTTCGTATGATTGTATTACTTGTATCAACGACAAATAACAAGGATATACTTTATTTTAAAATGTCCTAAAATTATTGAAATATATATTATAAAATTTGATATACATTTTTAAAACATCATTTTAAATCCATCGTTTCAAGTTCACAGTTTTGCCCATCTCTTCTGTACCTAGCTCTGTTTCTTCCAACCTTATTTAGATTGGATAAGCTCTATGTGAGCAATAAAGCATATATGACAAAGATTTCTACATACATTGGCCTCAACAATTTTGCATTCTAACTACTTAAAAAAATAAAATTGAACCTGCATGATTTAATTCTACTCCCATGTGTCGTCGCCGTCCAGTGAACTCAAAGTGCGCTCTTGAAAATGTGTAAAAAATCACCTAACCAGCGAATCTATTTGTTCAATAACGGCTTCGCAATAGGCATCCAGATGCATGGGGACTTAGAAATAGCGTGTGAATGGTCAAATTTCCCCTAAAATTCCTCCGAGCAGAGCAGCACACCCTCAAAGACTAACCGCTTTTTGCAGACCGTCCTAGTAAAAGTAAAAAACTGACGAATCTCAAGTTCGAACTTAACCGATTAGCAAGTGAAGAGTGTTTGCCCTTTCAATCAAGGCGGATGATGACAATTTCGGAACAATCGCCAGCGAATGATTCAAAGAATCCGTCGCAAACTTTAATCATGCGTGATGCAGCAAAATTTTACGACGATCATGAGCGATGGCTTGATCAAATATTTTGATTTGTCGTTTGTGCAGCGATTCGGCGGGGTCGTTCGGTTTACAACAGGTTTCACGCGCGTCAGGAACCATACGCATCCGGTCATGGTATAGCAACACATGGTTAGGTCTCTTTAAACGTATGAGTTACTTTTGAGACGGAAGTTTTTTTTTCTTCTCTCCACACCACCTGCCTCAGCTTTTTAACACTTTTGAATAAATTTTTCTACCGAAGGTTTCCATTCGTCGCATCGAGGTTCCGTTCGAGTGGGGTGCTACAGTGCCGCCGGTTCACTTCCGAGTTGCGAGGTTCGTTGCTTTCCGGCATTGAAGTCGTTTGTTTACTGACGTGGAGAAACGATAATAATGCCGCGTGCTTGTGCAATCTTCAAAATAAAACACCTCGTTATATGAAGTGAGAATCAGTTTAGTCCGTAAAAGGAAGCTTTTTTTCTATCGGAGCTTTGTACGTTTTGTATGGTTTTTTTGTTTTTTTTTTTTTGAGAAGGAGTTCGCTATTGTGCATGAATGTGTACAGATAAACATTCGTAATGATCAGTAATTGAACAGCGTATTTTTTCATTCTAGCACAAGAACATTTCCAAACTTATTATAATTCATAAATGCTGACAATCTCAATTATAGGGCGGATTCTTTTTATGTGGGAAAGAATTGGTATACATTTAATTTGGAATATAAATAAATCTCTGTTTACGAACCCCCTTTTTACCAGTTTTTTTTTACCAAAACAAGCATTTTAGCTCAATATTATGATAAAAACAACTCAATAATTTTACTCCTCTTCGTTAAAATACTCATTTTTATCAAATAATTGCCTTAAGACCAACTTAAGAAGCGTTGTTTTCTTTGTCCTTCACTAGCGAATGCGAAAGCTGCTTGGCCGTGTTGTGAAATTCTGCCGACCCTTAAGCGAGCGTCATTTGAATAAACTCTTTCCAGCGAGGAAGCTACATTTTCGATCATCTCCCGTTCTTCCATTCTGTTGTTTGTTGACAAATATTGATCGGCTTAACCGGAACCCGTTTGCGTTGTCCCAAAAGTGGCCTAAAAGTCTTATCGTATACTGAAAGCCACCAACAGAAGCGAATTTGACTAAGCGCGCACAAATACCCCGCACCCACTTCCATTCCCCCCCCCCCCCCCCCCCCCCCCTTCACTCTGGCGTCGAAAATTAACTTTCCGTCCACCATAAAACACATGTGGTCGTGCTTGGAGCCCGCATCACGAAGGAATCTTAATTCTATCTCTACATCCCGGAAGAATGTACTAGTTTCGCTCGATCGTGAGTGGAGTTGTTTTGCTTTTGTATGGCTCCCAGCCGAACCGCATCTTGCTGCCAGCAAGTGACGTTCAGCGACAGTTTAGTATGCAAAAAGGACATGCCTTAACATTAAGCCGAGCGTCACTAGCCGGCCGCACTCGGTTGTGCGTCAAAACATGATGCCTTTTGCATAAAATAATGGCGCAATAATGTTAGCCCACCTCATCGATCAGCCACCACGATCACACGAGAATGATAAATGTGACGCTTTCAAGCGTTCGGGCGGATGGCAGTACGGCGCGTGAAAGATTAGCGCTTGAAAAGATTTTTGAAAAAGGAAACGTCACCATGGCAACCGTGCTAGTCAACCGTGCGGTAGCTTTCGGTTGAAGGTCCCCTAGACCAGCGTTAAGGTCATTGCGGTTGGTCACTTCTTTAACGTCTCGAACCGTCTGGTGCGGTTGGTTCAAAGTAAAGAAATGGTGAATGCGTAACGAAAAAAGCGAACACGATAGTGCGATCGAACGAGACAACAGCTTATCAGCGTGGAAACCCTTGGCATTGGGTTTGGCAGCAATTATTGCAGCAATATCCTGTTGCCTATCCCCAACGTGACACACCCGGTTCACGCATCCCACCGCATCGTAGGGCGATGCGTTAACTTGTACTCGTACCCCCGCCCGACTTCGCAGCTACGGGCGCATCTGAGCATCGCGAACGCGTGAAAAAAGGAGCCTCGTACGGTACGCACCGCTGTGGCGACGGGGTTGGGCGTGCAAGCGAGAGGACAATGGTGATGTCCGCATGCGGAACCACGCTCGCCTCACGCCACTATCGACAACGCTACGATATCGCGCCGGTGGATGGGTGGGTGGGACGCGGTCCAGTGGAAGGGTTAAGTTCGCGGAGGCAAAACAAAAGCAAACAGAGATTCACCACGCCGGTGGAGCCGGTGGCTGTGTGAGGCCCGTTTGGGAATCGTATAAAAGTGGCGGACAAACTGCGAATCAGCATCAAGTTGTGTTCAGCTCACCGAACAGTAGACAGTTCTTCTGCGCGGATTCGTCCCTTTTGGAAAGTGTCCAACAAAACCAAACAAACGCCAAAATGAAATTTTTGATCATGGTACGTTTCCCTTCAGCGTGTCTGTGTGTGTGTTCGTGTGCGTGTGTGGCAACCTGCAATCCAAAGCAAAAGCCGTACTCGGTTGCTAAGTGATGGGCGGCGGTAGTGATGGTTCGAATTGGGTTCACAGTGCAGTGCTGACCACTTTTCGTTTTCCAGTGTGCTCACCAAACACTTGGTGCGAGCAAACAAAGTGCCTACGTGAAAGAAGTGGATTTTTTTTTGCTTTTTACCCAAAAAGCCGCTTTACATAGCAAGCTGAAGATGCTCAGTGTCAAATGATTTGGCATTGGTTATTGTTTTCTCAGCATGAGCCAACTACGATTATTCTTTTAATCAAAACCGATTTCTCGCTGTGCTCAAGAGCACTGGTTTTAAATCTATTCGAGTATGCGAATAAGAATGTGTGTGAAATATGCGCACATTTCCGGTAATCGAACCATTAATTCGATTCGTTTGCTACAGTTGAAGCAATTCCGGGTTGGCTTCGCTGGTGAAGCACGCCTAGACATTTTTTGTTCTACAACAAAACAGCTTTGCAAGGCAAACAAAAAAACGTTCTACAAAAAACCGTCTACCGCCCCTGCCGAGCGCCTTAATTAGGCATCTATTCTACTGTAAATAAACAGTATCTAACGATCTTCAAATGTATTTCACAGACCATCTGCCTGTTCGTGCTGGCCTTCGCGCTGGTGTCGGCCGTGCCGGCGGTGCACGACGAGGGCATCTTCGGTGCCGATGGAGCTGCGGACGAAACCCTGAACGTCCAGAACCCGCAGGCCTTCCTGCTGAAGAAGCTGCTGCTCAAGAAGAAATTGCTTCTGCTCGGTTAAGAAACGCAACGAAACCCAAACGCTCTGGGACCGGGTCCCAAACTCTAGTCCCAGTGGCCCTACCATCCAGTGACAAGGAAACCAATGCTCACCGAAGGAGAAGACCGGAAAATCTTCCCTTCCCTTCACCCTTTATCACGCTTACCTATCCTCCAACCTTCCTTCCATACCGTTCAATACCCCACCCTGCGCTTCGACCACGTTCCGTGCGCTCGCTACGGCCGGCCTTCGTACACTGGCTGGCAGGAAGGAGTGTAACGAGTCAACGAAAGTGTATGTGACGGAAGCATCCTTCACTGACTAGTTGCTGCTCCGACAGCTGCCGGTCTCAGTCACCTATGACGTCAAGACCCAAAAGAGAGAGAGAGAGAGAGAACGGACATGGCGACAGCTTCTACTTTTAAGGTGCAATACGTAGGATCTACGCTACAATGAGTATTAACGAGGAGGAGTAATTTTATATTAAAAATGGTAGTATTTTTTGTAACGAGCAATCGTATTACACAAGCGGCACACACATAAAAACTCTTGCCCACACCTTTCGATACATCACCAGGTGAAAAAATAGAAAAACAAAACAAAGAATAAGCACCGGTCAGTGTGCGATAGTGAAACATAAAATCTACTGCAATGAAATAATAAAAAAAACACTCAAAACTAATCAAACTGTTTATGTTGTTGTTGTTGCTCGATGAGCTTTCTGGCACTGTGTCGTAAGGGCAAGGACAAGGAGAGGGTAGCTTGTGAAAACACTAAAAATCCATCAATTCGATGGCAAGGACGCTTCACACAATCCAGTTGATCGATCGCAGGTAAACGTGTCCGACGATAAAAATGCCGCCACAGTGTCAAAGCATATTTCATAAAAGAAAATCCTTTTGAACATCCTAGGGTCTTTTCAGCGAAGCCATCCGTCACAGGCCACCAAAACCGGCAATCGTTCACTGCCACGTGTCCACATTGGGTCGCAGTCGAATGGAGTTTCATGATTTTGTTTACACTTTTATCATCACCATCTCTAAAAATAATTCACAGCGCTGTGGATTGAACAATGTGGCGTCATACGGCCGTCCGTTGGCAGCTTCTTATTATATGATAATTTGAAAGCCTCAATTAAGCACAGAAAACAACGAAATGGGAGCATACATTTGGATTGGAACTGCACATCGTTTCATCACTGCGTTGTCTAGCAACCGATTGTGCCGACTCATTGCTGACCATTAAATGAAATCAGACACCCCGCTTTTTGTCGTTTGTATTTGTTGAGCAAATTAAGCAAATCTTTTCGATTTTAATAACAGCGGATATCGCAATCTGCCGAGGAGGTATAAGATAGATTATATATTTATTATTTTCCAGAATATGAAACACAAATTAGCGCTGTATAATATTTATTTTATCATTCATCGGCTGATAGTATTTATTTTATCATTCAGAGTCTATTCAATTGCAATTATTACTACTCTTGGAAAATTAGTTAATTAAGTGAATGATGACCGTTAAGCGCTGAACTCTCAGAGAAGCATTAGCATCGCTGATCTTTAAAAGGGAGTCTGCTAAAAAAAAATATATACAAATTCTTCGATTCGATTCGATTAAATTCGTTATCTAATGGCCTTAACGTAAACCACTTAATTATTTTGTTATAGAACATTCCTTTTGATGGCGTCCGGTGCCAGTGTTCGGTCGGTAAGAAATGATGCCACAATATTCCTCTACACAGAAAGAAAACTCCCCGGCCACGATGTAAAATAGTACAAAACAGGACAAGCGAACAAAACGTGGAAAGCGTTGAAAACTTGCATCTGTCGTTCAATGATTTGGTTCGTTCTCTTTTCCTACATCTTTCGTTCAACGATAGATGCAAATAACTGAACGAAAGGCTCAACAGTTTGCCTGTCACCAGTTTGTAATGCGCATTGCATACATCATGGCGTTGTTTTCAATTCTCTTCGAATCTTAACGGATTCTTGAAAAGAAAAATCTTAGACGAATTTACGCGAGCAAAGATTACGAGAGAAAACCGAGTGTGCTAGACACAAGTATAATTCCCAAAATCCTATTTGTTTATAGGACCTCTTCGAGTAAACTTCATTTAAACTTTAAACTATAGCATATGAAATATTATCATATTATCTGCACCAAGCTCTTCAATACCGGCAGTAAAATAGTAAAATTATGTAAATTTCTATAAATGTTGACTGCCTATCAACATTATATATAATCACATTTGTTTCCTAGCACCACACAGGAGTGCGTGGAAAACAATATTTATAGCCTCTATAATTTCATTTTTTTTGCTTGCTTCATGGGCTGTGTATAAAAACGACATGTATTTTAATAATAAATTTAAAAACTAATCTTAGAACTAATACATACAATGAGGAGTGTAACGTATTCAAAAAAATGTTTTTTTCTTCTTATTTATTTATTTTTTTATTTACGAAAAATAAATGAATCTAGTTTTGACTGTTGATAAGATCACATCCTTCGAAAGATCGATCTGATTTACTCTTCCAGCGCATCGCTTGGCTAGGTGGAAATGGAATGGAATTGTTGAAGCAATCTAA
The DNA here is from genome assembly GCA_000473445.2 of Anopheles farauti. NCBI lineage: Eukaryota > Metazoa > Arthropoda > Insecta > Diptera > Culicidae > Anopheles > Anopheles farauti. Next base: position 1,099,821 of record KI915054.1, read on the forward strand.
GGCATGTAAAAACCTTCACTATCATTACAACACCGGATAATGTCCACAACTAAGCTTCGGTACTATCGGTACTATCGGAAATAGCTTACGTTAAGATAGCTGTTATTCCCAAAAACGCACAACTCGTTTTACAAGCTGTTGTTCGGATTTTGTTTTTTCAACAAAAAAGTGACTAAAATTTTAAGTAAAAATAAAGATTAACATATATTTGTTATTACAGTTGATGACAATGGTTGATGCAGCTCCCAAACTGTGCGATACAATACAATTTTGATAACCATCCGTTCTAAGGAATATGTCTTATTAGCGATAAATTTGGCTCGATGTTGAAACGGAGCGTCTACTCCCGCCACTGTGCAAGCAGCTTATCCCAAAAAGAGAAGCTTCTTGATCTGCCGCCACTTGAGGAAAGCCTGCGGGTCCTGGGGATTGAGCGCATCCGCTTCCTGCACCTCCAGCGCCGGCCCGAAGAGCGACTCGTCCTGGGTGGCCGGTAAGCACAACACAAACGCAACCGATAGCAACACCACCAAAACAATCATCTGCAATGGGAAGCAAATGTGGGGCGTTAGATATAAATTAAACAACAGCGCTTGTACGCACTTCGAACCTACCGTGAGACGCGAGTTCATCGTGATAAGACACTTGGGCGCTTTTTTTCGCTCGAAATGGAAATCGTAGAGACACTGGTAGCGATGCTTGTGATGTGCCGTTGGGTTGTACTGCTGCGGTGACACTTGGTGACGATGGTGACCAACTGATACCCTCCGTGCAAGTCCTGACACTTTTTATACAACCCGCCGGGAAGCCACACACATCCACGAGCGGGGCCAGTAAGCGGCGCAAAGATCGTAACGTAATGCAACCCTACGCAACCACACGCAAACCCCCCACAGGCCTGGAGGAAAGAAAGCACTTGTAGAAGGGATAAAACGAGTACTTAGCAAACCGATTGATACGATCCGCGCAGATGAGCGAAAGTGGTAGAGCAGAAACACCTCGCGCTGTGGTTGCGCCCGTTTGAGGGTGATAGAATTTTGTCTTCCTGCATGTGTCGTTGTATGGGTGTGTTTTGAAAATATGGTGATCCGTCAAATTATTCCTAATACTATAATGTATACTTAATACTATATGTATACTATAGTATAATGAGGCTGAGGATGAGGATTGTGTATCAGATCATGATCTTTATATTTAGATTATTGCCAACGGCCAATTGCCTAGGTATCTGGGAACCAGTATAATTCGGAGATCTGACGTTCATAAGTACTGCACACGCAGGGCTAATGAGCCCAGAACACCTTATTTACTATCTTTTAGTGCTAGAAACTGTTTGTTTTTCAAAGGGATTCAACGGTACAACAGATTGCCAAGAGAAATGGCGAGTGCGAGGAATTTGAAAGAGTTTAATCGTAGCTGTGCCATATTTGTCCGACAAAATATGTAAGGTAAATGGTTGTAATGTAATGTGTAATAATTCTGCAACTGTACTTGTCGTCGCGAAGAAAGTTTCCATTGTGTTCACAGTCTGGAGAGTCACATCAATATTTGCCTATCGAAGACTGTATGTGGTAAACTCCATAAACATTTGTTTCCCCTGCATCGGAACGTAGCACCACAAACCACACTTTGGTTCAAATGGAGCTGGCCGTAAACATGTTGAGGAAGGATCCTAAAACGTAGTGATCCAGTCCCACTTATTGGTTCATAGAGCGCATTGGTCAGGGTACTGGGGATGTGAAAAATTACGAATGTGAATGGACTGAATGTGCTTTTTGAATTTTTCTTCAGTGCCAACACTTCGTTAAGCGTAATACTATCGTTCCGATAGTTCCTTCCTTCTCAAACCTGTGTTGAGGAAAGAGGTAGGACTTATCATAATCATACTTGTCCTTGTATCCCCGATAGCGGCTACGCCGTCATAAAAAAAGAAATCAATCAATCAATAAAACCAATCTTTGTAGCAACTTCCACATGCCGGGAAATAATCATTCTTAGTCTTCAGATACCACCCAAGCATAAGCATCCTATCACGTTTTTTGCTGGCAATAAGTGTGAACCGGAAAATATATCACATATTTATGGTATATTCTTTTTCAATATGCTAATAAGCTGCTGGCGAAAACATTAAACTACGTCATCTTGACCCGTTGTTTGCCGTTCTACTACCCGAATGTGTATGCGTATGTAAAATATTACTTACGTGACAAAGTTGTACAAAGTACGAATCCAAAAACTATTTTGTCGCAAATTGCTTTATTCCTATCGCGTATCGTATTTTATCTTGACCCGTTGTTTGCCGTTCTACTACCCGAATGTGTATGCGTATGTAAAATATTACTTACGTGACAAAGTTGTACAAAGTACGAATCCAAAAACTATTTTGTCGCAAATTGCTTTATTCCTATCGCGTATCGTATTTTATCCAACAGATGTAATTTTTTTTTCAATGGAAGGAAGAAAGAATCGTACTATGAACATGAATGAGCAGAAGAAGGTTGCCGTTTTTTTTATAACGTTTATATTTTTATTCACATAAATTTAACAAATACGGAACTATCGATTTTCATTGAAAAATTAAATTGTTCACTAAAACGATTACGTAAAACATCGAGATAAGATTATTTCCCAAACGCGTTTCCACTTGGCATAAAGTAAATAAAAGGATAGAAATAATAATAGTATACAAAAAACAGAAAGAAACGTATAGATTTACTTGAAGAGCTTGGTGAACTGGCAGCTCATGCTAAGTAAATGTATAATTTTGTTTCCTTCCTTTAATCGTTTCATAAAAAACTACGCTTGCCCTGATCAAGATGCGCCTTCCGATTTAAAGCGCACAGATTGTTTTTTTTTTTCATTTGTTTGTTTGCCACTAGCGTCACCAAACGTGCAAATGTGACGTGTTGCGGCATAGTTCATTAAATATTCTCGAATCGTCCATACGCCGTCGCGTAGCAACCTCCTCCGCTTGCAGGCTACTAAGAAGAGAAGAGGGAGGCATAACAAACAACCCCATTTTCATGATGGTTCTGCCGTCAGTGGCGGCAAACGGTGGCAAACATTATCGCACCACGTACGCACGCACGATCCGGGCATGCTTGCCACTCGCCCGATAACACCAAATCGGTCGAATCAGATGTCTCCGGCAGCAGCTTTGGAGAGCCATCGAGAACGAAAGTGAAAAGATGATGGTGGTGGTGCGCAATACCGGTAAGCAAAAACCGGTCAGGTAACAGACATGGCATGGTGCCCGATCGTGTGGGCCACTGGTGCTGGCAGGATCGTCTAATGGCCGGGTCGGTGGCCTACTCTCCCCCAAACTCCACTATGGTTAGCACCTGGGAAATTGAGGTGCCGGCAGGGATTGTTCCCGTAATGGGAGACGCTAGAAACTGCATCCTCAATGTGGCAACCACCGATGCACGGTTGAGTGATCATTATGCGGTAAACCCTTCAAGGGCCACGACGGTGCAGGCTGGACAGCGCAAAATGGATAAATTTAATTTGCGAGTGGTAATAAATTAACATAGTGACCATAAAAATGTGAATGAAAATTTGTTCTACTAAGTATCGAATAATGTCTCCAGTAGTAGCGTGTTTTTTTGGAATTTAATTGTTTGAAAGTAACTCAAGTGTTTGTTTTTTTTTGCAAAAAAACTATAAACCTTTATTATTATTGTAAGGAAAGTATCAATATTTTCTTCCTTTCTCCTAACTGACGAGATTCAAGGGGTTATTTGTGTTAGCCACATATATGTCTTCGTTTTATGTGATCAATTTCGCTATGCATTGCTTACATTTGGTGCGTTCCCTGTGCGCATACAAACGAACACTGCCCTCAACATTCTGTCTATCCTCCGACATTCGACAATTATCAGCTCAATTGTCCTGTCTTCCCGGGGGACGAACTTTCGGAACCACCGGGGCAAACCGCCCCACATGTTGACCAATTGTCTTTGTGGGGTGTAACCTTTGTAAACCGCGTCATCGCAACAAATAAACACGGCCACGGAAGGCTCACCTTCTTCGGGGATCGATTTCTCCCGCCGGGGATGCACCTGGCTCACCCTGCAGGCAGGAGGGCGGAGAGTAACGAGGCGAATCGAGACGACGCATTCCGTCCGATGAGGTAACGAGAAAGCGCAATGTATTGAGAGTAAAGAATTGACCCTTATCTGATGCAGCGTGTGGTCGGTGCAAACCGGGGCACGCGGGGCTCACACCGTGTCCCCACTCTGTGTGTGTGTGTGTGCGAACAATGTTGATTAGCACAACGTTTCCTCCCTTGTTGGGGGGAAAACCCTTCTGGCCCGGTCATGCCGAGACCCTTCTGGCACGATCACGGTGCAGTCAATCTGCTGTTCAGTCTTCAGCCATCGAAACGTGCCGCGTGGTCAGTGGTTCCCGCAGTGTGCCCGATATAAAGTTTAAGGCAAGGTGAGACACTTATGTAAGCACCTGACCCGCGACAGAAAAGGAAAATAAAGATAAAGATTTACGCGACAAGCGTGAACCGTGAAGAAAGCGGGAGAGCTGGAGCTCGCTTGCGGCTTCTCCCTTTTAACGTCTCTCTCTCTTTCTATCTCCGCAAATCTCCACGGGTGGAAAAGGGGTGGGCAGTGGGGTGAAGTGTCACGTAGATCGTGAATGAGTTCGTTCCATTTTTGAAAGCCTCTTGCCCACCGCCCCGGACCGTTATGGAACCACACACTATTATTTCTCCAGATCGCGTAGGATGATTCGAGGAAGGTGGTTAAAAAAACACCGCGCGTGCAAATGTCGTTTTACAGATGTAAGCCGACTCCGGGTGTGCGTGCGAAAAGGAGTAAGTATCAGGTTGCTTCTGATCTCCGGCCAACGAACAAAAGCGCGAAACATTGTTCATGGCCAACGACGTGACCCGTGGTGGGCCGTCGCGCCACACCCGCAACGAGTTTGGCAGGAAATTCCAATCAACTGTGCATCATCGGCTGCAAATTCAATAAACTGGCCAGCCACAAAAGTTCATCCATTGATGATTGGAACCACCCGGGAACCTGACCTCGGGCAAAGCAAGCTGCAGAAACTGCAATCGCCCGCAGGTCGAAGGGGAGGGGGAGCGACTGTGATGTCAAGCGAGATCAGGTTACGCTATAATACTTAATAAATTACCGAGTCACGGTCGCACACGTTTGGGCGCGCATCCGAGCGGCTTCTTCACGGTGTTCACATTCGAACGAATCGAAGACACACCACAACATTAAACATACAAATTATCGTCTCGAAACGCAAACGCACTGTTCGAATGGATCCATTTTTGTCGATTGAATAACTTACAATTAACACTAATTTATTGTGTGCAAATTAACGAAAATACCTGAACCGATTCGATTACACACAAAAGTTAAGTTATGTAACACTTTTCGTTAGCTGCATTATTTGAACCAGTACCAGCAGCTCATTGAGTTGTATATGAATTATCGGCTGCAAAAGGAATATTGAACCACGGATGTATGCATAAACTATGTTAGGCATATGTTTCGCTAATACCTGAGAACAGCTGGAATGATTTGGATACTTTGTCAATAAGTCATGATCCTGGCAAGGTAATTTTGAAGATGTTTAGTAACGCCACCGACCAAGAGGTGGCGCTATTCTATAGAAAATAGGCAAATGCACTTACCAAATAGCAGTGATGGCTTTTGGGGATTTATATTTTTGTACACTACTTTTAACATTTTTTCGTTGCTCTAATAACATTAGGAAAGCTTTCACCCTAAACCTTTTCTTTAGATAAAGGATTTGAGAGTAATGAAGGATTCTTTTTATGATTTAGAAATAAAACGTCGGTTTGTCATTTGATATTTCCTGCCCAACCATGTCTGGATATTGAGCTATAAAGTAACTATCCGCGGAAACAGAACCACTAGAGGTTTTCGTGGCAATCAATGATTATTAATTTTTATCACCAATTGAAACCACCGGGACCCAGATGGTGGTCGACTCTACTTCACAAAGAAAAAATAATTAGCAGCAATTATCAAAATGAGGCTAGCACAGCGATGGCATGGTAATCTTGGGTTCAAACGTGATATTGTACAAATGCATGTCTTTAGGACGTAGGAATTGTTTATGTTCCGTTTTGATGGCCAATACTCGTTATGCTAAAGGGTATTTTGTGCATTTACACAGAAAAACTGAAGTTGTTACATGAGTAGTTTATTTGAGTGATATTTTTTTATGCTCATTAAGTGTAATGAAACTCTACTTGCTCAATGAAACCATTCAATGTGGTGTGGAACTAATTCGCTCTTTTTACCCCTTGCCATCATTCCCCGCATGATGTTTAACATGTGTTATATAAGCATACGGCCAGGCCGTCCCTAATAAAAATATATATATATAAGCATTGACTTAGTTTCTTACTTTATTTTGGCTTATGGGACTAGAAATACAGTTTTGGAATAAATACTGCGCCGTTACAGCGTTTTGGTTCCTCGGTTACGAAACATACTAATGTAAGCAGTGCTTAGGAGATTAAACACATTCATCCCAAACAATCCTCCTATCGAGCCAACCACATTTGGAATGGGGTAAACCTGCCATGGACGATCCCAATCCAGCGGAGCTACCACAGAAGCTCCCCAGGCTCCCAGAATGACACCGATGCAATTGTTCTTCAGTAGCGTGAGATAGCTATTGGCCAGTGGGCTTTTTAGCTCGAACGTCTCGGAAAGCAGCAGTTGATAGGTTAATGATTTCCCGATTAGCAACACGATTGGGAATACTGTTACGGTTGTTAACGTCAGAGCGAGCGATAGCGTTTCTTCGTACTGATCCAAAGGGGCACCCAGTACAATGCAAATAAAACCATAGAACAGCATAGTCAATGCAAAAAGAACCGTACAGCCAAAAATTTCCCTCCATCGCACACGTCCAGCTTTTACGGTGGTAGTCGCAGAACCGCGTCCCAAAGGTGCTTGAACATTCGTTTTGATGCTGGTTTCTAGCTGGAACGTATGCTTCACGTACAAATGCTTCAACACCTCCGATAGTGGCAGCATTAGCAACACCAATGATGAGCAGCACTTGCCCACATCGTACAAACGATTACTGTAGAGCAGGTATCCAAAAAAGGAAGCATTCAGCGCTATCGCCAGAACGCTGATGTTGATAACCATCTTTGCCGCTGTCATACTTTGAGCGTAGACATCCATTTGCAGTCTGTTGGAATCACTGGGGCGTAAAACAAAACATCACTATTATCGATCATGATGATCGTGCATGATTATGTTTTACATTCTAACTTACCTTTATTTCATGAAGAACTGATATTGCCATGAAGGATTCACGAATCGGTTCAGCAAATGTTTACATACAAAAAAACAATTTGACAGTTGCATGAAATAAAATAATCTGCCAGCGAATATGAAAATGACGGGAGAAAGCGCCTTCGTTTATAACAACATAGTATCATTCTTGAGATGCTTTCGACCAGTTTAAATGGACCGTTAATTACCTAGAGTACCTAAGCGATAAAAAATTCAGGAAAAACCAACAAAATTTTCGAGCAAGTATTCTTGCATTGTATCGAATGCTTCAAACACGTGCACCAAGACACAACAATAATAACTCACAATAGACAATTTGTTAAAGGAGATGATCACCAACCAAAAAACCAATAGAATTCGGAACGAGCTTCAAACATACTAGCAAAAGAGCAGAATAACATAAAAGGAAAGATAAAAAAACATAATAGTTCATAATATCCGTAAATCGTTTAACTGTAGCTGTAGAGACCGATGACAATTTCAGCAAATTAAATGTTACGGTATTCATTTGTAATAAACGTATTTCGGATTCGTACAGTTGGCTATACTGCGAAAGTGGGTAAGTAAAATGATTGTAATTGGGTTTAAACTTAAACATTTATTGTTCGGGTTCGAGGTACGAAAGGGTCTCTTTTAGCAGATCATGTTTTCTTCAACTTGTTCCAAGTTGAGAATGGAGCGAACTATACGGTATTGTAGTATTGCTATACGGTAGTACGATTTAAATTTCACTTTCCGGAGATGAATTAATAAGTTAATTAATTAATATTAAGGTGAATAGGTGAATTAATTAATATTAATATGTAATATGTGATATATTCACTATTATTTGCTACCATTTATACAAACCAGGCGAAGATTAACTTTAATTCACCCTAAACCGAGTTCAAACTACCAAATGTTTTACATTGCAAATTTGATCCCGCCCCATATGCAAAATTTTAGTTTGAGAATGAACAGGCATATCAGCGAAACCGATACGGCTTTTGAATAAACTATCACGCCAGATAGTAAGTTCATATGAGCATATTCTTATTTAACATCCAGCGATAACGGTGATATAGTATACAAACCATTACATGTGACCCACAGTAAATCGGCGAGTTCATGTTTTGTTCACCGCTTCTGCACCATTTTTCGCAACAGACAAGAATAAATTCACGCTATGCCATTGTTTTCATTGATTCAGTCTGTATTGTAGCGCCAATTTCATTATTTGATTCGTCATTATTCTATCATTAGTCATTCAGATTATACCTCATTCTGTAACTCCACACGAAGATGGATAGTGTAGCAGTCGATTCGATTCGTTCCATTCAATATTTCCAGATATCAAGAAGAGCGTAAACAATAAACGCTTCTTGAATGTGCGGCTCGAAAGTTTAAAAAAACGGTCAGCCTCTTCTCAATACGGGTGCAATAGATTATTTTCACATCGTTCAATTCGACATGTTAAAATAATGTAGAGGCCGTCTTTCATTTCGAAAAATAAATAGGCCTGCGTACAGTGTGTGCACTAAAACGCACACCATTCCCACTTCCCACGGCGAGTCGTTCTCAAAAAAAATGGCGATGATCACCACACTGTTTACCTCCGCCGTTTTGTCGTATTGATTGACAGCTCATCGATGCCTGTGCTGACTTCATCAGTAGGCCATGAACAATCCCAGTAAGCCTAACGGGTTTGCATAACACCAATTCGCATGATTGTAGTAGCAAAGTAGTGCTCAGTGACGCATTTCCGAAAACTCCAAACCGTCTGAACACGAAAGCATAGAAGTACGCACACATGTAATCGCCTTTAAACCTCCTTTTGTGAAAACACCAGACAGAGAGAAAGAGAGTGTGAGAGAGATACGGTAAACTCAACGACAAACAATATGCTGCGTTCGCTCGGTTTTCGCTGGTGAATTGAGTGATTTAAGTTTGTATTTTGCTTTGCATCTTCACTTGTCTTGTATGTATGAAAATTGTGTTTATTTTTAATGTACCATACTATCTCGATTTCATGTATCATGCATTTGCATATGGTATGTTATGCGCGAGTTATAAACGTAAAATGGAACCACCTTCCTTTCTTTTAGAGATCAAGAGACACCGATGTTCTGTTGAATCTAAATATATATGCCCTATTCCTTCTTTCTCTATCGCTTTCTCTATACTCCTTCTTATCCTGCCTATTGGTTGCTTGATTTGTTCATCTGATCGCCTTGATCGACACTTGTATTGTTTGCCATATCTCATTCGAAGCGCTTTCTCTCCCTGGGTCTCGTCCTTCCTTCATTTTCTCCGTTGTTATGTACTTTGCTTCTTTGCTTTGAATGTGTGTATGTGTGTGTTTTTTTATCCATTTTTGTTGTGTGTGAGTGTGTGGTTGGTTTATTATTGGAAAGAATCTATCGAAATCACACTACCACATGGTTTATACAATATTATAGCGCTTTCTCTCATTCATGTCCCTCGTCCTGCTTACGAACTTTAATTCGGACCTGTCCAATAGGCAGATGCAGAATAGCCTTGCTGCTTACTTGTAGTCTTTCCCTGGTTATTATTCTGCGGTCTTTGACCGCTGCTGGTGGAATCCTGGGAAAAAACGGGGGGAAAAGGTGATACGTTAACATTTCGCCCGCTAGTAGTTAGCTTGTCATGCGATTTTGTCAAGCCAATATTCTTACTTGATGCATATTTTGATGCATGTTGATATTGTGATGCGTAGCCATCGCTGGTATGTATGTCAGATGCTGCCCGTATGGTTGTGCGGACGTAGCCCCAGCCGTCTGCGTTCCGGCGATGTTGTACGGCGGTGGAGTTCCCGAGTGGAACGATTGTTTGTCATACTACGGAGGTAAACGTAATGAAACAAAAAAAATACATATATTAGAAACCATCTACTGCTTGTTTTCACATCGTCCCATCACGAGCCATCACTTACATTGACCTTATTAATTGCGGCATGATTTTTGCCGTACATCGACGGCGCCATGTCCGATCCACTGCCAGAGCCGGACTGCGGATTGGCTACCGTTTGGCCCTTCGACTGTTGCTGTCCCACGATGGATGCTTGGTAGGCATTCTTGTTGTAGTCCTGTCCCGATTGGCCTAGCGTGTCATACCCGGTCGCCGAACCGTATCCACCGGTGTTATACGCAGGCTTCTGAAACTGACCCCCAGAAGTTGCCGCATTCGTCGGCATCTGTTGCTGTTGGGGAGGAGGATGATGTGTGTTTTATGGATAAAGGGCGGTTTTTTTGGTTTGTTTACGTGTATGCACGTTTTGTATTCCAATCGAACAGTTGCATTATGGGATTGACGGGATGGGTTGCGTGGAAGAGGAGGTGTTGGAGGTTGGGGGAGATGGTCAGCAACGGTTTAAGGATTCCATTCCCATTTCAAGTATTTGATGGTGGTCGTTTTCGTTGGTGACGGTATACGGTGGTTGTTTCCCGTTGGCGATTTTTGTGGTTCGGTTTTTTTGTGGTTGTTTTGTTGTTGGTGACAGAGATGAGTTGGTGGGAGGTTGAGGTAGTTGATGGAGAACATGCAAAAGAGATACAAAACGGTCAACATTTCTACGTTCATGTTTGCTATCATAACATTACTAGAGCTAAGTTCTACTAACAGGATATACGGGTGTTCCATATTGGAAGCCGCTCGCCGGCATCATATTGCCACCGTAAAAATAGGCGTATGGCAGGTTCAACATAGGACCACCAGACCCTGTTTGTTGGGACAAGGAACTGGGAACATTACTAACAGGAGACGAGTTGTTGTCGGTTCGCGTGAACCGACCATCGGACATGGTCGAGTACGCGACGGAACCGAGGTTCGCGTCGCGCACACCGGCCGCGCCGAGACTCGTAGGCGTCTGGTAGTTGAGGTCGTAAAAACCAGGCACATGCGGCATACGCTGCTGCATTAGCTGCATATCTTCGTACGAATAGACGGCCTGCTGGTAGAATGGCAATCCCGGTGCCTGAATGTACGGATTGACCATCGGCAGATTGGTAACCACGCCCGTACCGCTGGTGCTGCTACTGCTCTTTGCTGCGGGAGATAGAGAAAAAAGGAATCCTCATTGCGTGATCGTGGTAATGAATTTGGCATTCGAATCTTACTTGTCGTGGATACCACGGAGCTGATGGGCAGCGAGGACGAGCTGGTTACATTATTGTTGGAGTTATTCGTACTACTGTTCGAAACCGTGCTAGATGCCACACTGCAACGGGAAAAGGGGAAATAAAGATATGGAGCACTTCCGCGCAGCGTGTACTGATAGTCTAAATTAAAAAACTCAATTCGAACAACACATAATCATTTGCGATAGAAACTAAAAACACGTATTCACACATATTTATACAGACTTATCTAAATATTCACCAGTTGAGCATAGTATGAACAATAGTTTATATGGATGTCGACCAAAAATACTCTATCAAAAAAAAAAAAATTCGGGAACGATATAAACAAAGATAGAGTACAGGACATCAAACACGACCCAAATATAAGTGGAAGCCATGTTTAAAGAAAATAAAACAAAACAAAAAAACAGCATCATACTTAAAACGATAATTGACAAAAGAGAAAAAAAACATACATTCGATAAATGGCAAAACCAAAAACAAAATCAAACGTCATAATTGACAAATAGGTGTAAAGCTATGGGTGTGCGGTTACCATAGTAACGAACGGGAGGGCGACAAACAAAAACCTACCTTTCGAATGGCGTTGAAACCACCGGCGTGTCCTTTAGTTTCGACGAGCTAAAATTACTACCATACTGGCCGGATGTTGTGTTTGTGCTTCCAGAGTACCTAAAGGTGTTGGGGGAGTGGTTGAAGTAGGCAAATTATGTTGTTGTAGGATATGAATTAGAGTTAGAGATGTGCATGTGTTATTGATGTGATGTGCTCAGTTTCTTCCACGTATTGATTTACAGGATCTTTGAAATCAAAACTGAGCAAAGGGCCATGTTTTGTTTCTCTTTTTTCATGTATCGGGGGCTTCTGAGGATCTCTTCATGGAAGGCTAACAATGATGTTCAACAGAAACGACTAAATATAAACCGTAACAGGTAACAGACAATTAATAACGTTATAAATTAGTGAAACAAACTTTATAATAAAAGCTTGGATAACAAAATTGATAAACTGGAATTGATTGATTGGAAACTGTTGCTGATAAACTAGTTATCAAATGATCTTAATTTTACAATATGCTAAAGTAACGTTACGATTTCAATTATAAACTGTAATATTTTGCACCGTATCGCGCAGAAATAAAAATATAAAACAGCTCTTTAATTTGCAATTGCCCAAAATAATCCAATTAAAATATATGTTTAAGTAATGTGAAAGAATATATCATCGACGTTACAGAAGAAATTATAATCGATATAATCTCTATTATATTATCTCAGGATAGCATCAGATTGCATTAAAAAAATTATCTTACAATAGAATCGTGTTAATCCCTTAGTTATATTTCAAATGAATGAATAACTGATAAATGGTAGGAGCTCTCATCGAAAACGCCATGGAGGAGTGCAGGCTCCATACAAAACACAAGCCATTAAAATTTATATACAAACACACACATAGGCACACTCACACACACAACCATCATACCATACCGTTGCCGAGAGCCCCATTTTAAAATCATCTCAGCAAACCGTTTCGTTTGTTTCAATATTATTTTAAAAGTAACAAATGAAGCAAATTTCATCATTAAACAATACACGCGCACACGCTACGCCGCAAAAGCCACCCCTACTTACCCTGTATTACTGTTCAGTCCCGTATTGCCGTACACGTTCTGCGAACTATTTTGATAATTCTGTTGCGACGGGAATGCAGACGAGGTCTGACTAACCGGATACTGACTGGACAGGTAGCCACCTGCATTATTGTTCGAGCTGTGGTCACATCCATCGACATGCGTACCACACCCCCACGTACAAGTAACATTCAGCAGAAAATGTTATTTTGTTGTGTTAGCGTCAATTCGAGTATCATCGGTATTATCATCGTCGATGCACGGAACGGAGTAGTGAAGAGAAAAGAAATACAAATGTAAGGATTAACCACAGAACCGGTAGACAAACCACACACACACGCGCGCACACACGCACACACAAACACGCGCGCGCGAGCGCGCACATACACTACGGAGGACACTAACCTGTTGTTGTTTACTGCGTTGTTGTTGACCGGCAGATTGGCCTGATTGGAAACACCTCCGACCGAATTGCCAGCGTTGCTGTTGGGAACCACATTATTGGTCACGCTACTATTGGGCGGCTGATAGGCGTTCACATTGCCTTGGTTGTACGCGCTGTAGTTGTTCGTCGATGGAGGGTAGGCGTTTGTCACCTGCGGTAAGACAAATCAGACATATGAAAATCATCATCAGTTTTTTCCCTTGACAAACACCTATGCACCAACGTAGCGATCGTAGTGACCCATATTTGCTTACCTGGTTGCTAGAGTAGCTCATATTGTTGTAACTTTGCGGCGCAGCGGACGGCGGATACGATGGAGCCTTGTTTGTCTGTGTAGACGAGTAGGGTGCATTTTGGTAAGCACCGGCCAGGCCCGTGTTCGTACCAGCCGATTGACCATAAGGATCCGATTTCGTAAGTTGATCCAGCGCTAGTAAAAAAAGCACACACACACACACATGTATATATACCATTGTCGTCCACCACGGAATAAGTAAGTTTTCCGCCACAGATCGCACCGTACTTACCGGCGGCCGCATTACTCATCGAATTCACACCCGCACTAACGGAGGAGGAAACAGATCCGGATGCACTGTTACGCTGCGAGTAGCTGTTGGTTAGCGCGTCGTTTTGCGAAGAAAGTACCTCCGTTGGCCCCTGTCCTGGTATCAACTGCGACGGTGTTAAACCAGGCGCCCCGGGAAGGTTGGACGGTTTCGGCTGAAGATTGTTAGGAACAACGTTACCCGCCACCACAACGCCTCCGCCAACCTTCGCCTGATAGTCGTTTACGTCTGGCTGCTGCACCGATTGCTGCTGCTGAGTTTGTGAAACGACTTGTTGCTGCTGCTGTAGCTGACCTTGCGTTGCTTGAGGCTGACCACCGACCGTCGGTTGCGGCGGAACTTGTGTTCCTTGCTGCTGCTGTTGCACGGTTTGGGTTTGCGACGCTTGCGGCTGTCCAACGGCTTGCGTTTGCGACACCACCGAAGCCTGCCCGGTCGATGATTGCTGCGGATCCATCACGCCGCCACTGCCGCCCGTTGAGTTAAATTTGTCCGACACGACCGCATCGAACGAATCATCCGCCCCGAAATCGAGCCCACCGAACTGCACATCCAGGTAGCCAATATTGTTCATGTTATCTCCAGGCATCTCCACGGCCGAAGACGGAATCTTCGAGGGAGGTGGAACCCGTGCCCTCTGCTGCCGCCTGACCGGTGGTTGCTGCGTGGCCGCAGCCGCGTAACTCGTTGGAACCCCACCGGCTCCCGCATCGTTGGCGGCTCCACCAACGTAAGAGGTCGGATATTGCACGGTGTTGCCTTGGGGTTGCTGTTGCTGCACCGACTGTGGAACAACCGTCGTCTGCTGAGAGACAACTGCCCCACCGGACTGCGACTGCTGCTGTTGGTAACCACCAACGACATTCGCAGTAGGCTGGAGATTGGAATTCTGAGATGATAGTGTACTAAAATACTGTGTTTGTTCCGCGGATAGCGATGACGACGTGTTCATCGGTGGCAGATCTAACGCCTGTCGCAGGGCCGCAGCGTCCGAATACTGGGGCACGACGGCAGCCACGCCCGCAGCCGCACCACCGCCACCACCAGCGGCTACCGCAGCCGTAGCCGTACTCGAAACAACAGTCGTGCTGTACTGCTGCACCAGCTCTGCGGTGTCCTTCGGCTGGGGTGGATTCAGTACCTGCTGCTCCAGTCCCGGAGGTGCCGCCAACTCCGTTGCATCTGCATAGCAACCAAAACAGAAATGTGTTACAAAATTTGTTTCAGCCTGCCCACAACGATTTGCTAGAATTTAACAATTATCAAACATTTATCACTCACTCGATGCCGACGCGGGAGCAGTTCCTGTTTGGGTAGCCTGCTGCGATGCTTGTCCCTGCTGCTGACCAGCCGAGGCAGTAGACGGGGCAGTTGGAGCAGTGGTGCTTGCCGTAAAAACTTTGGTATCCGACAGCGAACCCGTGTACTCCTCGTTGTCCCAGTCGCCCCACGTTTCGGTGAAGGCCGAGCATTCCTCCGGCTTGAGATCGTTGGCATTTGCCGAGGACGTGACCGGGTCCCACGAATCAATCTCCTGATGATCGCTATTCATCATTCGCGGGCCCCCTCGGTTAAGGTCGCGCGATCCCGGACCCCTGGTGCCGAGACGCGGACCACCACCACGACCACCGCGGGAACCATAGTTGCCACGACCCGGACCACCCGGACCGCCACCATCGCGGCCACCGCGCATGCGACCACCTTCACCCCCTGCCGGACCCCGGTTACGGTAGCCGCCTCCTTCGCCACCCTTGTCATAGCCATTGCGGTCGCGGTCGCGGTCTCGATCACCACCACCATCGCGATAGCCGCCAGCTCGGCCGCCGCGTCCCGGACCGCCACCGGAACGCTGATTGCCCGGACCACCACCGCGGTTACCGCCACGCCGCTGCTGCTCCTTCAGGTCTACGTTGATGCCACCCAGCTGAACACCGCTGCCACCGCCACCGGACACTGGACCGCTTTCCCACTCCCCATCATCGCCATCCTTCTGAGCCGCCGACTGCGCTTTGTTCTTTTTCTTCTTGGATGTCGTGGCGAACGCTCCCACGGGAAGTGTTTCCAGCAGAAAGATAACCGCACGGTCCAGGTCACTGTCGCACTCCTGCAGTGCGCAGCATACCTCCTCCTCCGAGCGCTGGGTTGTCTCCATCAGGCTTTGGATTTTCTCCTGAATCTTCGGATCATCCATTCCGCTCTTGATGTCTGTAATCTGGGCGATACGAATCTGTTCCGCGGTCGGCTGCTTGGCCTTCACAGCGTTGTGAGTAGCGGACGAGCCTCCCGAACTAGCAGCACCTGCGCCACCGCCACCGGGAGCTGCACCAGCCGGGCCACTAGATTTCTCGCTGTTGCCACCGTTTGCTCCGGCACTGCTGCTGCTACCACCGCCGGTACCGGCATCCTTATGCTGCTTTTCCTTCATTTCGACAACTTTGGGTCCAGCATTGTCTGTGCCCTTGTTGCCGCCGCTGCCCTTCTGTTTTTGGTGCTCGCCTCCCTTACCGCCGCCAGCGGAAGCGGTAATTGCAGCTTGCCCTTCATTTCCACTGGCATTGTTGGCATTCGGCGCCGAACCTCCTTTCGGGTAATGCTGTGACTGGTTCTGCCCCTCGTCCTTGGCCAGATTTTCCTTGTTTTCTTGGTGTTTAGCCTTGGACTTGTTGCGACCTCCGCCACCACCGCCACCAGAACGGGTTTGTGTGCTCATCTCGCTATATATACAATTTGTATTTACAAAGTAGCTGTAACAGTGGATGAAAACAAGAAAAAACAGACCAGTTTAATAACACAAGTGCAACAAGCGTACTGAACTATTTTTCGCAGCACTCATCCACTGTACTGCTCGAGCCTACTAAGACGAGAGAACGTATAACGGGATTTAATCCACTATGAAATGCATTGGAACGAACACAACACAGGAACATCGGGTCCATCGGGGTCCATCGGGGTTGCTACAACAACCAAACACACCTGATGAATTCCTTCTCAAATTACAGGTTACTGTAGATTTTTCGGAAATGGGATTCATGTTTTTTTTTGCAAAAAATGTCTTCATTTGCTTGCCCTTGACTGGTTGTACAACATTCAAATTCTTTAGAATATCGACTACAAATTGAAACAAGTATTTTTTTGCCCGTAGTAACGAATTGCGTCAAGCCAACCCGCTTACATGCTAGGCTCCTGGTCCAAGATTGAAACTAAGTGCAGCAATTTGCACACTCTCGCAAAATGTTAACGTACGGTACTACTCTGGCTTACGCCCAGCCATGGAAAAAACGATGCCTTCCTCAAACGCAAACATTTTTGCTTCGTGATTCGCCTTTTTACTTTTCTCTCTCTCTCTCTCTCTCTCTCTCTCTCTCTCACGCTATCATCCTCTCAGTACGATACAACATATCCATTTCTCAACATTATCATGGAGCTGCAACTTAACGTTTCTGTGCATTCTTGAACATCTGAGCACACAAAAAATCCAACGGGACAGATACATACGGAACACGAAAACATTAAAAAATGATCCCGCGGATGGCAAAGGAGAACACAACATTAAGAAAGAGGAGCAATGGAGCATCGCAAAATTGCTCCACACAAGCAAACAAATACAAGTAGTCTCGGATTTCGCCTTTTTCGACTGCATTTCCTTCGCATCTTCGTATGAACGTTACACACTTTCGATCAGAGAGAATAAAAACGAACGGATGCCGTGGCAGACATGAAGGCAGGCTGATGATGGACGTAAATCCAAGCAAGTTAACGCAACGCGTACCGGGTACTACAATAAACCGTCACTCACACATCAACGATCAAGCTTCTGCTACAGTAATGTGGAAAATCAGAGAAAAAGATTAAATGAGAAAGAGAATTTAACCCGAGCAGCAGAGCATGAGTAATGCAATTTCGAGAGCGAGGGGGCCTCTGTGAAGTTGGGATGCTATGAAGAAGAGGTTATAACGTTCTTCATGCAGCTTTCGCTGAAAAGATACGTTATTTCGTGTGAGCTAACATAGTGAAATTGTCATTATCGCTGCGCCACAAGCCATTGTTTTGGGGGAAATCTTCTCTTCGTTGCGTTCCACTTCCACCAACGTAAGACGCTGGTTCGCTGTAACTAAATCATGCTTCTTATTTTGCGATAGGCACGGAAGTGTTATCCACATTGGAAAGTAAGAGTGTAGGTTGCACGGAACATCATTCTTCTGCCGAGTTAGCTAAGCTGCGTTTCCTTGGTTACTAACGCTGTACTCAGACCGAAAAGACCTACTACGTCGTTATGTCCCGGTTCATGTATTTTGTATCGCAACCACTAGCATCGTTCGAAAACGAAAAAACGAACATTTTATAATCTACGACAACATCACAATAAAACTACACCGGTAGGGAAATAGTAGAAGTCAACACCGGCGAGGGCAAAGAAATCGAACGCATCAACATGTCTCTCCATTGTTGCGCTTCATCACTGACAATCATTCGACACGCACACACATTCATTCACTTATTCACAATGGTACACACTCTCGCAGCGCCATCGCCGCCAACCATCCAGTCTAGCAGCCCAAAGAAGGAGCAAATTCCTCCCATGTTCTCCGAAAATATCACACGGCAGAGGGTGTGCATGCTTTTCCCACGGATGAAGTCAAAAGTTCGCACTCACGTAACCGGCACACATGGGTTCTCTTAAGAACTGAAAACGTTCCATTCAAAATCATTCCAAAATAGACGCTTCATACGCATCGGAGGATTTTTTCCAGTCGCAGTATTCACCATCATGCTTTCCTAACAAAGATTCTCAACACACATGCACACATCACTCCTACATGGACGGCACACACCGGACCGACGTGCTGCAGCAGCACGTACAACCTCAAAGAGGAAGCGAATGGACCAATTAAACGAAAAGCATGCCTCTTCCGGCTTTCGGCGCACTCATCGATTTAACTTCCGATTACAGTGGGTTATGCGTTGTCCATGGATCTCGCTCATCATCCATCAGAACCATCCCATTTCAGCCATAGTACCAAGCAAGGTAACCCCACAAAACACAAGGGGTGCGAGGAAGAAACAGGGTGGCAACCGGGAAGAACGAGCCGCTGGCTCAACGTGATTCACAAACTTCTCACTCGATATCTCCACCAGCGAACATTTAAATTTCATCGAAATAATGGCCAGACAAAAGCGACAGCACACGCCGCATTATTTTCACACAAAGAACCAACCAAATGAAGAACCATGTGCCAAATTTTGCTTACTGCTGCCTGCCTGCTGCTGCTGCTTTTGCTGCTCACCACTTATGCGTATTGCTCTACTACTTCTTCGACCGCCTGCTTCTGCGAACTAAAAACTATCCTTGTCGTTGTATGCTTCCGTCGCTTCAAACCAGACGCCATTTGTCGAAATCGAAGTGTGTGTTGCACGTACGCGAAGGCGTCTGTGTGCGTGAGTCCTGTCACTGTTGGGTGTGTGCGTGTCGGGCGAAACTATCTAACTGCACTGCTCTCGCAGGCCGTATGCTTCCGACAAGAGCCGCATGTTGCGAATCTCAAGCGGCTTCTAAACGAAGCAGGATTATCCTATCGACGGATTTGCTAGTACGATTCTGTAGCGACAAGTACAGACAGCCACACGCAATGCTAAGCATTTATAGAACAGTCGCCTAAGAGCATAATTCGAATTGGCAACATACAACCGAGCACAGTGAATCAGGCAAACAGTCCCAACGAACATGGGGCATTCATCCTTTTTTGAACAAACATTCAAACATGCTATAACATCATATTTGTCACAAATCCACATCAATTCTCGTTCATTCAAGATCCTCTCGATCAAACGCGTTGGCTTCCTATGAGCATACACACACACGCGCGCGCATTCTCGGTAGGCACACGACACCCGGCAGACGACGCGCAGCTTGTGTAAGCTTACGCACACCGTCCCACGAAACTCTCGTATATACTCTCTCTTCCTCTCTTTTGTGCAACTAATACCAACAGAGCAAGCCTCCATCAAACTCTGTTCTTTCACACACACTACTAAAGTCTAGCGCGCGCACACCAATCCCGAGCAAAACCACGAAAAATGAGAAAATGCATGCAATTTGATGTTTGAGCAATCCTCATCTCATCGTAGAGGTAACCCGAGAGCCACGAGACGGCCATGTAAAAAGTGTCATGAATAGGAAAACCCATCTCCTACACTTTGTGTCCCACTAACCAACGTAGATAACACTTTTGCCGTTCCAATGCCGATTTTCGTTACCGTTCTCACGCACTAGTAATTTTTGCTAAGCTAGGAGAAAGACCTGCTGAAATGCTGTGTCGCAAGGAAAACTAGCGGACGTCAAAATGACAGATATCCACCGAAGCTCCTCAACACCCAGCGACACAATTGACCTTAAAAAACGCTAAATTACCCTTAACTGACTAGAAATTTAAGGGCCAAAACCCAAGCTGTTATTCAGAATTTTCACAATCTAAAATGTTAAGCTGATAAGCACTTTGATGCTTGTTTAAGATAAATCTTCATTTTCATTGTAAACTGACACGTTATATACACTTTATTCTTTTTAAATTTCGTTGTTTGGAAGGTATTACAACAAATATTGACATTTTTATGAGCCGATTTGGGTCGTTTAGCATAACAACACATTCTAAAAACTATGTAGAAACAGAAAATAGAATCGGGAAATAGAAACTTCAGAGTAAAGCTAGCACTTTTTAAGGAATTTAGAGTCCCAAATATTAATCAGAAGTAGTAAAGTAAATAAAAAAAATCGGTAATTAGTTTCATAAATATATCCGTATAGAAAAAAAGTAATTTAATGTTACTGTTTCTTTTTTTAGTAATTATTAAATTCGTTTGAAAAAATGGTACCAAAATATGTTTTTCAGCGCAACGTTGAGGAAGATTTGATTTTCGGTAGCCCAATTAATTTTAAATTAAATATAAAATAATAATTCAGTTTCAGGGCTACCTTTCATTGCAAATTGAATTTAATAAAAACATTATTTATGTGCTCTTACAGGACGTTCAACTATCTACAGTTGATAGTTAAGCCGCAAATTTTTTTTTGTATTGTTTTTAAAAACCAAACCAACAAATCATCAGAACAATCCATGAATGGTCAAATAATTTGTCGTTTGCATGGGGTTTTCTTGGCTCAGCTTGATTTAGTTTGATCGGTCAAATAATCAAAGAATCATTTCAGAATGCTGTTTTCTTCGTAGCTCATTTTCATTTCTGTGATAAACATTCCGAGATCCATCTGAAATTACGACTGAGTAATTGCTTCACAAATCTTACTTCGCTTCATGAATAGAAAAAAATACAGCTTTTTTAAATAAAATACAGCTGATGTTTTGAGTGTTCAATTTTTTCGAAATTTATCTCAATAGAAAGTTTAACTTGTTTTAAAAAAAATGGTAAAGCCGAATTTGAGATAAGATATCTTAACATAACACAACATTATTTTATGACAAAAGAAATGCTTACTGCATTGAATCATGCAATTCAATTACAGTATTTAAATTGCAATTTGTCTGCAATGCACCTCTGTATGTTACGATACGACCTATTTCCATCAACATGAAAGATAGCACAGTTGTGTTGCTGTTCCAGGACTTCGAGAATTGCTGCGTCATGAGTGTCGTAAAATTTTGACTGAAATATAAATATCAAGCTCAATATATAAGCAAGGACGCTTTTGATTCATACTATAGAAATTACAATCATAACCTTTACCTTCGTTTCGTAAACCATCTTGTCGCAAAACCCAGCATGCTTTGGATAACCTTTTTTGGGGGCCAATTTTCGACGCCGACACAATGCTTCATCGGTGTCTATAAAAATAATTCTACAGGACCAAATTTTAGTATAACACGAATTACCACGGGGCATACCGCTAATCTACTTACTTATTTGGAGTGATCAACATTTGAAAGAAATTGTTCACGTCTTCGACAGTGTTGGGATAATCTAGCAATACCCATCCACTATTCAAACAATCCGCGTGCATCAGTCGGTGTTGAACAATGGTCGTAATTAGCTCAGAAGTGTGCACATTTTCCTGTGATCCACAATTCAATGCTTTTCCGAAACAATCCCATTCACATTTGTGGTGCGCTATCAAATCCGTTACTGAAACTTGATTTGTAGGAAAAAAAAACAACGTGAAATGTGTTGGATTCGTTGATAAATTAGGCTGCAAGTTTTAATTTTTACCTAGACAAATGTTCAATCGCTTTGCAAGCCATTTTCCAATCCGATGTTTGCCACAACCAGGACGACCGAGAAGCACAATTCGTTGATTGCATTTGATGACGGAATGATGAGGATCGACTTGAAGTAATTTAGCACGTTCCAAAACATGTTGCAGCAGCTTATGAACGGAGATCGTAGGCTTTACGCTGAACGTTTGATGAAAATGAAGATATTTGTTTACTTGATCAAAAGAACTCTTATCGCCCACCATTATAATGTTTTTATCTAGAAAATTGTGTTGTTTTAGTTGTTCTATAAGAAACGGCATATTCGATTGGTTGTTTAGTGATTCTTGCACATGTATGATTTGGCATTTTTGTGCATGACGTTGAAATGTGCTGAACAATTTTTCCGAATCTACAAAATTACAAACCTGTTTTGTAGCATAAACAATCATTTTATTTTGTATTGAGTGAAAACTTACCCATATCATCCGGGACATTAACATACATATTAATTTGGTAATACTTTTTTGCTATGGCAAATATATTTTGTACGATGTACTCTTCAATATACCGTGGGCGATCTCTGCTCAACATGATCATCAAATCCTATATAAAGAAAAAAAATATTATCTCGTGCTTACTCATCGGTGCAAGAAATACTCACGAAAATGATTTCAAAAATATGATACTTTTCAAAATAAAGCTTCAATTCTGTAGGATAGTGTACTGCGCTGTACGCGTAACCGGTATCATCAAGAAATTTGTCAATTACAAGGTCCATTTGGCAAGCTTGAACACGCTACGACGGATTCAATTTGTAAACTAGTGAAATTAAAAGTCAATGGCTTCTTGTTCTATTCAGCACTGAACTCTGTGATTGAAAAAATGTAAATTATTGCCTAAGAGCCTAAGACCAACTGGTTTAAAACTTCAAAATTTGATACTTTTACCAACAATACCTTTTCATAATAGTCTTTGGGACATCATATTAGACTTGCTTTCGAGACTGGTCAATCAGTACGTTAAAGGAAGAGAGGAATATTGTTAAACTATTTCGTTTGCAATCTCGAAAGAGCCTACCAATTCAGCGTTTACTGCGCCAACAATCAACTAACGATGGTTTCGCAGCCACTCTCTGTCGTAGATCTGCATTTCTTGCTTCTATCATTTTTTTCTCCTCTTCTCGAAAGCGAGTGTTTCGTTTAATCGGCGTTTGAATATTATTGGAAATAAATTGCTCCTTGCGGACGGGCTTCATTGTGGCACTCTGTGCAGGCGTGATGCTGTGTTTGATCTGTTCCCAAGCAAAGTTACTGGATAAATTGCGGAATAATTTAGTAACATGACTTGCATAGCAACGTCATACATTACGCAGAGTTCTAGATGTTAGCACAGGTAACAACACGAGAACGACTTCACAACGCAGGGAGTTTCATTCTTTAGTATAACATAACAGCTGTTTACTCATTTGTCTACGACACATTCATACCAGATAATGCTTGGAATGTGGCCAGGGTTGCCGTGGCTTTATTTGTTAAAACGCTGTCAAAATTCAAAAATATTTTCCACGCATCCAAGTTCAATTGTTCAATATTACAAGTTATCTAAAAATCACCGGTATCTTAACGTTTGTTCAACATCTAGGCCAAGAACTTTTCGTTATATCATGGATAATCTCAATCTTTACTTGCTTGCTCTCTGTATCAGCTAGTTGATCTGTGTGGATCCAAACATGTTCATCATTTGTTTTTTCTTAGATGTGGTCTCTGGCATCTAGTACATTATTCAATTACATGTTTAACTCCCATAATTCTTATCCATATGGTAGATAGCATCT
Source organism: Anopheles farauti (assembly GCA_000473445.2). Classification (NCBI taxonomy): domain Eukaryota; kingdom Metazoa; phylum Arthropoda; class Insecta; order Diptera; family Culicidae; genus Anopheles; species Anopheles farauti. The sequence goes on from KI915054.1 coordinate 1,123,955, forward strand.
GGATTGAACAAAATATGAATAACAATTGCTTTGATTATCAGCATAATTTGGTTGTCGAGAATAAGGTTAAATATCATTACATCTGTCATTGAATTTGACCGTTCTAATTTGACAGCTTAAGGAAAGTTGTTTTTATTGTGACATGCGTTAGCAGACACCGGAAAATAACACAAATCGTTAGTGAACTAAATAACAATTTCTTTGAATACAAAATGGCTCTAGCACCTGCCAGTGGTACGGGCAGATTTTGGGCCCGCTCTGCAAAGATCATTCGATTCGCACGCCATGGTTGCACAAACAGGCCCTTTTTCCATATCGTCGTAATGGAGGTAAACCATAGACGCTACTGTTCGTAGCAAACAAAACTTGAATCCATTGATTGTGATTACAGCGCCGAAAAGATCAATACCAGCCAGTCATAGAACAAGTGGGAACGTACGATCCGATTCCGAATGAGCATAATGAGCAACTGGTTTCGTTTAATTACGAGCGCATCAGGCATTGGATTGGTAGTGGCGCTCATATATCGAAACCGGTAGCTGAGTTGTTAGGTAACATCGTGTCAATATGTGATGTATGTATTTCAAATAATAAACCATTATCTCTTAACCAGGAGTTGCCGGACTGCTGCCAGTTCATCCCCGGACTTATATGACTGCATGGCGAAACAGACAAATGAACGAAAAGCTAGCAGAGATTGAAGCTGTAAAAAATGCCGAGAAGGTAGAAAGCCCTAGCACTAGTTAAACAAAACGTAGACCGACTTGTTATGTTACTGACTTAGATTGTACAATAAAGCGTATGCTACGCCACAGGATGTCTTAGAGAACAAATTTGCATTTTTTAGTTGCTAAATCTTAATATGATGACATACTTACAGCAACTTATATACGCGCTCTCTTTACGTGTGTCGCGGATTGGAAAATCGTATCAGAGTTATGTTCATAATGCAAGCAGATTAGTCCAGACACTTGGTAGTAGCAAAACATCATATATATATAACGCATTGTTAATTTATTCTTACGTCGTTTTCGGATTTCTACTTTGTTTATACTCACAGCTGTGTCGATCCTACTAAAGAACGTTATTGCAACAAACTCAAGGTATGTTCAAGACTTATTATTTCTCTGAAGTAAATGCCATTAATACCCTCTACCGCTGTAACAAGAAAATTTTAACCAAAAAAGGAAATAACATAACAATAATGAACAATAAAGAACAATGCAGCATAAGCGAATAGTGATATTAGACTGGACTTACCACATTACTAATACCAAAATTCCCCTCAAGCCGTTTGCCCCTAGCAAAAATAACATTTCCGACTACAGTAGCATAAATAACAAACAAAAGCTACACAAAAACTGAACTAATCAGCATGAATTTACACATTATGCCGCAATTTAAAATGGTTCCTAAGAAAAGCGGAGGAAAATAATAATAAAATAAAACCAAAGTAAAAGTAAAAAACGTTATAATTGAACATTTTTATGGACAAAATTTTGAAAAGATATGCAAAATGACGATACCTTGAAAAACATTTTTCTAACAATTTCGGATCTAAGCATGCTTTTTGGTTATGTTTAAATGTGGTATGATACCATTAGCAGTCACAGCAATAGACATTCCGTTCGGTCCCGGGTTTGAATATTTTCATATTTAATTGCATTCGGTGCTTGCGAAAATAAAAAAAAAACCAAACGGGGCATACATAGTGCTGACAAACTTCAATTCCTTCACGTTGCATGAGTAATTTGATTATTTTTCTACACTACGACACGCCTTCTTCGTTCGCTTCTCAATCACAATTCTTGCTCATTTTCTTTTCATCAGGCAGGTGCAAACAGCATCAATCATCTATTACCTGTAAGTTATCGAAAAAATGTGAGCACACAAAACCCTAAAAGCATTTACAAAAACAATGAAAAACATCGCAAGCATTTACCACGTCCATTTACGGACGTACACCATCCATATACATATCTAAATATCGCTCTCCCGCACGCACAAAGCTTAGATTTTGTTTTCGTTCTCTTAACTTGAGTAGTCAACACAATCAAAACTACAGTAAGTTTTACGATGGCGGATGACTTATATAATTTTCGTCGTTTCTCTCTCTCTTTCTCTTTCTCGCTCATACACACAATACCCCTCTACATCGTCCATTTGCTAATAGATTTTCTAATGCTGCAAAACAAAACTCGATCGTCCGTCAAACGAAAGGGGTGTCAGAGGTCGGGAGGGTCCTTTATAGCTATGTGTGTTGCAATGTAAATTTTTGTGTAGCTGAGAGTGTGTGTTTATGGTGTACGAAGTGCATTATATGCAGCTTAGGTGGATTTAACTTTCGAGATCATTTCTCCGGCCGTCTGTTTCAGCTTGTCCGTGGTTTCGCTAATAAAGCTGTCGGCAGCTGGAGCAGAGGAAAGGAAAAAATAGGAGACACAATTAGAAAAATCACCATTCAAGAGCAATAGTGAGCAATTGCACCATACCCTTTTCGTATTTCTTGAAGTACGGCTGAATAACCTTGTGGTACATGATCGTAGAACCGTTGTTTTCGATCGGAACCATACACCAGATGTGGAATATGCACTGTTATACGGGGATAGATGGACAAAAGAGAATTAAATACGGTGTATTAAGAGGAAATAGTATACACCTCGAGCGCATCGATCATACCTTCAGCAGCCAGTAGAATGGGATGATTTGGACCAAGAAGAATGAAAAGTGCTCAAACACCGACAGCACACCGAACGTTACCCAGTACGTTAGCCACTTGGTGTCGTCTTCCTTGGTGCGCGTTTCAATGGCTTTCATCGAGATGTAGGCGGGATATGCTACACCGATGACGTTGCAAAGGATCTGAGCTCCATAACCGAAGGCAAGGTACAGAATAACGACGGCCACGCCACCTGCAAAAGGGGAAAACCCAACAAAAAAAACAATGTGTATGACGCATTAATAGATAATTTGACATGGTTTTGAGTGATATTTAGTCCCCATTTAGTGAACAACCGCATTCGATCGGTACTACGGGCCTATTTGACCAATAGCGAAACATATTCGATAAATTATAATTCAATCTCAAACATCTTTCCGACGAGTTTCGTATTGCGCACAAATAATACTGATGCTAGTGTGAAAGATTTACCGCCTACTTTTCATATTTTCCTACCACAAGTCAGTCAGCCGCTCGTCGAGGTATCAAATTGCTCAGCGCCAATGAAGCGATGAAGGCAAACATATATATGTATATATTTTTGTTCCGCTGTGCATGATCAGTTTTCACCGATATAAGATTGTGACACCAATTACACCTATCGCTTGCAATACGCCATTGCACACTTAGATGGCATTTCACTTCTACGTGTATATATATATATTTTTTAAAGGTTCCAAACACGGACCAGTAGGCCGGTATTTCATGTATATTGCTTGCGTCGCTCGCAATGCGCCAAAAGCTACATTCCTTCCGTGTGTTGCATTTCTTTTTGGTTGTTGCTTATTTTTCCTCTCAAAACCGTCTCTCAAACATTAACGCGTGCGATGGTTTCGATCTAACGACCGACCGGTTCCAATGTGACCGGTCGTACCGGCCTGCTACAGCAAACCCTGACATGGGTTATAAATAGTTACGTCTAGGGACCTGCGGATTAACCGAGACCTCTAGACCACGCGAGTCAGTGACGGTGACCGTCTGGCTATGGCCGGTGGTGTTGGAATAACGTTGCACGATGATTGCAGATATTGTTTAACAAACTATACGATCTTTTTCGACTCTTTTTCGAGTAAAGGAAGTATTCCTTCGGCGCATTTCTTCCTTGTTACCTAATGCAATGTAGCCGGAGTTATCCTTCTGTTGTTGTTCGCCGTCCTCTGCACCGCCGCCATGTCGTCCACTTTGTGCTGGCATTTTATGTTAACTTTATTTTAAAACTGTTACACTTGCTATTCTTCACTTCTGGCAGGTGGTGCACCTATCTAAATACACTTAACACTTAATATCACAATGAAAGCATCTATACGAAAATGATCCTTAATACCTAATAATCACCACTTTCGTCTAGAATGTAACGGACTGCTAGATCATCACCGTGTCCCGGTCGATCAGTCTTCAGTGGCAGTTTTCTAGCAGTTCTTTCTGCTTCCGCCAGGTCCGTAACTCGCGATGGGTTTCAGTATTTCGCGATTTGCGCATGATACGCGATTACACGCACACCACAAGGATAAGTTTCGCTAAGTACACCCTGCAGGATCAGAGCAGGGAGAGTGCTTCTGGTAACATCAAATAATGGGTGCTACTTTTCTACGGTTCTTTTTAAACTTTGCACCAACGCCATCGCACATATACATCGAGCCAGAACCTGACGAGCTAGGAGCAAAGCAACGGCAAAAAAAATCCCACCAGAATCAGAGATAATTATCTATCTGACGCCCAGCGTTTGTCCACCGTCGCAATACCACCACCAACAGGCAGTGCCGCGTGCCGTTCAAAGGCATTATGTGTCAAAAGACAAGTATTTTCTGATAATTAAAGTCAGTTGGAGGACGGTTTTCCTATTTTTTTTTTCATTTGGCGCTGGGGCATACATGAACAGCTGTGCTTGAACCATCAGTACAAACAACGGCGGCCGCCACAATGCTTCGCAGAATTCGCTCGGGCGGGTACCTTTCTCATTGGATCTCATTATGAGCAACGCTTTCCGGTGGAACAGAACCGGCAGAGCGACGCGTCTGAAATGAATGTGAAATTGGTCATTCTAATAATACGGTGACCTATGATCATCCTCAGATGGCAGCATTATTATTATATCCCATTGCTTCGTTGAGAATTAAATGAAGCGGTGTGTGGCGAAAGAAATACCTCTTTAGTCTTTAGTCTTTGCTAGACGATGTAGATGTTGAAATTACGTTCGATACTGAATGTGACCATGAATTTGCCAATAGGTGTTGGCCAAAAGAGCTCTGCTCTTACACGAGCTCCCGAGTACTCGTGGGGAAGACAATTATTAATTATTATTAATACCGTGATAGGTTGAGCATATCCAAATACAAGATCAGATTAGTTTAGAAAACGCTGTACATAATATCAAACAAATTTGTACAGTAATTTACATTACTTTCCACGTTTCGCTAGCGATGGACAGAGGAAGAACTCCCTGCCTTCGATCCGATATCACAATCGAGTGTTGCATTCATCGTTAAACAACAGCGACACGCTACGGATGGAAATGGAAACTCGCCCCTCTCCACATGGCGGGGTGATCAAATTTCCTTTCTCTCTTTCGCGGTTGTTCAATCAGATGGTATCGGATTTTAGTATCGCTCTAGTAAATTTCACCCAAGCCAGACGGAGGATTTTACATAACATGATTAAAACCATTTTTGTTTGAGAAAAAAATTACACCAAAAGCCATGCACTTCATACATGTTAAGTGAGCCGCTTCTACCTCAAGCAGGCGGCGAATGAAACTCTATTATTAAAACCAGATTAATAACACTTAATCCGGATTCTCCTTCTTACTAGGCTCGTACCTGCCAGCCGGGGATGCAGCTAAACACATGGCCGCCGCCGTCGCCGCTGCACATCGATGAGTGCAGGAACGAGAATAAATTAGCGAGAGGCGCGTTCAAGTAGTACCAAAGGCCTTAGTACCGTACCGAATACGAAAAGGAATAGGCGGCGGCACCGCTGTTGATGTGGACACATGCACCTGGCATGTGTATATATATACAACACAAATGATACTAAAAATAACCCCTAATCATAAATCACAGTTGAGATGAGCGATCGGTAAAAAAAAAATCGGTGCACCGCTTGTTTGAACTTGGTTCTGCTATTGTCTTCGCTCTTAGCAGCGTGGTGGTGGTGAACATAATTAAAATCTTCCATCTTGAAGTAAAGGTTCAAGCGGAAACGTGTGTCCCACACACAAACACACATACTTCCAACGGTTGCTAAGCAAGCAATATTAACACCCTGCCGGCTAATCTAACACTAACGCACGCACGCTTCACCCAGGTCTACTTGTCTGTCGAACTTGAACTTGAAAACCATCGCTTCTGAACCGCAATTGCGATCGATCGAGTGAGACTCATTAACAGACGGTGCACTCCAACCGACGAACGACCGGACGACCTTATCACCGCTGCAATTTCGTGATAATAAGCCATGCGTGATTGGCTGCTGCGCAGGGGCGTTACATGAACAGGAGTTCCAACGTGGACCGAAAGTTGTCTGCTTCTCTTTTGACACACGTCGTCCGCCCGAGGGCGCACATTGTCGCACTATTGTTTTTTTGCTTTCTATTGCTCTCCCTCTATTTCTCTATTCGAAACATCATTATCTTTCTTTCTATTTGGGATGTTACGTGGCACACGTCCGGGGTCGCGTTCGGTAAGACACAAAAACACAACGTTTTGGGGCAGAGGATTCTTCGTGCACGCTCGGTGCGCTCGAAAACGAAATGATCTTTCAATTTCTTCAAACCACTGGACCGAAGAAATTGGGTCATCGTTTATCGTTGCGCGAGACGTAAACTTTCGTTTGTGGCTTCAACGTGGTTTAAATTATCTCACGATAAAGTTATGAGTAAACACAGCAGGCTTAGCAGGCTTTGTCTTTGCCGTCATCCAAATCGCGTACAGAACTGTCAAAATGGCGTTGCTTTCACTGTCTTTATCACGAGCCGATGGACACTACTATCAACACTGCGCTGCAACGGTACTTATTCGACACAAATAACGCACTATTCGAATGCAAAGGTGCGCATCGTAGTTCCGTCCGGCGTGCTACCCTCGACGGCGGTGGAATGAGCTTTAATGTGGCGCGCTGAGACAAGCTGTAAATGTTTGCGGCGTTCAGCATAAATTGAACTGGAAGTTCAGCCACTCCGAATCAGTCAGACAAAGACTGACTAGTCTTCTACCTGGTCTATTTCGTTCATTCTGTTTAGGGATCGTGCCTTTAGCTGTAGCCACCGAACGGACGTATTCTTACGAGGTCGCACCAGCTCTATTCGAGCACGATCGCAGGCCTTCGCGATCGCGGCAATTACGGCCATTCCACGGGCAAAACCGGTCCCCGGAGCTATGCTTGAGAAGAACCTCGTTCTGATCGCAGAAGGCAAAACATACATGAACACAATCTCAAGGGGGTATTTCATTGCAGAATGTATAATTCTTTTTTCATCGTCTGTGTGTTTTAAAAGGTATTACAGCTCAGAGCACGAGTAATGACCAATGATTTGCTCATCATTGAATAAATAATGTAATAGCCGAATGTATGATGCTGATAATAAGTCAAACAAAGAAAGTGACAACAAACGCTCCTACGAAAAGATAGAACGCACCCTCAATAAACATACCGTATCGCTTATCATGAGAACAGAGAGCTATCGTTGCATTCGTAGCAGCGTACCCCGATGGACGACAAAAGCTTCTCGCGTGGAAACTACCGTGCTTCTATTACATTCTATTATAGTAACAATTCCCAGCTTCATCGTGGTTACGTGTTGCAATTTTTCACTTTCAAAGTGAAGCATGATTAACGCACGATTGTACGTCTTTTGGTTGTAATAATTAAATCCCCCGCTTGGGAAAAGCCCGAAAACCCGAAAGCTAAGCTTCAACCACATAGCAACGCTGAAAGTCTGTTGTCAAGATCCCACAGAACTACCAAAAAGACGAAAACGGGGGAAAAAAAACTAAAAGTTCGCAAACAACCGTAAACGGGTCGGTTCAGTTTTTCCTGCATCGTGGCGGTCCACCGTCGCACACCGAACCGGCCGATACAATCGATAGCTAATTTGGCTTACCATGTGTTCGTCATCCACTAACGTCGTCAGCATTCGTTTCCTCGCCACGCACCGCCACATCCGTCGAGTTCTGTCGTGTCGTGGCGCACAGGATTTACTACCATTATCAACGACCCACAAAAAAAAGTAAGCAAGCGAACGTGTTCGTTCGCTACGGTGCGGTGTGAGTTGGCTCACAACACGTCATGAAACCGCGTGGAGAACACACCGTTTAAAAAAGCCATGAGACGTTGCATTGATGAAAAAATTGAGCGCACACGTTGATGACTAATAGCAGCAATACGAGCACAGCACAGCCTTGTTACAATTCCATTAAGTATATAAAAGGAACAGTTCATCATCACCCAAAGCGATGATACAGGGTTAAGATTGCCGTGCTTTTAATGCATCACTGACTTTGGGTCGTCGATTGAAGGCGATCCCGTGTTCGAGCGTTTAACTTTAAAGGCAAAACGAGCGCGCAGCAATTTAAACTATCTCGACATGTATACGATTGCTTTATGGGATCTTTTTGATATAAAGCTATTCCTAACAAAAAAATTAAAGTTAATTGCAGCATAATTAATTTATTTGTTATTTTAACCATTGCCTTCAAGAAGATATTCAAATGGAACTGAATTAGTGGGATTTTTAGATCCAAGGAATAAAGCTGCTTATTTCAGTACATTTAAACTCATTGCTTCATTGGCATATTCTGTATCAGCCTCAAGCAACTGTTTGAAGTAACCGCGATCGATTAAGCCTATCGTACGTAATTCCAAAGCAAGAAAAACAGCTCAAGGGAACAATAATTGAACGACGGACAGATAGACGCCACTTTTCATGTTTAAAAATGTATCAGAACATATCGCAATGTATCAGCAAAGCAACCACCCGCATATGGGAATAGGTAATTTTGTTACCGATTTGAGTAAGGTCGGTGCCATTTCCTTTGCATAACAGCAACAGGTCGACTGCATTGCATGAGAAGTACTAACTTTTACATAAAAATAACTTCACCAAAGACTGCTAGAACGTCTGGAATATTCACGGAAAAGGATTTACTACAATTCCGCAAAGACCATTTAAATTCTAGACGGAGATAGGCCGTTCATACCGGCAGTGGTGAATCAATAGCGAATTTCGTGTTAACAAGATAACCCCAGAAGCAAAGTTTCTTGTCACACTTTATTACGTCTGCCCTTTCCAAGTCGATGACATAACGCATTTATAGCTTCCCAGTAGGTGAGGCATTTGCGAAGACACACTCTACTATAATGATAAGAACGGTGACTGTTTCTTTGGTCTAAAGGAGTGATTTCATCCGCTCTCAGCTGATAAAGGGCAATGTAATTCAACGTGTTACTCGTGCCCACTATCTTGGCAGCGATAAACAAGGCTTATTCATTATCGTTATCACTCTCCCAAAGATTAGATAATGCAGAGAGTTGCAATGGTGAAATTTTCAGTTGCGAAGAAAGCGCAGCCACTGGTTTACGCAAAGGTGAAGTTTTCTTATTCCATTTGTGTGCTCTTATCATTCATTTCATCCACTGAACGGATTAGTGTAATAGTTTACAGCCACCTTAGGACTACACCTTGCCATCCAACCGCCTTCGGTTATCGTTCCTACCCTACGCGCACCGTGCACACATTCGCGACGTAGTGCGTTTTTTCTTGGTTGCACGGCAAAAATCATTAATATAATTTGCACGAAGCGTGTGTATGGGTGCGCGTGTATTTTTTCTAGAACCTGCCGACGGTTGATTGTCCATCGTCCGTCGAATACGGCACGATGATGACAAGGTCTGGTTGAATGTGGCTGCTTCTAGCAATTCACATCGATTGTGTAACAAAATCCGGATGCATGCACCCTCTTCTGTATTCACAGTTGAGCGGGATCGTGTCGCATACGCGACGATAATCACTATAAAATCAAAAAAGAACGTAATATTATATGCATGTGTGTGCGAGTACGTGTGCATGTGGATCGGCGAAACGGTGAAACGGTTGCTGATGAATTACTGAACAACACCCAGTGTTCTGGATTGATTTTTCTATTTCTATCACATTGAACACCGCTACCGATGTTTGTAAATTCGGCTAATTCTTTCATTAAACCCCCGGAAAAAAAAATGCAAAGCACTTTTGTTTTCCGGTTAGTGCGTTCGCCGGCAGTCGGCTGGCTCGTGTCCTATAAATATCGTCCCTGATGCTGTTCAAGTACGTCATCCGGGAGGAGCGTGAGCTACACCATCCTGCCCGACTCCGTTCAAGTGTTGGCTTTAACGGCAGAGAAGGACCGATGGTCTTCTAGGGAATTTACTTGATTGCTAGCGCTACTACTCACCCAGAAATATGTATAGCCGTGGGACGTTCGTTTTTTCCTCGGCCAGCTTGAAGAACTGCGTCCACGGTTTCGACTCGTCCTTCAGCGATGCTTCGATCGAACCGCGGATTTCTTCCACTTTGTTTGCCATGGCGAATGTCACGCGCTATCCTTTCTGTGTACCGTTGTCGGATGCAGTATGTTTTTCAGCACATTCCACAGCGCGGTGATGTAATGACATTTACCAAAACCACCATTACCGCGCATCCATGGAACCGGCGAAATATCGTTGTCATCGTAACATAAACGCCGGCAATGCGATCCAGGAAAAGAGAAGTGATAATGAAACAGGAAAGAAAAAAAAAGGTTCCCTAGACCGTTAGTAAGAGGTATCGTTCTATATTTCCGGAATAATTTTGAAATAGGGGCTGTGCCCGGGCCCGGGCCCGGGACGACTATACTGGCGTCATACGGATTTTGTAGCTTATTCACAAAACAGCAATTTTTTTTCAAATATAAACGTGCATAAATAGTTATAGACAAGCATTTTCAAATATAGAACACAGGTAATGTTTTATCCAAAAGATTCAGTTTAACCATTTTGTGACATGAAGGACCCTCATGAACGCTTGTAAGGAAAACGCTAAAATGCGATGTCATGGATGGCACGCACTTTGACAAAATCCGCATTGACGCACTTCGCACAAGCGACGCTAAGATTATTTCTACAAAAACACACTTCAACACGATCGATGCTTGTCTCAATGGCTACACAAAATACTATAATTACTAAAACGATAAGTTTAAACCAATTTACTTCACGCACTTTGGAATTAAAGCACTAAGATTTGGCGGAAAAAGCCGTAGTCCCCCCGTTCGAAGCTTTATTGTTTGTGAAGAAAAAGAATAATAACAACAATTTGGCAATATCACCAACTGTCACAACTGTCCACCAAATTAAATGTCGACTTCGAGCAGAATACCTAGCTTCTATTGTGAAAATGCGACTGCGCTGGGAATCTATTGAGCGGGACTACGCGCAGAAACGAGATGCAAGATAATATTGATTACACTGAATGCAAAGAAAGTTGCTACTGAGATTTCGAAGGAAAGAGATGCAATAGCAGTGAAAACTGTTAAAATGGAAAAGCAATTCGAGCAGATTATTGAGTCTCCAAAGCCGCGGAGAGTTGTGGGTTGAAGGTTTTATATTGTGATAGTTAGTTGTCGAATTTCGGCAATACGGGAAGGAAGATCAAAACGGGGCAAATTAAATTAAAATGATCATATTAAAATTCGTCTTGCATGGAAAATGAAATGACTTTAATCATCAAGAGCGAAGTCGATATGTTTCTCCTCCTATTTATACTTCAACCTCCTCAATTATGCTATATTTAGCATTTTCCTCCACCTAAAGCTGTGATAGACTCGAAGTAAACAAAATAAACGTCAATATCAATATTGTAACGAATTGAATTGAATTACACACCTAAAGCGCGAACGAATCAGCGTATTTTCATTAACAGTTTAGCATTTTCTTACGTAGCAGTACAAAGTGGAAAATAAATATGAAATTTACTAACAAATGTCTATCTGAGCCTGCTGACTGAATGTACCGATAGTACTTTAATGTTAAAAAATATATTAAATACTCACGGAAGAAACAAACATCAATTTCCATTTAAACACTATGCTAGTAAAATAGCATCAAAGTATCTTTGAAAATGGACGACTAACCCTGCATAATCATGACACAGCTGTCAAGATATTTATTGTCAATTTCAGTGTATTGTTATTGTTTATTATGTTTTAGATAGAACACAAAAGTTGCAACCAAAAAACACGTCCTTTTCGCTAAAATGAGCTGGACACAAGAGAACAATTTGTTTAATATCGATGGAAGTATCCTGGAAGGGGTAAGCCAGACTTGTCATTACGTTGAATGGTTGCCTATTTTAAATTCTTTGATTTTACGTACAGGGCGGGCAAATCCTCCGGATGGCATTATGTTTTAGTGTTCTAACGAAGACACCAGTGAGAATTAGAAACATTCGACAAGGACGAAAAAAGCCCGGACTGGCAGCACAACACCTGGCCGGAGTCGAGCTGATGCGAGATATTTGCCAAGGCAGGGTCCATAAAGCGGCCCTAGGATCTACAGAAATTGATTTTATCCCTGGCAATATCGGGCATGGACGATTTGTCGGTCATATTCAGACGGCGGGGTCGGTCGCTTCGGCATCCATGTAATGAATATAGAAACATGTAACCGTGCTAACAGTTTGACATTTACCTTCTAGGAGCGTTTCTTTGCTGCTTCAAGCAGCCTTACCGGTAGCTATCTTCAGCTCTGGTCCAGTGACGCTCGATTTGCGTGGAGGCACTAATACGGATCTGGCACCGCAAGTAGATTTTTTAAGTGAAATATTTCGTCCTAACATGGAAAGATTCGGAGCCAGTTTTGATTTCGATTTGATGCGAAGAGGCTACTTTCCCAAAGGTGGTGGGCAATGTATCGTGGAAGTGAAACCAGTACAATCACTGAAACCGGTGAATTTAGTTGATATGGGCGTGGTGAAACGGTTCTTCGGATGGAGTTTTGTTGCCGGTGTGCTGCCAATGAAGGTAGTTATAAAAACTGTTGTTGAATGATTTTAAACCAGTTTATTTTCTTCGTTAATCGAAAACTTATAAGTAACAACCAGACGTCTGAAGGTCACAGGAAGAGAAAACTATAGATTCGACGTTGATAAGTCGTTTAAAATTTCCAGATTGCTCATGAAATGTCGTCCGGTGCGAAAGCGGTACTTAATCAAATTAGCGGATCCAGACCAGATATTGAAGTCTACAAAGAGAGTATAGACATGGCACCGGAAGGAAATTGCTCCGGTATTGTGTGAGTAAACAATTATGCAGTTTACTTGTTAAAATAATTACGATCAATTCGTATCACTCTTAACATTTACAGGTTGGGCTGTGAAACCAGCACTGGTGCTATCATCGGTGGTTCAGCGCTCGGTGAAGCAAGGAAGAAAAGTGCACAATCTGGCGAAGAGGCTGCACGCGAAATCCAGAACGCCATTTCCGTTGGTGCGTGTGTGGATCGACATGTGCAGGACATGGTGATTATTCTGATGGGGCTGGCTGATGGGAAAAGCCGCATTCGGACAGAACCACTGACCATGCACACTAAAACCGCCATATATGTGACGGAGTTGATGACAAAGGTAAGCATTTTAGGCAGAACGAGCGCTGAAAGCTATTCAATAAGTGTATCTTACCATTTGTTTGCTTGGTGTTTTCAGGCAAAGTTTAATATTATCGAAGAGAACGGCCGTAGTGTAATCATCGAGTGTAATGGCATTGGACTGCGGAATGTCAATCTTATCAACAGTATCAGACCATACTAGCATGTTTCATGGTATGGAAATAAACTGGCAGTTGTACTGCAACAGTAAATTGGACATGTTTTACTTTGTCTCTATATGAACAAACACATCTTGTTCATGTATTCTTTTATTGAACCTGCTTCACATGAATTTGGAGAGTGTCCATAGTGGATGAAGCTCTCTCCCAACCTAAAATTGCTGCCAAAATGTTTACACCTCTTATATATTTCCGATATATTTTCCGCGTATACAATTGCTGCATATTGTTCGGCGTACGGAAATTTGGAAAATGTAGTCGAATGAAGAATTGTTTTGTGCATTAAAATTGAAATTTATGTCTGCTGCCAATAGTAAATCAAAAAATATTCGTAGATTCTAGGTTTATTTTATGCTAGCCTGACCATACTAGGTTATGCAAAATAGCGATGATCTGAGTGGTAACGACAAAGAAGAGCCGTTTCTCAAATATGAGAAGCTTGTTTTTTGACAAAATTAGAATGCTAAACTGCAGTTTTGTTTGATTAAAACATTCTCCAAGTAAGGTAAACATGACATGGCGTTTTAAATTTTAACTCGCGAATTGTTTAAATTAATGTCGTATTTATGCTATTCTAAATATGTAATGACACTCGAACAGTACAATTATACGAACCAATTTCTTAGGATCACTTAAAAGTTCCAAATTTAAGAATCAAAAGTCTTAAGATGGATGTTAACAATTCCATAACCATTCCATTCCATTCTTGGTTGAAATCCATATTTCCATATTCACAAACAGTGCTGATAAAAATGACACCAGTATCGGGTAAAAAAGTTTGCCTACAGTCCGTAACAAAAGTATCGAACCACATGTAATTGTATTTTTGATGAATTTCGATATTGGTATTTACGATACAAGAAAAAGAGATGTAGTAGGTTCTCCTACGAATTATTTGTTTTCTTTTCTTATACCAGAAACTTTCTAATGGAGAAAAAAACTATTGATTTATTTTTTGCTTCTTACACCTAGATAGAATACCAATTTTATCTCCATAAAGTATAGCAGAAAATAGCTTCGTGTTTTATTCGCATTTGCAACTGCGAACATTTTTATTTAAAACTATATTTAAACCCTTTGCAATCGAAAGGCATTATGTATAACAATGTTAAATGTATTTAAATAAACAACAGTTAAATAGTTAAATCTGTAACCTATAAACGAAAAGCATGTCATGAAACATTTTAGTTTTATTTGGCAGTGACGGCCTGGCCGTATTGCTATCATGAAACAATTCGTATTAATATAGTTTTGCGCTTAATCTGTACATATACAGAACAGCAGTTTTAGAGCATTTGTGCTCCAAGGGGTCAGTCAATCTAGGGCACTGATCACACCTGCAGCAGGTCTTATTTAATTAAAACACCATTACCGGGATTCGGTGACCCGGGATCGGATTGTTATCTAAATCTTCAAACCATCGAATGTTTTGTTGTTGCTCGCATCTCAGGACCCGGCGCGCCTATGAGATCATCAATGAAACGCCATTTTTGCACGCCTTCCGACTGTCGATCACAGGTCTTCCCACTTCCCGCTCGTGGTAAAATCGCACCCGTGGTAGACCGCTGTAATCGTGGTGGTAGCGGGTAGCTGGGAAGGGGTTTGGACCGACCATTTGGTCAGCTGTCCACAAACATCCCCCCCTCTGCTCGGGATGTCTCTTGCCTCCCTTTGCTGCTCCTCCCCCGTGCGTCACTTGGGCGGCAAGCGTCAACATGTCGCTCAGTCCCACACTCCCGAAGCTTCATTGACCGAAACGAACGAAACGAAGCTCCCTTCCCACCTTCATCGTCATCATCGGCCAGCGGGTCTGCGTGTGTCTGTGTGTGTGTGCGGAATCCGCATTCGTCAAGCGTCCACTTAAGATGCCCTTAAATTTCACACCCCGTCTATCCAGTCTACCCACTCCCCTCGCGCTCCATCCCTACCCTTAAGGAAAGGAAATACTCCACAACAGTGGGCGAACCGAGCGCGTGCGCACCAGTCCGTGGCCACGCAGACCATTCCTGCCTTCATTGTTGATTTTGTCACCTTCCCTCCCGCCCTCTCACACTCTCTCTCTCTTTCTCTCTCTCTCTCTCTCTCTCGTTTTGTTCCTTCCATCCCTTCACGCTCATCCGTGTGTGCGTGTGTGTGTTTGTGTGGATTTACGAAACACTTACGTGTAGGTGGATCCTCTCCAAGAAAGCGGCACCGGTCGCTCGCAGTTTGCGCCTTTGGCCGTCGTCAGTTGGATACTAATAATAAACCATCGTTCGTCTCGTTTCTCCAAGCAGCACTTTGCCCCAAGCTGCCTCCCTTCCCTGGCCCCGTTCGGTTTGATCTCGTGCGTGTGTGGGCTTTGGCTTGACATGCATCCGTTTTCCTGCAGCCCTTGGCATACCGCACCCCGCATCTTCATCCGGTAGTTTTTTTTATTTCCTGTCGCCCACGAGCCGACATCGGTCGTTCGTTCGTTCGTTCGTTCGTTCGTCCGTTCGTCCGCATTTCTGAGGACCGTACCATACCCGGCGTTCTGGTGCGCTTTGGCTCGGTCGGAAGTGGAGGTGTTTTCCTTTTCCGTTCAATAACATTCGCCAACGCGACCCACACACACACACACACGCGCGCGACCACGGAGTCGCATCGCCATCGCCTGTCAAATCGCTCCCCGTTTCTTCCACGGCACACTTGGATTCGCCCGCTCGCGCTGGTTTGACGGATCTTCGTTTGCATCAATGAACGCTGTGATATTTTTAGCGTTCGGATGAAAGGCATTTTTACTATGACACCTACCGCTGAGAGGGAGGGGGGAGAGGGAGCGGTGTCCACGGTTCGGACCAAGGATCGATCGGTTTGAGGCGAGATGGTGTAGTGTTTTCTAGGGATGGCTTCTTGGAGCACAATAAAACAACGCTGCCAACGTACCTGCCACGATGGGCACGTGTGCACCCTGCTGCTGCCAGATCCAGCCGATATTTTATTCCGATAAACGAACGTTTGCCGTGCTGTGGACGATTGCAATGGAAGACGCTAATTACGAAACATAAAACGTATCGCAGTATGTCGGTGGGTCGTGGAAACGACCAAATTTAGTTACTTTTTTCGCAGTAAGTTTTGAGCAGCATTCTCATTCTTTACACTTCTTCAACTCTTTACACTATAAAAGCGTTAAATTTATGAAAATATATCGTAAACCAACAAGTATGCTTGGAGGAAAAGTGCTTATAAAAATGCAGATGCACAGATGCAGGGAAATGGAAAGCTCGAATGCAAGAAGAAAACAGAAGAAAGAAGTGGAGTCGAGCTCAAATCATGAAATGTGAGGAGAAACATCAGGTCCACTGCTAACTAGCATCCACCTCCACTACTGCTGAAACTGTGTTTCTTCTGTTCTACGGATGGATTTTTTTCTCCACCCTTTTGAGGGAGGAGGAGCCCCGATTGCATTCTACCGAAGGTGTTTGGGTGCGCGTATGTTACTTTTGCCATTGAGATGATTTTTCTTCTCCTTTTTTTTAGATACACAAACTGAGTTATTTATAAATATCACGGTGCACGGAAAAGTCCGCTGGCTGCTGCTGCTTCTGCTGCTGGCGGTGGTGGAAGGTGGGGTGGGGCAGCGCATGTTGTGATGGAGACCAATGGATGCACGAAGCCGGAAAGAGCAGTCCAAGAGGGATCGGATCGCGTTGAGTAGTTCCAAAAGGGGTGTGTTGAAATACGGGCGACGGGTGCAAAGCGATTTCCACCGTTTTGTGTACGAGCAGCACACGTCGTCGAAGCAGGCGTGATGTTATTTTTTCTTCGGTTGCTCTGCTGAATGAAGCAGCGACCGGGAGGTCATCGGTGCGGGAAAAATTACACATACCAAAGTATCCATCCAATCGATGCCTCTCCCTTGAACAGGTTCTCGTGTTAGCAATCAATCGGTTTAGCATCGAAGTCCTCCGTACTCACACGCATCTCAACATGGAAAAATATTGTTTTTCTCACACGCCCAACGTGGGGCTCGAACCCACGACCCTGAGATTAAGAGTCTCATGCTCTACCGACTGAGCTAGCCGGGCATCGTTGATGTGTGCCGTGATTTAATGAAAGGGAAGAAGCGTGCCGGTTCAGCGCAGCTGCTTTTGTAGCATCCATTTGACCATACGTTTCTAGATCAACCATCATAGATGGGTATGGCAATGGATGCTTTGGCAAATGTGATGATCGTCATAAACAACAGCATTATTCGGTGTCACAAAGAAAAATGCACGAATTCCCTGGGACAACCAACCCCTGTCAGTGTGGGCAGTTGCTGGAGCGATGCACCTTCGGAGGTTTCCACCCCCAAAATGGCAGCCGGTTTCCAGTGTGCGTAGCCCACCTCGCGCAACGTGTTAATACATTTCATTGAACTCCTACAACACATCCTACCACATCCTGTTTTCGGGTTTCGAGAAACGTCGCCCGGGGTAGAAACTTCATTCACATTTCGCCGAGCAGGCGGGCTGGTCGGGCTGGTAAACAGCAGGAACCCACCCGAAACGCGGGGAAGGGATGGGGGGGACACTGTCGATTCGGTATACAATCGCGGACCTGAGAGGTGTACGTAAGTCGTTCAAACCAACGGCCACAACCCACTCACACAGCGACAGGGGCACGAGTGTGTCGCGTCTCTTTCTCATTCATCTCTCGGTTTCTGTGGGTCTGGCGGTGCTCCCAACCTCCCCCTTCCCACTAGCAATCCGCTTCCCAGCAGCTTCCACTCCACTGTCATCCGTTCCAATTGAAAAGATGTAAATTTCAATGAAGCACACCACCGCCACCACCACACGCCATTCCCTTCTTTCCCCACGTGCCCACGGAGAGTAGCTACACCAAAACCCGGGCCTAGTAACACTTTGTTAGCGTAGAAAAGACGTCTTCGACCGCCCTTGTGCTGATTTCTGCCATTCGCTCTCGTCTTCTCTCGCTCTCAATATATATCTCTCTCTTTCTAGCACACATATACACTCTCCCTCTCGTTCCGTTTCTTCATCTCCATCTCGCCGCACGCTGTAACTCGGCGAGCTACTTGGATGAATACGTTTGAATAGGCGCTTGTGTGTCGTTTGTTGTTTTTTTTTATGTTGCTCTTGGTGTTGTTGTTGCTGCTTGCTCTTTTTTGCCTCACGTGAAACAAATGTCGCCTAACCCCATCCGGTTGAGCTCGCGCGGTCCCGCCGGTTGTTTGGTGCGGTTAAAAAGCGCGGTAAAGACACGGGGCGCGCGCGCTCGCGCATACGGTTTGCGTAGTTGCGTCGACGTAATCATGAATGAATCGTGAATATACTACCGAACGAAATCCATATACACACACATACACACACACAGCATGAGATGCGCTTCGACAATCGCGGGCCCCGCAACGCCACAATTTGTACCCACACTCGTGTGTGCGTGTATGTGTGTGTGTTTGTGTGGGTGTATGTATGTGCCACAGTTGTGCATGAGTGTGAACGCGTGGGGCAAGGGTTGCGGATGTTCAGCGCTTTACCGCGACCGCAATCGGCTCGATTTCTGGTTCTCGTGTCTTCCGGTTGATTTATTTTATTTTATTTATTTTTTTGCCACGTATTTAACGCACGCACGGGGGCTCCAGAGGGCACACACGGGCGCACACCCACACGGTGCGACGAAGAACGTGACACACACACACACAAACACACGCACTCACTCATCTCGCAGCATACCCGAGTGCGTCCCACGCGTAGTCAGAGAGGCTTTGCCTACGCGCACCCTGGGCTCTGCTGCTCCATACCATCATCACCTACGCGCATTCCACTTCGACCGATGCCGCCTCAGCCGCCCCCTTCGGTACTACTCCGACCATCTCCCTCCCCCATCTGCCCCGTTGACTAGCGCACACGCACCCAACACCCAAACAGTTGCGGGCTTGGGACGAAAAAGGGGAGGGCAACCCCTTTTTTCCGGGCGAGACACCGCAAAACCACCACGGCCGCGCGTGCGAGTAGTAGTGCGATGCGCGAACGGAAATGCGAACCTAGTATACCCAAAACACCCGGGGGAATGATGTGGGAGAAGGGGCGAGAAAGAGAGACTCGATGTGAAAACAGCACCAATGGCAACAACAACAGCACTGAATACGAAAGCATGCGACAAAATTTCGAAAGCACATACCGGTGTCTATGGATTCACTCAATCACCCGGCCCGGCCTACTACTATCCCATTTTCACCAAGCCATACGGGGGCTGTGCGGAGGCTTCCCTCGTGCCTAAATGAAGCTGTGGATTGTTAAGTATCGGTAAAGCCTTAACATGCGTTTATAGTCAGAGCATATCGCTTGGTAGGCGGTTTTTTTGGTTGCAACAAATATTTGCAAGTTATGCAAATTATAAAATCATCCTGCTCGTCTAATAACAATAAATTGTGCGGAGTGGTTATTTTGTGTAACAATGCTTTTAATAATGACTGTACAATGTACGGATTGTACAATGTTCGGTAATTGTAGGAGTATGCAAAACCACACGAAAACTAAAACAATCCGAAATATAAACCAACAGCCATTTTGACAGAAAATAACCGGTCTGAAGAAATCAGAACTGAGCATGTTCGAATTCTGATTTGCGGTCTGATCAAAACCATCGGACAATATTTTCTATCTTCTAATAACCGCATCAATAACGCAATGGAAGACCCATTCAAAATGATAAAAAATAATAAAAAAAAAAACAATCCACAGTATATTGGATGTTGCGTGCACGAAAGACCAGTTATGCACTGACTATGTACCATTTTGAATGTCATCTGATCGTTGAACAAAATAATATTTTGAGTTCGTTCTAGAATCCTACGGGAACAAAACAAATACTTTCAGGCGATTGAAACACTCTCCATGGAGAGGATCCTTCACCGTTTAAAATCTACATAATGAATGTATCCTTCTTTGAAATAGTTAAAACAAATAACTTTCCGCATAAACAGCATGCTTAAAGAACCGGAAGATCAAACTTCCAACTTAAAACACTCCTGTCGTATTGTGTACTCAGCTGCATTGCGATTATTTGTAATTGGATAAGCAGATATTAACTACATTTTTAAACTATTTTTTATGTGTATTGTGTTGTTTTAGTGGATTGGATATTTTGTTCTAAAGCTGTATGTTATGTACGAATGGAACGTTTACTCCAAAGGGTAGAAGAAAAATTCTACAAAAGTTTTCCAGCATTTTAGTTTCCATATGTAAAATGTAGCAAACCCTTGGATTTTGCATTAATTCTAGCTTTATTTGGAGGAGTTTTAAACGATGATGTGAAAAATGTGTGGAGTTGATTTAAAAAATAAAAACACCATTTAATACATTTGTAACTCCAGTCTCGTCGATTGCCTCGGTACTTATCAATCCATGGTATGAAGCGAACTGCTGGCGGGAGGAGGAGGTTTTGTCCTACGCGGTTGACAGCCAACGAACGAGCGAACACGAGGAGAGATGTATATGTGTGTAAGACAGCAAGCTGATGCGTAGGCAACAAAGGAGGCTGAAAGCGAGAAACCGAAAGCGTGATGAGAGCGTGTGAGCCCGGGAGCGAGTGAGATGGAGCAGAGCGGAGCGTTTATGCAAAATACAAATTGTGTATGCATGTATGCGTAGGTAACGTTACCCGCCTCTCCTTCCCCTCCTTCCCCACACGCCAACAATCTGTTCACTCCATCATTCCGCACCGTACAATCGTGCTTGCTGGCTCCGGTCTCGCCGCTGTCTTCCCGCCGCTTCATCCGCTCCGCCGCATCACATCACCTCACACAGCTGCTGCTCCATCGTTTCGTGCGTGCGTGTACGCTTCCGACCGTGAGCGGGAGTGAGACAGCATGAGCTACGATTCCAGCCGGTGGAGGGCTTCCCCCCTTCCTTCCAACACACACACACACACACACACACACGCGCGGGCGCGCTATTCTCTGGCACTTCCTCATGGCCACCGCCTCACCGCCCAGCTCTAAACCACTCGTCCAACTCCACTTCCTGCCGACCGACGTTCGATGGCCGATAGTCGACGCGCTGTGCGCACTCTTAAATATACACCCATTAAAATATACGCGCATGACCGGATGTACTTTCCGGCTTTAGTTAGCAAGCTCCCCCTCCCCCGGGCGCGCCCCGGGCCCTCCTCTCTTCCGTCCGTGTTTTCTCCACGAACGTTCGGTCGCACGCGCGTTCGTCCTCCTACCGCCGTGCTTCGTTTCGGCGCTTACGTTCGGACGGTTTAGCTCACTAGCTCATTGCCTACTACCATTTGCTGCTCATCATCGCCGCCATCATCATCATCATCATCGACATCATCCCAGGCGGCGTTGCGTTCGTTCTTCACTTTTGGAGACCGGGGAATGGGGAGGACACACGGCCGTGAGTGAGTGAGTTTAGCCCTACTTGATGATCGTTTAGCGTACGGATTTGGGGTGGGATTTTTTTATTTATTTTTTGTTGGGACTCTCCTTCCTTCGTTATTTTCCTTCCCAAACCTTTAATCTTTCTCGCGGTCAGAACGAGCACGCAGACACCCGTCCGCGGCAGCATCACCGTGCGTGCGCGAGTGGCCAGAGCAGAAGACCAGAAAATCAAAAGATCATTAATGTTCGCTGGCTGGCGGGTGCGAGCGAAACCGGGCGCGCGGTCCGTAATCCAAACAAGTGAAGAAGCGACGCTAACGCTCACTCATCAAGCAAAACGAATCCTCTAATCGGGAGGTGGGATTGGGGGAGGGGGATGCGGAGGGAGAGGAGAAAAATGAAATATGTTACTTAGCACATACGTAAGTTCCTCGGCAGGAGCTTAGCACACGTTTAAATCAGTCTGCACTCAACGCTCGTCGGAAAGATTCGGAATTGGCGAGCGGATGAACGGTCTCCGAGATTAGCATAATTCCAGCGGAAACGGAAACGCGATGTTGAAATATGGAAGACGGACCGGCATAGGCATGGGGGGGAAACGAAACAGGATTGTTGCCATATCGTTTCATCAAAGCGGAAATGGGATTGATTTTTTGGCTGAACCGCAATTTATTTATTTATCACAATGCTCAATGCGTTTACTTGAACAATATTCTAGAATAATATTTAAACGAAAAAAAGACATGTCGGTCTAGAAACGCCAAGCAATTTCATCGTGAAAAGCAAACAAAACAAAAAGACACGCCAAACCAACTTGTTTAGTTCCATTTGAGCTAATATTACGCTCATAAATCGTCGTAATCGACGCTGCCCTCACAATCTTCAACAGCAGCAGATGGAGTCAGTTCGCGAGAGAATAAAGAAAGAAGCAACACTAGGAAAAGGTGAACTAACTTGCTGGAAGCGATAAGGAAGATACACCCAAATGAAACCGTCATTGATAAAACGCTAACCGAGCATATCCAAGCCGCGTTTATGTGTGTGTTCCCGTGTCTCATGCCCGATCGCAACCCAAATACGATCGAAGGTGAGCCAAACAGAGAGAGAGAGAGAGAGAGAGAGAGAGAGAGAGAGAGAGAGACGAACGTGAGAGAGAGAGATGGATAGATAGACGGAGCGCATACTTGCCGTCGGTCGTCGCTATCATCACCGGAAGTGGCCAGTTTACCGAATGATTGCGCATCAGCGCATTGTATAACGGCATCGTGTTGGGCTAGCGCCGTCGACCGTCGAATGGCCGAGAAAAGGGTGGAGGGCAGTGGATGCAGTAGAAACGATTCGAATAGAATGTGGTTTTGCTCACTGATACATAGGCCAACCTTGGTTTCCCAGTGGCTTGTTGGCAGGAGGCTTAAGGCAAAGCCGAGCAAAGGAAGTTAAAACGCGGATAAAACGATCGTTGCACCATCGTTCGGTTGTGATCGTCTCGATCATCATGTTCTCGGTGGTGTTGGAGGGTATATAGCTCACCACCGTGGAATACTTGGACTAAGTGAGTGAATATGAAATAAAAAACACTTCCACACGGTGCCGGCTCTATTTCCGGCTTGAGACACCCACACTAAAGCACGACAACGGATCCTTCCGCCAGATGCGCCAGGGGGCAAGGGTGTTTTGTTGCACGAGCATAACGTTTTCCCACGCTTCTTGTCTCTCGAGCGTCCTTAAAATTCATTCGCAGGATCAAAGCAACGCTACGCATACAGACAGACACACACACATAGCACAGCACAGGATGCAGCCAATTGCGCAGCTGAAGCTCTCGGGTGTTAAGTGGAAACCCCCGGAAAGAGCGAGACCGACCCAGTATTATTACAAAGCGCGTAACGTTACGTTCGGCACAGGTTTCGGGACGGGACGAGGACGCTGCGAACCGTATGAACGAACGAAACAAAACACCAGAAGAAGAGGAAGAAGAAGAAGAAGAAAAAAGAAATTGGTCGTTGAATAATAAATGAGGGTGAAACGCGCAATACTTCACTCAACTAGACACTCTCGCACTGGATCATCGGGCTTTGTCATTCATTCATGATCTTCACGGATCCTTTCCGAGCACTGGGAATGTTTATCGCACCACATTAATATGCTGGTACACTTTAAAAGGCTAACATTAAATTCGAATAAAGCAAGTGCCAGCAAAGGCTTCAGGCCGAGTGTTCTTGCTGGATTTTTCCCCCCTCTTTTTTTGTCGGTCCCCGTCGTGTGTCGAGTGCATAAAGCATAAATCGATTGTTTGATGAAGAACACAAATCAAAGCTACAAATGTGTTGCCTTTACTGTATGGAAATCCATGCTGTCGAACCGATCGATAAGTGTCGATATATTATGTAATTGTTTGCTATGGTTTAATACGTAAGCAAAATTTGTTAATCCGATATATTACAAACATTTAATCGTCATCGATGAATAGATAGCATGATCAAACATCATGCATCGCAGCAACCCGTGCATTCTTGTGACGTCATATTTGCATCTTCAATAGCAACTGTCAAACGGTAATTTCGCTGCTGTGAAACTTTACAATTGTTACTTTACGATTAATACGATTAATTAATTTTGCTTACGAAATTTGTTAGTCTAATATTTTACAAATATTTCATCGTCATCGATGAATAGATAGCGAAATTCAGCTCCATAAAAATAAGTACACCCTCAAATATCACGCATCGCAGCAACCCGTGCATTCTTGTGACACCATATTTGCATCTCTTGCCTAATAGCAACTGTCAAACGGTAATTTCGCTGCTGGTGAAACTTTACGATTGTAAAATGGAAATAAATTGTCTTTAAAAGTATGCTCGAAATATTTTATATTTCTACTCCTGCGGTTTGTAGCAATGTTTAATGTTTGCCTGATCTAAAACAAATATTACATCTAAAACAAGGTTACATAAAAATTTCTATCGCTGAAAATTCTACTACAACATTATTTAAACGTACGCTATTGGATTAACGTTTCTAACTTATTCTGTTATCACGAGCATCTTTTGCAACGTGAATTTGAAGTGAAACAAGGAATTAATGTATTGAATGGTGATGCCTGTTAGATAAGAATACATCTCTTGTGGATATGATTTTCCGATACACAATTACTAGAATTATTTCTCCAGCCATCCATAAACTTTTGGCTATAGTCAACTAATGAAAGATTACACCAAACTATACAATACGATTTATATTTGGTGATCGAAATCGCTCGTTTTCACTCCGTTTTGAACCATTCTACAGTATATGCAGCAAATTGCTTCGTTTGAGGACAGTGTTGCCCAGGGAAGCCAACTATTAAACCTGCCGTCCATTCACAACGGTTCCGGTGTGCCTGTTTAGAACATGTGCCCGCTACGACTAATGAAGCACGAACATTCTGAAGTGTGTACGTCCGGTGTCCACCGGGCACGGTGCCCGCTTTATCCGATCGCCCGGACGAGTGATCGAAGAAAATAAATAGAAATAAAAATGGCTGTAAACGTGGCACACGCGCTGCCCGTCCTAGGCACATGCTGCGCGTGAAGGGGAAATGGCCCGTCCGTACCGTGTACGTACCGTCTCGCGCTGCCCCAAAATGGATGAACGACGCGTCCGAGGAAGCGGCCGAATCCGTACCGAAAAAGAAAACAGGAAAAAGGAGACCCATTTCTATCAAAGTATATATTTAATTAATATCTACTCTGGAAGAAGAATTTCATGAATATTAAATACATTTCGAGCTATCGAATTGAATATTAATTCGATATGTTTTGTTTCCTTCTTCGTCAGGGCCCTATCACTGCTAACACACACCGCTCCCTTCCCCTTGCTCCTTCCCATCCTCCTCCTGCACATTACTTCTGCACATCGGTTGACCGTAACGCAGGTTACGGCGGTTACGACGCTTTAGGTGTCGCGTCGGAAGGAACGAAAAAAGCAACAACCGAAAACAATCCGAAGCTCTCCAAACTCCAACGCTACAGGTGCCTCAGTCGGCCAGCGGCGGTGCCACAGGTTGTGACACAACGGGGGGCTTGCGGAGGCAGCCCCTTTGCCTCATTTCCTTTTAAATAACACACACCGAATCGTCTTCGAACCCCTCAGATCCTGCGCTCGGGGGTAGCCACGAGCTGGCCGAGGCGATCTTCCCTGCGGACGCGACCTAAGTGCGGATGCGTTAATCGCTTCTCGATTTTGTCGTTCTACGGGGTCCCGATTTTTGGATAGATTACGGGCATTCAAGTTTTATGGTCCTGGTTTCCTGGTGTTTTCACTTTATTTTTACATTCCATTTATAAACCAGACCACAGGCTTCGGTGGCCACAGTGGCAGTTTCCCTGGTAACCGATGAAACGTTCCAATGATGACTAGATCGCCATCATAGTTTCACGTTCGTTTTTTGATCGTTTTTTCGGTCCCAATGCTTTACAACATATTTAGCTTCTGGTTTATTAAAAACCGTTCGCTATATTTCGTCGTATAATGTTTTTCTTCAAAATCTCTTCAAAAATACTTGCTAACGCTTGCTGGGCACATTGCGACAGGAACGAAGCCTGAATCAATTTGCGCTAACGGGAAATCCGTCAACTCAACGTGCACCGGTCGAGGGACGAGGGCCGTTCTCACGGTTCGCTCACTTCCGGTAACGTCTTTACAATCGAACGGTGAAATATGATGTCGCAAAATCGCGCTTCTTGAAAAGAAAAAAGAAAACCCAAGAAACCCCCACCAGCCCGACACGACAAAGTAAATAAAAAGCCGACAACCTGCCTCCGGAACTGAGGCCGTTGCCTGTTCGCTTGGGTCCTCATGCTGCTGCGGTTGCTGCGGTGATGTTTCCATCCGTTCGGGGCCCGGTTTCGGTTTTCGGTCGGGTTTGCCTCACCTGTGCGGTGCTGCCTGCTGCTGCTGCTGCTGCAACCATCCATTTCCATCCTGCCTCGTACCGGCCGAAGGTACCAATTGGTGACATCCGGTTGCGCTAGAGCACTTGGAAAGTGGTAGCGGCGCGCTGCTTTAGCTAGGGCCCTGTCTTTTCACCTTTGCTTTGCCTGCGTCCGGCCTACCACCGGCGGCTAACAACCGGTGTGTGGCTTCCGGTTTCCGGTGGCCCATCGCTTCGCATCGAACGGAAGTCACAACCATCCCTGATGCACCGGGCAAGATAGCTTCTTGCTTCTTGCGGTCCAGCACGGCAGGCAAATGGTGTCGCACTGTACGTTAAACATCCGCCGAACGACGGATGTCGATCCAATTTGTACCGCCGTTCGTAAGCAAGTGGAAAAAATTGAATAAACTCCAATCTAATCACGGGATGCACTAGCCGACTGGAGAGCGGTTGGGCAGAAATTGCGAGTGTTTCTTGTACACCCGATCGCTGATCGAGCGTTTAGGGACATATTTATCGTTTTCTTTCCTGGTAGATGACGTTGGTTTACGTTTAACTTATGACAAAATTTAATTTTATGTTTTACTTTATTTTTAAAACAACATATTGTTTAATGACTGTCCTGTCCTTCATAATTTTTTCTCTCCCGTTGAGCTCAATTCCTTCCGAAAAGGACATCGTGTTTGTAAAGACCAGTTTCTTCTAGTATTTTTTCTGTTAAAAATAAAAAAATAAAAATTGCATGCAAAATATTTAATGTAAAAAAACAATACATTAATGTGTTTTAAAGTCGACATACAATTTAAAAATGAATAAAAGCTAATTCGGTTCTTATTTGTTCGGAAAATGACATTCCGTATTGAAGTAGCACACATGTTGATGGAAAATGGAAATTCACATTTTACCCAGAGTAATGACTTTGAACAAAAACTATTATTCTTCGGGCCATCTTTCAAGTTTCAAAGTCTAAAACATACGGGTTTTTCTTTATGTTTGGATGTCAAATGCTTGTAAATTCCTTTGTTCAAATGTCTGTAAATTTCTTTGTGGATGTTAAATAACGAGTCTCAACAGAATCATCACGGGAGATAGTTGAAGTTAAATAAAATGAAATTCGAAACCATGTCACGATCAGTGAAATTTTCTACATTCGATTCAACCATGCGGAATGTACCTGTAATCGCAACAGAAATCAATAATTAATTCTGTTAAATGTCTGTTTAAATGAAAACATCACTTCTATAATGTGTTCAAACGAGTTCCGAA
This sequence comes from Anopheles farauti, assembly GCA_000473445.2. Classification (NCBI taxonomy): domain Eukaryota; kingdom Metazoa; phylum Arthropoda; class Insecta; order Diptera; family Culicidae; genus Anopheles; species Anopheles farauti. The sequence continues at coordinate 1,152,043 of KI915054.1, forward strand.
AGATGACCTTTGCATTAGAACAGAAAATCATTCAAAAATATTATTTTACTAAACTTGGTCCTAAACCGGTCAGTAATAATCATTTTCAATGTTTAGCTCCAAAATAGTTTTTAATTCATTTATCGTTTCTCAAAAAAAAAACTTTGTTTCCGAAGAACCATTGTGGGTCTTATCCAAAAAACGATAAACGGTTAAAGGTAACAAGATACAGTAAATGAAATCAATTTATAACAGACTCAATTTAATATGTAAATCACAAATTTTGCAAATGAAAGTAGAATTTAGCTCGAAACTTAAAATTTAGCAAATTAACAATTCTTTGAAGCAATGTAACCAAACAAAACTGTAATTGGAGCAATGAAAACAAAGCGCTGGAAGAAATGTGAGCAGACAAAGCTGTAAAGATTGATTAATAGTTTTAAGAATTACAATATAACATAATTTATTACGAAGGATCGTACATTATAAAATCTAAGAATCCCCATTGTGAATCCGTCCCAACTCATCTCCATATTCTTCAGATTAAAAAAATTGTGTCAACACATGGTCTGGCCCTGATATTGATATCTCCTAAATTTTGCCAAAAACATAAGCATCCGTTTTTAACAAATTCTTTACAACAACTGTCGAAATACTTTGAGATTACCTTTGAAGCATAAAAATTCAAAAAGAAAATAATGGTATCCGACTTTTTTATTTATTAATCTCAATCATATTTGTTTAAATTTTAGATGAGTGCATTTACTACACCGTATAGATTGAGTTGAATAAGTTGAAAATCCTTAAGCAAAAGTATAATCAATCTTAAGGTGTCCGATTTAAGGCATCACTGTGGTCTATTTCATGGACACAGACGAATCAGCATGCTCACAGCCTACTGCCGCCACGCTGCTGCTTGATACTACGCACGAGAAAGTACTTTTTTATTTTGTCTGGACTGTATCTTTACATTGGGCAGGATCTTTCGGGCAGGATTTTCAAACCGTCATCATTCTCACATTTCACAATGGTGCGGTCAACCGCGTCGATCGCTGATGTAGTTGATCGCGCTTGGTAACATCCTATTGTTCCATTCAGCTTCGAGGGCAAGCTTCTGCTGCCGTTAGCATAAAAAAGGGTGAGGCATACGCACACTCACGCTCACGCCCGACGCTCGTCCGGTCTCGAGGCAAGGAGTCGTCATCGTCGCACCTGATCCGTCCCGTGGCACGACATTCCCTTTCCTTCCCACTCCTTTTCCTCCCTACTACTCGTCCAGGGTTTGGTGGGGGGGGGGGGGGGGGGGAATTAAGTTACGAGCCATTCAATAGAACCGAGTGGTCGGCTAGAAATTGGAGAAATCAACCGATAACTGCAGGCCAGTGTTGCCAGTGCTCAGGGACGGTTTTGAGCCCGCAACCGAACCGAACCGTGCCTCAATGCCACAGGCGCGGACGACGAAGATAGAATTATAATTAAAGTGACCAGCAAGTGGCCAGCAAATAGTAACGGGAATAGGTGGTATTGTTTTTCTTTCCCATTTCCCTTCGGTGGGCATTCGGTGGGTCTTCGCATTTCGCAGACTGCGCACTTCGTCGGTGCTGATTTCTCCGAAAACCCGTGCCCACTGGGTGTGTCAGCTGAAGTCGAGCCGAGCGGAGTCTTAAGCCGATGGACTGTGGTTGTGGTTGTGTGCGTGTGTGCGCGCACTCCTACTTCGGACGCCGTAAGACTTCCGGTCCAGCTGAAGGCACACCAAAATTTGGTACGGTTTTGTGGTGTTGGCAAAACTCACTGCCTCACTGCACGGTGTAGCATTGAAAGCTGAACGGGCGTGGGCACGTGACAACAGTGGAAGGTAGTGGTCACTGTCTGCAGCAGACTGCTGATCGTTCCCTGCCGAGTTGTCGATAGGAGAAATGTGAGTATCCCATGATGTTTGGACTTTGTACGAAGGTTGAAATGCGGTCGGAAATACGTATCGGAGGAATCGTACAGGCTCTGAGTGTGCAATTATTTGTGAAACGTAGAAAAATGCTCGAATTTCTTAAGAAAATTACTAACGTCCACGTCGAAAGAAATCGTTCATTTCATTTGAAACAATCATCATTACAATGAAAATGTTTTTTGTGTAGCAATCCCTCCAACTCTCTACGTGCTGGATAAAAAAAAACTTATAATAACGTCTAACTTTTGTATTCAACTTTGAAGCATAACATGAAAAAGATCATCAACTGATTTATTTAAAGATTTCCTGATATTCTTAATTATAATCTCTCATGATTAACGTAGGTTGTAGACTGGAAATTAGTTCTTATTAAAAATCTGGATATTACATTAATTTTTTCCAGATGTTTTAGTGTTGATTGTCAATCATTAAACATTTTTGTTCTAATCCTTATCAAAGCACTAGATTGTTGATTATTATTATTGTAGATTATTTAATAAATCCTTTTATTAAATAATCTATAAATGGAAAGATATTGAACATTTATTCTAAGTGCTTGCAACATAGTTTATCGCAATTTGATTATAACAACACTGTTTATTCATCGTTCATTTCGCTTAAAAGTAATAAAAATAATAACAATATACATTAAACATCTTTTGAATGGCGCCCTCTGCTGACTAGTAGCTGAAGTATTAAGAAATCTAAGTTGTTCTACGTTTTTGACGTTTTTTTTTATAGAGATCAGTAGATGCCCGAGTGCATCGTTCTATAAGTGTAAAAACTGTGCAGCTGCAATGTGTTTCATAAATCATGTTGAAGATGGAATTGCTTTGGGAAAAGACATATTGTACGGTATATCGGAATATCAAACAATGTTTTCTTTGCGATATTTTAAAATCAGTTAGAAAACGTTCAAACCTTCGAACGTGACACCATGATTTGTACGAGCAATGTTTTAATTTTCCCCAATGATGTAATGTAAAACGTCTAAAAACGTTAAACCATGTATTGTAGATCAAAGGGAAGTTTGGTTAAACAAATCAAATAAAATCAAGATAATGAAGACATAAAATCATAAAATCGAGAATGCATTTCGACTGCTCGGCCAAACTTGAACAAACTAGATTCAACGAACTTCACTCATGTAATCGATCTCTATCGAGGGTTGCGTCGATATTGCAAACGATTGCGATAGAGTTGTTACGGACATCCCTTCGACCACGCGTGGGCCAAATTCCTGCATCCCTCCCAATCGACCACATCGAACGCGATAGACAACGCGAAAAGAATAGCAACGTTAAAAATGCGATATTAATGTTGAACGTTTTTTTTCGCTTTTGTTTTGTTTTGTAGCCTCCCCGCGGCAGCTTCCAAATCTCGGCGAGACAGAATATCTTTACAACAACAAAAAAAAATAGAAGCCTTGAACGACACTACGCCGAGACCTCGACCTGGAAAGATTGGAGCGCAGTAGGCACCGATAAAACCGTTCCGTGTTGCTCGTGCACGAAAAGAATGAAGAAAAACGCACTGGGCGTAAAACAAAAAAAAAACAAGTTACCTCCACCTCCAAACAACAACCGTACCTCCCGTTCGTTCATTCTTCCCGTGCGCTTTGGGTTCCGGTTCGCGCAAGGGGGTTGGAAGAAAGGTGGTGGAGGGTGGGTGTTGGAAGCGGGAGCCAGTATACGCACAAATTTTTGAGGAATTTATTTCGCATCCCAAACACCGCCCCTAATCGGTCCGCTCGCGTCCCCGTTCATTCGGGAACGCGGGAAGAAGGTTCGAGGATCGATCCGTGTCCGTCTCGAAAAGCTATTGCGATCGTGTTGCGTCCCGGGGGCGGAATACTCCCTGCACGCGGAGGGCGCGGGGGTGAGGAGGGGGGGGGAGGAATTACAGACAGCACAAGGACGGAGCACTTCAGCGAGCGGGCAGCGGGGAGAGGAAGAAAGACTTGCTTCAGTAATTTATGTCGAATTCGTTGCATTCCAACGCGATGAATCATGCAACCAAGAGCCTAAAGCCTTCGAGTCCGAACAGCATCCAAACGTAGAACGGGCGCGACGGTCAGGAACAGTTGGGTTTCTCACTCACCGGCACAAGACATGGTTGCTGCTGTTGCTCACTGGGTGAAGGTTCTCGAATGCCAGCATTAAAACGCCCCAGGTAATGGTGTTGGCTCGTCGTCGTCGTCGTCGATCGTCGCTTCTCTCGGCCGGTCCGACCACAATATTTGCGCCCCCGGAGCACGATCGCTCCGGATGAGCGGATGGACAGTAAAATGGAAAGATTTTGGCAATTACTGCCAGTTTGATCATTAACTTTTCCCGGATATTCTCCCCTGCTCCTCAATCCCCTCCGGGCGCTATTCTGTCCCTTTCTTCTGTCTGTCCAAAACAGGCCGCAGCAAAGGGCGCGCGGTACGGAGCAGGTGCTCTGGTTGGCAGGCCCTTCCTCCCCCGGTGGGTGAAGGTGTTGTAGTGTGTAGTTGACGGGGCTGCGGGGTGTGTGCGGAGATTAACGATTTCTGGTACGTATCTTCCATCCGGACACCGATGTGGACCGATCAATCGATCGTTTGCATCGACATCGGCGGTAATCTCGATCTCGTAAGGCGCGCTTCCCTCTCGCCGCGGTTCGGTTCACCGATACCGATAGACAAAAGATAGCGAGAGGGAACGTCCAAGAAGCGTACAAAGCGACCATCAGACCTAACGGTGAATGCGTGAACCACCGAGAATGTTTGCGTCGCTGCGTAGGCACCTGTGTCCGTCCGAGGCCTTCCGAGGTTCGAGATTAATTTTAAACGTCCGAGAGCCACCTAACCCTTGGAAGGTAGTGCGCCGATGTGTGCGCCATCTATGTAGCGCACCAAACCGCACGTTCCACCGGACAGGCTGGCCACAAGAGGAGCGGGGAAATATGGCCGATGGAGCCGATTATAGGCAGGAAACTGGGGAAGATGTAACGGAAAACTCGACCACCGCTCGACGCCCGGACCAGTTCTGCGCGGGCCGTATATGCGCAACGGGTTGACCCAATGCGGCTCTCAAGCGGCCCCCTGGCCGCCCCACCAGCTCTTAACCCACGTCAACCAATCGGCGTACATTCGGATCGCAGGCTGTCAGACGACCTTCTCCCGTAGGCTTCGGTTTCACAGCGAACCACAGCTTGCGTTTGGGGCGCTGGGGCGATGGGGCCGATTCATTCGTCCCCATTCAGCGAACGCATGATGGGTTGGGTTAGGTTAGGTGATGCCGATGGCGTCCTCGTTTCAACACTGCCCGTTTCAGCTCATCTGCCAAGCCGCAGGCACCTGCGGAAACATCGCACTAGTGGATTGCTTTGTATTACAATTTTGCTTACTTCTAGCCAATCTGGACGGTTTGTTTTGTGTGTTCCGTCGCCGCCCTGGTTGATGCGGCCCAGTCTCCAGGCGGCGGGATGAACGGTGGTGACGATATTATCGCCCAGTGAACTACAGCACGGCGAAAACGCACGCTGTGTGGAAAGGAAGCCCAAAAAACTCCAAATCTCGGCACATCTCTCGGCCCCTGAACCATTCCAATTCTCCGGCTCCGGCTCTGCTGCGTTCTTTAGGTTTCACTCGGTCCTTCGCTGGAGCGCTTCGTTCACTCTTGCTCTTTCCTTTCCACCACTGGCGATCGTCGCATCTCTTTTTCTCGCTCTGTCACTCACTCACATGCTCCATCGCTGCTCTGCTCAGCTCATCTCATCACGCAGCAGCCAGACACAGGCTACTAGGCATCAACCAGTATCTGCTGCTCTCCGGGCTGTTGGGGCTGTTGCTGCTTCTTCTCGTGTTTCGCTTATTCTGCTTCTTCCCCGTCACTCCTCGTACTCCCTTTGCCTTGTAAGATGGGTGGAGGGGGAGGGTGAGAGAGAACTTTGTTTCGTCGCTCTTCGCGCAAGGGAAAGGTGGATCGCGGAGGGGTGGTTCGGGGTGGTGGACAACGGAATTCAGCGTGCGGCGCGCATCCGTTGCTTCGAGGCGTACAGCGCAGCGCGCTCTAGCGCTCTCCATGGCTTTGAGAAAACATCAAATACACAGGCTACCGGCGTTACGCGTTTTGTTTTCGCCTCACCACTCACCCACAAACCACTCCACCCTCCTGCTCCGGTACCGAAACCGGCTGGCTCTGGGGGCTGTAAGTCGTCCCCGTCGTCGGTCGTCGTCGTCGTCGTCGTCGTTTGAAGCAGTGAATGGACGCGACCCGGTCGTGGACACTGGCTGTAGCGGGGGAAGGGGAGAGTCGACGATTGGGCCGGGGAAGATTGGAGTCTGCAGATGGAGATGAAGGTGTGAGCGAGAAAGAGAACGCTTGAGAGGGCACCGGAAAGTGTGGCGGTAGGCGCGACGAGAGGCTCGTTCGTTCGTTCGTTCGTTGGTTCGTTCCATAAGCCCCAACGGCCACAACGGCCTACGTTTCGCGCGGCGGTGTACACGTATGCGTATGGAGAGGTCGTTTGAACGTAACGTACACAGAATCGGAACGAGGGAACCCTGTCTGGATGCATACGAGATCGTGCTCGGTTGATCGGGATGCTGCTGGAGCAGCGCTTGGGGCGAACAAAACGAAGCCGGCAGGGGGAGCGTGAAGCAGAAATGAATACCAAAATTCCCAACGAGCCAGTAAAGCGAACAACGCGACGTAAAGAAAACATCCATACACACGCATCCACACACATGGACGCACGACGATCAACAGAAGACGATGAAGAAACCTTGTGCGCTCGCTGTGCTTCGACGCTGAGCTTCTCGGGCTCCGGCAGTAGGCGACGATTTTGTTTTGTTGAAGGTGTTTTGCCGGATGGATGGAATGATGGAGAGCGTACGGGCGTACATAGCGGGTCAGATGGAAATCAACGTGTCGTGTGTGTACGTGTGTGCGTGTGTGTGTGTGTATTTTTTGTTATATCTGTCGTTTCGTACGGGATTACCATCGAATCTGACAGGGAGTGTTCCGTGCTGAATGCGAAACCTCCGCCACGATACAACGGATATTGGCACGACCAAACACTTTCCATGGCCTACTGGTTCTTCAACCGCTAATTGAAGCTTGTTCTTCTCTTCTCGGTCACACACACACACACACATACAAATAAAAACCAAGAAATGGCATCTAACGTGTTGTGGGCTTCTTGGAGCGGAATGTGCGCGGTTTACATAATACGGACGAATCGGATCGGCTGCCGGTTTGATTGAAATTGTAAAAGAGATAAAAAAAACGTTCGCAAACGGTACGCGGCGCTTATTAGCGAACGCGTTAATAAATGCAGATAATTCGGGCCCGAGTAGAGTGCACCCTTGCGCAGAACGGATCAGCCCGTGTACCTGACGGGCCGCGGTTCGTTTGGCGCATACGGGAAAATGAAAAAAAAAACAAAACGAAATGAAAAGAAATATGAAGATTATCACAACGACGAAGCACGCGCTCCGGATCGCGGAACGACTGCAAGCGAAACGGAGAACGACGGAACCATTCCGAGATTATTGGCGCGCTCGCCGCCGCTGCCGACGCCGCTGCCGACGCCGTCGACGACAATGACGACGGCGGCCAACAACCGTTTGCCGATGATCATCAGCAGCAGCATCAGAAGCAGCAGTAGAAGAAGCGAAAACAACCAGCAGATCCATCGGCCATCATAATTTTGTGTGCGCGCGGCGTTGTTCGGGTAGCGAGCGGCATACGGCTACGTTGCTAGGGGAGACGGACGCGACGCGACGGGACGTGACGCGCCCAGCGCAATCGCAGTCGATCGCAGCAACCATCGCGTCGTCGCCGCGTCAACGGGGGAATCGGGTTTTTTAAGCCCGGTAGCCGCTGATCTGGCTGCGTCAGGAGCCGTTCGTCTTCGTGGTCGCTACCATTCCCCATTCGCGACTGTCCCTTCGAAAACCGTGCTACTGTCGGAAGTCGTACCGAGAGCGCGCGCGCGCACTTTGGAATACACACACACACACACATGCAATCGTTTGTGTGGTTTCTATCTCCCTCTATCTTGCTCTGCTTCAACTAATTCTTTCGTTGCCGCCCCGCTCTAAGTGGACGGCTACCGCCGCGCCCGCTAGCCACGTATCCCGCTAGCGGTGTAGACGTGTCAGTGCACGCGCGCCACGGCTCTAGTACTACGTCCGCCATTGCCCATCGATCGATGGATTGGAATGGTGGGGAAGAAGCAATTGGGAGAAGTCCCTTTGGACGCAAGCAATTGTTGACTTTCCGAGCACAATGAACGATTCTGTTCCATTCGGCAGGCGCAACCGAAATGGAGCAACAAATCTGATTGAATCCCGGGTCTGGGCACGGCGGGACTCTTCCAAGCGCTTCCGTCCAACGTTTCGCTATCGAACGGAACGACACATCGAAATCAATCACCATTCTAGAAGACGAACCATTTCACCCAAGGCATGCCCCCGTTGGCCACCACGTTATTTATCAAAATGGAAGAACTTTGTACAACCTCAGCACTATCGCTTTTACAACCAAATTACTTGCGCTGGAGCTGAGAGCAGTCAGCAAAGGAAGCAGTACAGTTACCGGGGCAATCGGAATGTAACGATTTAGAAGAAATGAGCACGCAGACCGAACATTGCTGAGTCTTGATAAACACAGGATGGAAGAGTCGGGAAATGTTGCAGCTGGTGTGGGTTCGACGTGGGTTAAAGTGATCAAAAGCATTACTGCCTCGCAAGCCTTTAGCTGCTAGCGTAAATGAGGAAAGTGTAGATAAAATTTCAATTTCCTTGTACTTCTCCTTCCAACTCACTATCAAATGCAAATAGTTGTCATTTGACTTTATGTGAGTTAAATGAGAGCAATGAAGCGCTTATGAAATCATATCAAAGTATAACCGTCGTCTATGTATTTGGCAAGTGCCTCAATCAACAAACTGTCAAAAAATGCCTACAAAAAATTAAGCTCCGAGAATTGCTACAAATGTTCTCAGTATACATAGTTAAAAAATGAAGCACATACATAGCTTACTATTTTCTATTTTAATTAGCTATATATTTATTTTTTAATATTTACAATTCATTGACAGCAACGATTAAATTATTAAAAAGGCGTTAATTGTAATGACATTGGCTGTTTTAATCTGCTTTGTCGACAACACTTATCCAAAGAGTTCGATAATCATGGCACAATTCCCATCTTCCGTTCAGATGTAAATTCACTGATTCTCAGTATCATCAAACCAGTAGAAAAACATAACCCAATGAAGCATGCTTGAAATTCATTATAGTGCAAATTTGAAGAACCTTCTCCAGTGCTTGTGTATCATACAGATTCGGCGAATGCTATCTAATTCTGATCAGCTATCTAATCAGGGAGGGAGACTTACCAGACTTTTCAAAAGGTGCCTCTTCACAAACACTAGAAACTAGAATAAGCCATCTACGACACAAAGACATCTACGACACACTCTGATGATTCTATACTCGAAATAATTCTACTCCAGTGTTAACATTCAAAAGCACCGAACATTCACACCAAGAACGCAATGCATTTCGCTGAACATACATGCAGCCGTCTTCAGAGCAAATCCAGTTATTCACCACTCGCCCATAACTATTTATAAAAAAACATGCTCTGTGTTACTGATATCTACTTGATTATGTATTTAAACTTCTGTAATGGTCTGTCCGTTCAGTTGATTGTGGCACCAGAACAGGTCCTAGGTAGAAATCCCACAACACAGCATGATCAGGTGTTTATCCGGCTTTGACGGTGTAGATCAATCTAGTAGGCAGTGTGGCGTCAACTTTCCTACATCACAGCAATTAAACGTCTATTAAATATTGCGGTTTATAGCCATAAGTAGTAAATTTGAGTTTTCCCACAACTTCTATGTACTTAAATGTCTTTCCAAATACATACTTTTGAGTGTATTCTTCATAGTACATTTTTGAAGGTCACGTTATAACTGGCATATGAATTGTATTGCTTCAACTTATGCATTTACTTCAACTTATGAGTAATGGTAAGCGTGTAATTCGACTGCATATGATGTACCATCCAGTTAAGCGATCCAAAACGCTGATGTCCCTACCTCGCAGTGGGAAATCAGTTTCAGTTTCATTTGATTTACTTCCGCACAGACGAACTCATCCGTTTCTGCGGGCCTGTCTACTACGCATTAGACACGATACTCCCTATTTATCTCCCCCTCTCCACTCCGGGCGGCATAGAAGCAGCGCAAAGGGACAACGTACGCACTCGGTTTAAAATTAAACTTTCGAGAAAATGGCAGGTGCCAGCACTAGAGGGCGATATTCAGTGTGCGCTCGCGTAAGTGTGTGCGGTCGTGTTTTTTTGTTGTGAGTGCTAGTACGGGTCCCGCTGGAACGGTGAAAAGGAAATGTCTCGAAAGGAAGTGTCCGCGTGGGGCAACAAGTGTAGGAAAAACGGAGCGGTCGCTGTTCGCATCATCACCGTTTGCCTGCATGCAATGCTAACGAAGGTTCCGTGAGATCGTACGATCTTGTTCTGAGATTCGTACCGTGATTTAAGTGTGCTTACCTGGGGTGAAATTTTAAGTAAGATGGTTGTATTGGAAGTAGTCTAGTAGTAGAGTATACTGGTGAGGGTTGGGTATCCGAGCATGCAAATTGAGTTTATTCTTTTTGATTTATGTTGATTTGAGATGTGAAAAGAAATAGCAGAAGTAAGCACATGTCCCTTAAGTTTGTGATTAAAAGTTACGCTTCCTAATCGCAGCAGCTTCGTAGTGTAAAGTAGCCCACATTAAGTAGACCGCTGTTCAAACGAAGGGACATAGTACTCGCAAGACAAATTCGCAAATAACATTTGGTAGCGTCGTTAACTATTAGGTGATGGTTACGTGCAGAGGGAATATATTTTTGAAATTGAAACTAGCCAACATAGCATCCAGAACAGAGTATGCGTCAGAAGAGTACGAAATGCTGATAACCTTCACCGGAGGTTGTAGATGTTCAACCCGTTAATCCAGTTTCGTGTGATTTAAATGTACAAAACAGCACAAACGGCCCCTCAATTTAGGCCATGATGAATATTGTCACATTGAAGATTTGAAAGATCAGTGATTCCTGCGCTTGTTTGGTAGCACATTTTTAACCCATGTTCAACCGGACAAAGCCGTACAACATTTTTTTTCATAAAGCGAAATAGTGTAGGAAACTTTACCATTACATCGGCGAATGTAATTCTCGCTGTAACATTGTATAGCCTACTGCGATTGAGACGTGTCGTTCGTCGATTGCCGTCATATTTAGTTTGGTTATTGTGTACAAAATTAGAATTTTCTGTGTTTTATGAACAAACAGCTTTTTTTTATTTATTTTTGAAAATTTTCCACCCTAAATAAAATGTGTACCATCTAATATGGTGATCATTTCTACCTAATCCTGAATTGTTATGCTCCAATCAAGGCTATCCCTCTATGTTTAACGTATCAGATTGAACACTTACATTGGAGGATTTGTATCGATATGTTCAAAACCAATCTGAATGTATTGACCAGATTATCATACGTTAAAATTTTGATTGAATGAGATGATACAACCTCCAGTAAATGCGAGAAAATCTAAGCAAAGGTATCCTAATGGTTTTACTTAACCCATGAAACTGAAAAGTGTAATTTTTAAATTAGCTAATGTAACATGCTACTTGGATATTTCAACAGACATAGTGACTGTAATTTTATCCTTTCTAGATTCTATAATAACATTCATGTGGCACTCGATTTAAACTGAAGGAATTATAAAAACGACTATTGGACTAAAATTATAGAACATATGAGTTATATGAAAATGGTGACTTACTAAAATGAACAAAAATGCATTATTTTATAAATGCCTAACCACCTCCGGGATATTAGTTTGGGGCGAGGAAACGAAGCAGTATCTAATCATGCAGTTTCAGCACTACACAATTACCAGCGTCAATTCTCAATTTGTTTAGCGAGTTCTAGAACTAGATATGTCACCAAACGGCACGACTAGTATCGCCAGCTCGACCAACGCTCCTGCTGCTGCTGCTGCCACTGCTGCTGGATGGTTAGAAGGTTCACCGTTTGCTCATAGCAAACAGTGTACGTTTGCCGATGCCGGAGCCGATGTGAATGGGTTCGTTTTTACTCCGCGTGGTCCGCGTGGCCAACCGCCTGTGACAAATGGTACACGCGCGCGATCACGCGCTCATGAAAAAAAAGAAGTAGAATGGAAATAAATAAATAAACAGCATTACAGCGGACGCGTGAGTGCGGAAGAAAACGAAAAAGAAGAAAAAGAAGAAGAAGAAGAAGAATAAGAAGAAGAAAAAACAACTGAAAGAAAGCAAACAATCTCGTATGCCACTCTCCGTGCCGGTTTAAAACTGTGCCGACTACTGATTCTAAACCGACGACGGACCTACTAGAGAGCAGAGAGGAACCGAAGGCTGCAACCGCTCCTGCGGGGAGTGGGGTGCCCCCTGCTTGTGGACTACGGCTAGAAACCTTCGGAAGGTAGCAGCGGTGTTGACACGTTCGAGTCCGAAAATCGCAGTCCGAATCAATGGAATGATTATTCAGTGGTCGCAGCGCTCGGAAAACCATGTCAATCCAAACGGGGCAGACGTACTCGTGTGTAGATAGGGGGTGCCCAGATGGTGATAGGGAATTCGAACGACGACTGACGACTGATAAGGGTGCGCGCGTCGGTGCCAGCGAACGAAACTAAATTCGAGCAGAAGTCCTCCACTAGATTGTCAGAAAGAGAGACAGAGAGAGCAGTTACATGTCACCGTTACCGTCCCCCGTACCGTCCTAGAGGTTGGGTCTTTAACATCACGAGCGTACGAGCTAATGAGCCAGGCAGCATACTGCCTTTGGAAAGTAATATTTATAGGTTTAATGGCCGCTTGGTGGCTGCTGATGGTTAAGTGGAGTAAAATGTTACCCTCTAAACTTCACCATCGTGATGGGACATCGATAGCCCAAAACCGATCGGTCCCAAGGCACGCATGCAACGGCGCAACGCGCAAACGATGATATTTGCACACCCAAGAGCGAACTTCGCCAAAATGCGGGAAAACCGGTACGATGGGAATATTTATAGAAATTCTCAACGCCGAACGCCGTGGACGCTTCAGCGGTTCATTTCCGCTCCGTCAACTCATTCGGTGCGTTTGCGAGGTGTTGTGTAACGTGTTTGTGTGTGTGTGTGTGTAAGTGACGTTTCCAGGCCAGACTTCCGAGTGCGATAAGTTTCCGCGGCAGGCTGGCTGGCTGTGTGTGCGTGTGTGTGTCTTTGCTAATTGCGGTGACCATGTTTCGATGCTTCCGGTAGCGTCCTCATAAGCCTGCAGGGGAGCTGCAAGGGAGAGAGGGAGAGAGGGAGCAACATCTTTTACGTAACACACACCGGGAGACATCGCACAGTGGCTTATCTTGCGCTCTTTCTGTTTTATTACTCCCGCTCACGCTCCAGCTCCCGGGTAGGCTGAGTAGGCCCTGATTCTGAGCGTCTATCAATGAGCTGTCAGATGAGGCATATTGACCGGCGTAGCAAGTGCCGCGCTGGCTGGCCTGTTACTGGATGTCAACCGTGTAAGATCATTCCCCATCGGGCCGCATCTCCTCTGCTCTCACCCCTCCCGCCCTTCCTTCCTACCTTTCCAATCCCCGGTCGGATCCAGCAGAACAGTGTGCGCAGTGTGTGCACACTGCACAGGATTGCCTGTTACCGTACAAACAAACAGTCGCACGGCGGGTTTGGATGAGCGCCTATCATCGTATCGATCACTCGGGCGTGTTGGGTTCAGTGCTTGCGGTGTGTGGCAACCACAATCGCATCATAGTGCGATTCGGGCAGCACTGCTTTCCCAAAATAACTTCCAATTGAATATTGTTTTTTTTTTTCGGCCCATTTTCTGGTTTGTTTTAAAACTGGCTTGAGTGTAAACCATATTTTCTCCGCGCGGGTCTGGGGTTTGGAGATTTCATGGCTTCACGGCTATCGCGGGTGTTTGGGTTTGGCATTCCAGTATGCATGGATTCCAGTGCGAATTTTATTCCGACCAGCATTAATCCCGTGCTGTAAACACAGCAATCCACGTATGCAAAATGTGCATCTGTCAAATGGGCACTTTTTTTTAGCAGCATTTGGAACGTAAACTGAGAAAACAGTCATAATACGACCATTAAAAGGCAGAAAGAAAAATTTCTCGACCACTCTCGAGAGCGTTGGGTGGTTACGTCGATAGAATCCATCGTATCCCCCATCACTGGAAAATGTGTTATCAAATGCTTGCAAATCAAGTAGGCGTCGCACTTTTGACACAGCGAAAAATAGTTGCCCATGAGGCAGAAAGTACGATGTTTACCGCGTTTCGGTTTCGCTAGTCAGTGCGCTCTCGCTCAATTGCCAATGGGCTTTCGTCCAGCCCTCTCCACCCTCTCCCCCCTCTCCCCCCTTACCTATTTGCATGTGCTTGCACTTCTCGTCGCAGAGACCGCGGTCTGCGCCATACGGTTTTGCCTCCTCACGAAAAAGAGAGCAATGAATCGGATCGAAAAAAGTGCCCTCGCTGGGTGCGCCGAGACGTGTTTGTGCGGGGAGAGTGTTGTGCTGGGGTTGTGCCAGAGTCACAACACTCTGTGCTACGTACAGGTTTGTTGTGTGTGTGTGTGTGTGTGTGTGTGTGTTTGGTGGAAAAAAATGTTAATGAAATTGAGTAATTTCTATTAATAGAGAATTTCCACCTACCCTGTCACAGTGGTGGACTAGCTTTGCGTCCTGTCCCACGCCGGTACATGCTCTAAATATACAAACCACTATCGTGCTGCTACTACCGGACGAGCACACCGAGCACGGGCGGGGTAGTATTTCGGTTGCCCCGTGTGATTATTAGTCTCTCCGTTTACTGCTGCTACTACTGACGTCGAAGCAGTAGCAGTTTTAATGCCATAAAAAAAACCGTTGACACCGGGGATGAATATACAATGCAAGTGTTTTTGTGTGTCTTTTCATTCAATCCACCCTGGTGCGCGGTTTGTGCGATCGAAGTTGATCGTCGTTCTTTTTTTTCGAGATGACATTTTGATGCTGTCCTATTTTGCATGGGTGCATCACCAATGGGTACAGCGATCTGAGTGCGTTCTACGACGTTCTCCCGCTGAAAGTTCTATCATCAATTACGTTCCCGAGTCCAGCACGCACGGGACGCCGGGCAACGGCGCCGATGCTGCTGTTGCTGCTGCTGGCGCCATGTACCAAACCGTGGTTTGCTACCGTGCGCATTTTAATCTGCTTCAACAACTAACCACTACCGGCGCAGACTACCCCCGTCTCCTTCGGTTGCCAACCGACAACCGACAGCTGGTGAGGTGAGGAGTGAAACGAGAATTCATTCGAATTTTGGACTATTTACGTCACTCGGCCGTACACGTTGGCCGTTGCATGCTGCGAAAAGATGGACGACGAACGAGAGGATTGCGCAAAGCGAACATATGCAGCAGCAGTATCGAAGTTAACCCTACTGATGGATCATTTCAAATCAGGCGTTACCACGAACCCTGTATTGGGGCCGAGAATTGAAGCCAAAGAAGTAAACGCAACCAACTGTGTGTTGTTGAACTGCCAGATACTCCTGATCCTAGGATGCTGTTTTTGATTTGTATTGAACTTTTTCCGTACCCATCCTGGCGTTTAAGCATGTCGCCTGAACCGAGTTACACCGCTTCGTGCCCAACGCTGGAGCGACGAGAAATTGGCGACGTAGCGCGTTGCACACAGCCGGAGGTGAGTTGAACCAAATCGTTTGTGGAGAAGCATGCGCAACAGCGGATGTTGAGGTTTTGCACCATTTGCAAAATTGCACTCTAGCGCTTCGTGTTACGCTTGACGTGCATTGCGACGACGGCTGGGTGCTAGCTGATCGCCCATTCGCGACCGGAAGTGATGGCCGCCACCATCACCACCACCACCACCACCACCACCACCACCACCACCACCACCACCACCACCACCACCACCATCGTCTAATGGATCCCACATCGTCATACCCGTTCGTGTGTGCGTTGCCTAACGCTGCACTTATTGCCGAACGAAACTTAGGCAACAGGATTCGTACGTTTTTCCGTACAGCACCGTTAGTCATTTGCACAGCGCGAATAAACGCTTTTTACTCATTTCGGGATTAATTCTAACAAATATTTCAAGGTTTGCTTGCCTGCGAGTATGCCACTTGTTTGCAATAATTAAGGATCAACAATAAATGATACGCTCTTCGTGTAACAAAAACAACCCTTCTGGGTGATATTTCAGATGGCACTAAAAAGGGGCAGCACGATAGCAAAAGTGTGACGCACACGCGGTGGTGTAATTAATTATAAATAGTTTGTGTTATAGGTTGGCTGCTAATTCGTCGTCGTTTCGTTTCGAATAATCTCAACGTATTGCGCGAGCGAAAAACGTCAAGTAGGAGGCTCGCTCGCTTTTGCTTTTGCCGATCGTACCGCACCGGAAGCGAAGGGCCCAAAATGCTTATTATGCGTCTTGTTTCATCTTCGTTTTTAGCTGCCAATGAGTGTTCTGCCTTGTGGAATCTGAGCCAATCTGCGAAAACATCGCATCCGAGATGCACTCTACCTTTGATCCATCATAGTAACCATTGATTTGCATTTTCCAAACGTATGTGTGTGCGTGTGTGAGGGCCTTGTTGTGACGGGCGCCATTATTTAAAACAAAATTTGCTCCTGTTTTGCACCTCACAAATGCTTTGTCTCTACATGTTAATAATTAAAATCTACACCTCAAATTTACCAAATCTTCCGTAGGAACGAAACGAACGAATGAACATCGTAGATGGAGCTGTCCTTTACAGCCTACTAAGCCTAACTTACCGTGAACAGTGTAGCTGACAAGTTTCTTTCACACGTCTCTCATCGCCGTTAAATAAGCAACGATGAAATGAAATCAACACCGACAGTGAAATTGAAATTGGTCTGTATGTTATTTAATTTAAACGGTAGGTAATAATTAGATTCGTCCAAAAATTATTCAAATAATACAATATATACAAACATGTACACAGGCATCATTATGGGGTAGAATGAATCTCTGTTCTCCATATGCAGCAGTTGCTGTAGGTGGAATTAAAATAACGTTATCATTCTTCAGTGCGTTTAAATAGTTGGTTTTGCGCTAGTTTTTTGTTTGTTTGTTTGTTTGTTTGAATGCAGTTACACTTTATCTGTACCGTCCGGTATACACAAAGATGCTCATCGTTAAACGGTGGCTTTGGGGGAGTACGGCAATACACTTAAGCGTTTGTAGGAGAAGTAAACGCAGTTCTCTATATATATATATTTTTGTTTGTTTGTTTGTTTGTTTGTTCTGTTGTATCCGTTCAAAGCTCAAATGCTGCTACACATGACACAAATATACTGTTTTGGTTGTTTTTTTTTATATATTAGTTTTTGCTATTGATATTCCATCTGTTTACTAATATATAACGGGGTTCCTATTGTATCTAGAAATGTGGACTGCTGATTTGTCACAAAAATAAACATTTATCTGAAAGATTATAACGATCGTTAAAATTTCTATCTCCATTGCAGGTAATTGAGAATCGTAATAGGACGCCCCAGGTTGTACCACACGTATTCATATAATCATCAGCAAGTATAACATAATTTGCTTGGGCTGGAACATTTTACCAGTAACAAAAACGCCATCATCCTGATCATCGTGTTTGTCTCCAAACGAATGGCTAATATTTCAGTAGTTTTTGCTTTAGTACAACTGCTAATGTGTGTGTGTGTGTGATAGCATAAGAAAGTACGTGTATACGTTTACAATAATTTTTCGTGTACCATAACAAGTAGCAATTAGTAATCTTAGTTCATTGGTGTTGTCTGATGGATGAGAACATTTCACACTCAGGCCTTTCCTTTCATACATCTCTGCGCAATCTGTCGCCATCGAAACAAAAAAAATACAATAAACCGAAACTTCTTCAACCGACGGTTCCACCGTTGGCACGTTACACTTACTTCAGGTAATGCATCTCTCTTTTACATATCAGGCAAATGACACAGTAAGAATAGTGCGTACAATACCGTTTAGTTTGTTTTTGTTTGTGTTTTTTGTGAGTGTGTGGTAAATATACAGGACATAAAAGTTTTGCACAGTTTTGGCATTTAGTTTAGTTTTTTTGCTTTGTTTTTACACTCATCGCCGATTGACTTTTAGAATACATGGTTTCAGTACCAATACGCTTGTCCACGCCTGCTGCCTATCTCTGCCCATCTCAGCAGGCGCAGGATTACAAATACATGCTCTTCCCGCTTGCTCCTTCGCATCGGAATGACGCCGCCCCCTCTCGTCCTCTTTTTCTACCTCACCCTTACCACCCGTTCGTTCAGCTTAAAGCGTTAAATATTGATTCTCATGTTAAAAGTCTTCTGCGTTTCGCGATTTGATTACGCCCGGCCTTTTCTTCGTATGGCCGTACACACACATACACACACACTTTGCCCTCGATAACATCCGGATTTTGTGTGCATTTATACTGTTCGCTTCATTCTTTCGATCGCCGCTAACCGCATTCCTTGGGTGAATGCAACATTTGTGAATTGTATTTTACTTTATCATCTTCGTCTGAAGAGTCAATCAGTCCTTTATCGGCAACAATTATCATTTGCTGCAATTTCTTTCCGTTCACACACTTCGATTAGAGATTGTATTAGTTAATTTCAAAATTGGATGCCTCGTTTAATCAGTTCATTCGTTTCGGTTCCTATCAGGTATCGCGTGTGTGTGTTTCTGTTAGGTGGTCGGATTACGATGCAGAGTGGGTTTTTTTTGCAGTGGTACTACTATCTTACTTAGCTTACAGACGTTACAATAACTTTTCTAATTGCTTTGTCACAATTCGTTTCAATGAAGGCCCACAATTTTGTTTTCTTTTTGTTTACCGGAACGAAAAGGGCTACAATTAAGCAACCATAGCTATGCGGAACGAAAACGATAGGGAGAAAAACATCCTGGAATCACCTGCCCGGTGCTACCCAACATCGAGAGAAAAGGGAAAAAATACATACTCTCTACTGCGAGAATCCTTCCTGTCAACACAGGCTAGTAATAGTAGTAGGTGTAATAGTAGTAGTACCGTTTCTATGCTTCGACTGCACCAGTTGGAACATTCTGATACCCAAGTTTCCATGGGAACCACGTTTTTGATTGATTTGTTTCCTCTTTCTTTCCATCATAGCAACCACAGCAGCGCAGTACAGTAGAGCTACTGCACAACGAAAGAATCGGTTTTGTCCAGTTGGTTCCATTGTTATTTGATTTGTTAGCTAAATAATTTATTTTCTCTCTTGTTCTCTTAGTATATATTACAATCGCTTTTTTATCTATCAGAGTAACGAAGCACTACTCTTCCTCCCGCATCTTCCCGTCTCTTCTATCGAGTTTCGAGCGTGTTACGCTACCAGTTTGTGTTGGTGTGTGTGTATGTGTTTTATGATTTTTTTATACAAGTGTTTATAGGCTGGTTGTATTTACTTCGTTCTCTTAATATTTTAAAGCGTCATGGGATATCCTTTCATTTCTCCCTCCCTCTTTCACCCTTCACCCCTCCGGGCCATCCCTATAATTCGACGCCCGTGTTCCTCTTCGTCTAGTTGCTAAACTTTCATACATTTCATACTCAATATCGCATTCTCTCTCTCACTCACTCACTCTTTCTCTCTCTCTCTCTCTCTTTCACACACACGCACGCACTTTTTTATCCTTCTCTCGCTTTCTCGTATGTTCAGTGCAAACATGTCGACAGGAAAAATGCTTAACTTAAAATAAAATAATAATTTTGCCATCCTCACTTGCTCTGGTTAGTCAACAAACATCGCGTCCTCTGTCCAAATCCCTTCTTGGCAACGGTTTTAGCGCATTCTGTTCTGTCTTATGCGAATTCGGGACACACGTTAAAACAAGCAAAATCAACTCCTTTTGTGTGTCTCCACACAAAAATGGGTCATTTTTGTTTTTTTTGTATGGATATGTATGCCATATTTACGAAAGGAAGCGGAAACGTGTGCTTTCCCATGTTCTGGTTCAGGGTAGTGGTCGTTTGCAGACGTTTTGTTTGTTTGTTTTTTTTTTCAAATATTCCACGCTGCATTAAAATAAAATTACAAAAAAAATAAAAACATACTAACATAACGATGATGCGCACGTGTGTTTTTTGCTCCTAGATAATCATAAGTTTATCATTCTTACATTTGATTTCGACACTGCTTTACTATAATTACCCTTTTTCTCTCTCTCTCTCTCTCTCTCTCTCTCCCGCTCTTTATTTCTAGTACCGCACTTGTATGTTGCCCGTAATTTGTTGTTTTGTTACACTCCTGCACCGTGTTCTAAGGACTAAGCGCGCCCCGGGTGCGGTCGCCCCATTGGGTTTCACGCGCCGTTTTGCGCGTCTCTGTACGTGTGTTACTTGTTTAATGTGTTTTAATGCTGTTTCCTAGCTCGGTTTTCCGTTTTTGTTTCATCGATTTTTACAACACTATAATGCACGACTAGATAATACTGGAAATTAAATCCTACTCGAAATCTTGAGTTCGTTTGCTTTGTTTTGCTTTTTCCATGTTTACGCGAATTGTCTTTGCTTTTGTTTTCTCCTTCCGCTTCTTCCTTTTGCTTCATCTTTGTTCGCTCGCCCTTTTGTTTTAGTTTTAGTTTTCAGGACCGGTGCGACCACCGCGTACGAGTGCAGGTACGTTGAGGGGTTTAAGAAAGCAAAATAACATACTTCACACAGTGGAGGTTCGTGGGGTCGGAGGAAAAGGGTTGGAAGGAGCGTGCAATGGAATGATCGTTGTCGTTGTAAAATTGTTAAACGTCACTGTTATACAGTAGGTAAAACTTGAACAAAAAAATATAGCTGAAAGAACTTTCGTGTACACATACGGAACTAGGAGGCTATGGGTCAAAGGAGTCGGTTGCTAAGGTGCGAGAGACGAGATGGTTCTCAAGATGTCGGTTTTCACAGTCGAACTTTAGCACCACCATCACCATTTGTGCAAGTATCGGTGCGAGTATTGTGTTCGTGTTTGTGGTGAACCTACGGGCACGGTTTGTTTTGGCAATTTTCCAATAAACGACTATTTCGTTTCGACTATTCCCATCAGATTGGCCGAAGAACCGATGGTGGGTGGAGAAATGGTGAAACTGCTTATTGAGGGCATCCAGTTCCAAGGTAAAATTAATTTCAACACTCGAAAAACAACCAGATCCAAAGTACCAAATATAAATTGAAAAAAAAAATACAAAATCTCATATCCCGCGCGTGTATGAGGGAAATCCTGACCCTCCTCCCCCTCCTCTGGACAGAGTCAGTGTACAGTTCTTCCCCATGCATGTGAGTGTGCGCGCGTGCGTGTGTGTGTTTTTGCGCTGAAGGGGAAATAACTTTTATGAATGAATTTTATTTTTAAATTTCTCTCGACTATTCTTCTCGCCCTGCGCACAACAGCAGCAGGCCGTATCGCCAGAGGATGACAGGGGCGCAACAGTTTCCCAACGTAGGCGATCATTTGCGCACGTATCAACCCTCCCCCCCGAGCGACCCATATCGTCCACACCAACCAAAGTGTAAAGATCGTCCAAATTGTTATGAAAAATTGGACGATCGGCACAGTTCAGAGCTGGGCGCGACAAAAGGAAAACGGGAAGTGAAACGACAGCAACAATAAACAAAACTTATGTGCGCTACTGCGTGACTCTCCCTTCCTCAAGTGAGAATATTAAGGCGTTTAATCGGACGTAACAGTTCTGCGATGACGCACTTTGTAGTTTGACGAAAGGGAAGAACACTATTAATGCTCAAAAATCATCAAAACACAGCTTGCATTTTGTTTTCAATATGCTTTTGATGCAAATGCTAAATCAACAAAATAATAAAACGAATCTTCCAAACAAAGAACGTTGGAAAGATTGTACGTTTCATCGAATTAATAAACCATTTTTTCATGATCGCTTGAAACATCATCTCAGCAATAGCATAGAATTCAACAAAAGTAGATGCTCGAGCATTCACTTACAGATTACGTAATGTTGCGTTAGGTTTTGCTCATGGTGTCCAAGGCCACCTTTTGCGGGATGATAAAAATTCACTGTGTTCCTACATTCACAGTGTTCCTACAGCATTCGGCACATTTGAATCATTGCAGCGGTTACCTATTCGAGAATAAGATCTTCATGAAACTCACAGCATATAGCCGAAGGCGGCACTGGCTTAGTACGCTTCATTTTTGGCGCGAACGCTATGAAACACAGCAAACCGTGCGGACGAAACACGTCACAGAAAAACAAAGGCAATTTTCCACACTTTGGAATACTTCGATGACTGCGTACGTAAATGCGTTCGCTTCTTTAGTCCATACAGTGTGTATGTAAGTGTGCGTGTGCTAAGAAGGAAAAAAACGATAAAGGAAGAGGATAATGTAATTTCCAGGAAATATGAGCTCCGGTTTCAGACAAAAAAAAAGAATAAGATAGCAAAAAATGATTCTAAGAGAGCCTGTGTTACACACATGCACACCCGACTGTCTTTTGGGACTTCAAAATGCAACACACCACATTCCATCGTACCAAACATTACACCACTGGGAAACTGTATATAACAACAAAAAAAAAACAACAACAAAAACGAAACGTATCGTAACGTTCGCATGTGTGCGTTTGTGTTGCGAGCGCGTGTGGGTTTTTTTTTGTGTCGACAGCTGGCAAACACACACACACACACACACACACACACACACCATAATGATGCTGCATTGAAGAAGATATTTCCCGCGTATCCCGGGACGACAAGGAAGGCTAGCGGAGATGCCCAACCAACCAAACTGCCCGCATCCTGCGTGCCATGTGCCGTTGCCATGGCAACGGAACAGATGGTACACACATCCCATCGGAGCGATGCGGATCGGATCGGAATCCGGTTGGGTTATTTTGTCTCCCTTTTTGTTATATGTGCACAGGTTGGCCACACCGTGCGGGCACGGTTCAGGTATGCTGAATCGGAATCGAATCTCTCTCGGAAAGCCATCGGCATCGGACTCGATATTGTTCGGTTCCCTTTCCACTCTCGTTCTCATTCTCCGGGAAAAGGAACATTCTTCCCATTGATGGCACAGGCACAGTTACGATTGATTGTGCTGCAGATTTGCCAGGTTTGTTTGTGTGTATATGTGTGCTTGTGTGCCGTTCAAATCAACCCACACACACACACACACACCGACGATGGACCGACCCATCAACACACCGAAACGAACGATCGAAAAAGGACTCGAATTTGTGCACACGCTCTGATAAAGATACACGCCAACGGGAAGGCAGAATGATCTCGCAAAGCTAAGGACCGATCTTCATTTCCGGTCCTGTTCGATCTAGCCAGTCAGCCAGCTGTCGATCATGATCATGATGATCGCATGAATGACAGCACGGGTGCGTCAGCAGCACTGAGCTTTTCTTCTCGACACGAACACGCGTCTCTCAAGACTCCTAGAGGGATGGCATGGGATGGGAGAGGGAAAATTTCTACAAAACAAAACAAAATTAATAATTATTGACTCCCCACCGAAACGTTTCCACACTCGGCACACTCGGTTTCGTCGCACGCGGTTGTTTGAGGGATGTGAACTCGTCACGAACTGGAACTACCTCCTGGAACGGAGGCCCGTCCTGCGTTAAGGTGTGGCAAAAAGGTTAGAAGAAGTGGTGGTAGTAGTTAGTGGCGCTGTACAAAAAGGATGTTTGAGGAGAAGGAAGCTTTGTGAGTGGGGGGGGGGGGGGGGGGAAGAAGAAGAAGGAGAAAGGCAGGTGGTATGATGTGGGCAGATTTGGTAGATTCTACAGGTGTAACATCATCATAACCATGGTCGACGAATCGTCATCCTCATCATCCTCGTGGTGGTGGCGTTCGTCGATAATTTCGCACCGATCGTAGCAACCAGCGCCATCATCATCATCATCATCATCACCGTCATTATCGGTGTCGTCACCTTTGGCTTGATGGTTCGCATCCGACCAGCAACGCCACGACCAATGTCAGTAGTTGTCGACGCTGGAATCGAGCAGCCGCTTCTCGGGCGTGGTCAAATCCGGAGACGCGCCCGCCGATCGATGATGATGATGGTTCAGGTGATGCCGCAGGTGATGGTGCAAATGCTGCAGCGGGGAGTCACCATCGACCGAATCGACACCCTTCGCGTTCGATTCCCGTCCCCCGGTACCGTTCGTTAGACCTGCGTTCGCTCCACCCACTCCTACACCGCCACCACCGCCGCCGAAGATCGAACCACCACCGCCGCCGGTTCCACCGGTCATCAGTAGGGCACTACCGGTCAGCGGCACCCCCGTAGGATGCTGCGTGCAGCGGCACCCGTGGCGGGAATGTTTGGCGTAACAGCGCGCACAGATGGCCACGCAGCCGCGCATCGGCCAGTAGCACCAGAGGCACGGTAGGGCGAGCGACAGCGCACCCAGGCAGCCCCAGCGGGTGGTACGCTTGTGCGGCACACAGGAACACGGATCGTCCGCACAGGATACCGTCTCCGTTTCGGTGGCCCCGTCCGGGCCCACCACTTCCCGCTCGAACTCGTGCTCCTTCGAGCAGTGGTAGTAGAGGGCCTTCACGCAACACAAACACGACGCGTAATCGATGATCGTTTCCGCACTGCACAGGCAGCTCTTGTCGCACAGCCAGTGCGAAGGCAGGGGCCGCGGTTTAAGGCACTCCTCGCAGCGGCACCGCCGGCACCGGGGACAGGTGATCGATCCGATCCCATTCAACCCATCGGTACCGCCCAGCGCTGACACGCCACCACCCAACCCACCCGGACCACCACCGCCACCACCACCACCACCGACCGTGGCCACCGCCGTATGGTGCCCATGGTGGTGCCGGTGGTGATGGTGGTGGTGATGGTGCAGTTCCAGCTCCAGCAGCTCATGCCGATCCGAACCGTCCTTCTTCTTCGTCGGCTGCTTCGTGATGATGGACGAACTGCGCGCGATCCCATTCACGTCCGCCGTCAGTCCCTGTCCACCGTTGCCGGAGAGCATCGGTGTCATCGTTGCCGTCGTGACGCCATGCCGTCCTTCTACGCTCTTCACCACACGAATAATGTCACTAGCGTGGTTGTTGTTGTTGTTGTTGTGGTTGTTCGTACCATGCGGTGACCGTGCCGATCGGTCGACGAGTGCGGTTGGCCTCGGCTGGCCCGTTATTACCGTTCTCGGCAGCTCGGATTCGCTCGCCACATGGCGATGCTGCTGCTGCTGCTGCTGGACGCCACCAGCCGCTGGCACCGATTGCAGTAAACCGCCTCCTGCCAGGGCCGTTCCGCCCGTCGTCGATGGAATGATATTGCCGGTACCGATTCCAGCTGTGGCTCCGTTGTTGTGACCCCGTCCGAACGGTGTATCGACGTACTCGTTCGCTAACCGCTCGTTCTCGGGTCTCGGTGCGGCCAGCGTTACCGGGGTGGTCGGGTTGGAGGCGGGATTCGAGCCCACACCGCCGATCGGTTGATCGATGGGCAGCAAGAGCACCGGCAGCGTGACACCACCGGACGCCGGTGGCGCGGAACCACCGAGCGGAATACTAGCGAGATGGGGTGGCACCGGACTGAGGCGCCGCCGGGCGAACGTACTACCGGCCGGTGACGTTGGCCGCTGGTGCGGGGGTAGGGGTGGCGGGGGCGGCGTTGACGATCGTGTGTGCAGCGGTACGAGTGGCGCTATCTGTGGCCTCAACAGCGCCACCGTCGACGAGCTCGACGATACGGACGACAGCGTGGAGGAGTTGCTGCCGATGCTTCGATTGCTCTGCTGATGCGGATGATTATGTTGATGATGATGATGATGATGTTGTTGCGATGGAGGAGCAGGATGAGGATGAGGATGAGGATGAAGAGGAGGATGAGGAGGAGAATGAGGATGGGGCTGATGGTGCTGACTGCTACCACTTCTGCTGCTATTAACGTTATTATTTAGATTACAATTACCTCTACTGCTAGTACTACTGCTGTTGCTGCTGCTGCTGCTATTGCTAGTACTGCTGCTGCTGCTGCTGCTGCTGCTATTACTTCTACTACTACTACTACTACTATTGATACCGTTGCTACTTATTAGGCTAGCGGTGTTAAAATTACTACCTCCGCCGCTTGCGGCTGCTTGCAGGTTCGTTTGATTATGCGGATTATTATTAATAAAAATAGTATTATTAACATTATTATTATTATTATTATTATTGTTGCTGTTAATATGCATATTATTGTTGCTGTTGCTGCTGATATTACTCGCTAGGTTGCTGCTGCCGCTGCTGCTGCTGCTGCTGCTGCTGTTACCGTTGCCGTTGCTTATGCTAGTGCTACTACTTAGGACGCTGGTGCCGTTTCCGCTTCCGCCGATCAGATGTCGCGGTTTTGGTGACAGTTGCGGTGGTGGGGTTGACGCTGTCGTGGCAGCAGTGGCTGGCAGTGGCTGAAGGTGGCCCCCATTGCCGCCACCCCCACCACCACCACCGTTGCTACCCATCATCATTATCATCCTGTCGGGAATCATCGCCGGCGGGTGCGGGGTAGAAGACGCAGGAGCGGTAACCGGTGTGACGCAGCTTGGATCCGGAGCCCGGGGACGATGCACGCGGGGCAACGATTTGGGGGGCCGTGGGGGCGCCAAACTAGTGCCGCCATTGCGCCGATCCATGAAGACACCAGGCCGCGATCGGTCGCGATCCTCCAACCTTCGTTTGTGTGTGTGTTTGTGTTTAAATATCGGTAGAACGTACGTCTGCCGTCCTGCTACACTCCGATTCGATGGTCGTCCTCGTCCTTAATTCGACGTTTACGATGGCTCCGCTCCTGGGGCGATACGGCCAATGTTGCGGCCGCTCTGCGTTCGTAACGTTCTTCTCGTTCTGCTCGCTGTCACTGTCGCTGGGTTCTTCGTTCTTCGTCCACCGTTCAAGGATGCGTCGTTCGCTGGGCCGTTGTTGTCGCTTTGGTAGCAATAGGAATCGTGCTGCTGTACGATGTAAAACGCCTTCACGTGGCGAGTAAGCTTTCGTTTCGTCGTCTGCTTCTGCTTCGTCTTCATCAGCCGAAGGTCACTGCAATCCGTCGTCATCGTTTTGTTAATCGCCTTCTGGAGCCAAACGTCCGACAACAACGCAGCATCACCATTCATTCGTCGTAGTAGGCACCGGAGCAGTAGGTTGAGAGGTTGGCCCGAGAAAGAAAGGGGGAGGGGGAGAGAGAGAGAAAAAGGGAAAGGGAAGAAAATCGTACAATTAGATATGTTTATTAAAACAAGAAGCACCAGGCAAGGCACGAAAAATAAATTCAAATTACAGAATGCAAAATCCAGTGCTAAAGCATCCTCCAGGAGGAATATGGTAGGCGTCACTATGTAAGACCTGTGGACGAATGAATGCAGCGCCAATAATGAATAATGTTATTAGCCACATCAATCACTACCAGCAGGCATATCAGCATTCCCAGAAAGAGAGGCTTTTTCGCACCTTATCTACTGTATCTCTCCGTCTCTCTCTTATTCTTCATTGCTTTACAGTATGTGTATGGATTTTGCATACATACTGTTCGAGTATCGACGTGCCGTGCGTGTGTGTGTGTGCGCGATCAGCTACTGGTGGTACAGGGAGGTTTTGTTTACATTCTTGGCATTTTTTCGCGAACAAAAAACGACACCCGGCTTTGCCTCTAGGCACCCCTAGGATGATGATTGGGCGCATTTTTCGTAGATTTCCTTTGCACCGCGCACTAACGCTACGGAATGAGCGATGGAGACAATTGTGCCCATGGCAACTGTCAATGCAGGCGTCTACTGGCAAACTGACAGTTGACATCGTGCACGAACGATAAGCGCCACAGGCGGCCATACAGCGCAACTAGTTGGAGTATGTATGAACAAGTCGCGTGTAGCTTTCACACACTGTCACCCATGAAAGAGGCAAAACACCTTCAGGGTCAAAGTGTCTATGAAAACTTGAAAAAAATACAACAGCAACTGTCAAGTGATACGAAAAACTGCAGCAGAATGTAAACGCGAAGAAAGTAGAGTAAGTTTTGTAGCGCTTCTTTGTAGTAGCAGCAAGTAGTGGAGTGTAATTTTTAGATGACCATCTCAGAACGCTTGAATAATTGTGATAAAGATGACGACGGTGATGATTTTGGCCATCGTTTTAGGCACTGGCTCGATACCATCGTACCTACGACCGAACAGTCGTTGAGGCAAAAACAAGCGCCATACAAAAGAGAGAGAGAGAGAGAGAGAGAGAGAGAGAGAGAGAGATAAAAAAACCGAAATAAACAAAAAGGCTAATCTTAATTTGCATAGTTTCACCTTCCATCGCGAACGATGGCGACTGATGATGTGGTGGAGGAACACCCGTTCGGAAAAAGGAAGGTCATCGCTTCGGAAATGGATGGATGGCGCTAAATGGGCGCAATACGTAGTGAAGGCAAACAGTGAAACATACAAATGAACGAGAAACGAAACACGTCTACGAAACGCAACGAGGAAAAGAAGGAGGAGGGGGAAGGTGACGGTGGAACGCTGGAACTGGATTCCGAAAAGTGGAACTGGGAATTCAACCGATGTGTCCAGTGTGCCCATGCGTTCGTGCGTGAGATTTCCATTTTTAACGTATGAATGAATGAACGACCAACTGGCGCCAGCATTAACACCACCCTGCCTCTCCCCCCCCCCTCCCCGTTGCCCCCTCCTCTTCCTCATCCTCACCCTCTCCCTTTCATCGAACGTAGCGACCGGGTCCGGTATAAGGTGCGTTCGCGATCGACGCCGTTTTCGCAGCGCCACCAACCAAAAACTCAACATTCCATTCCGCCGCCGCTCCGCTTTGCAGCGCGTTCTTCATCGCGGGTAGGGGAGGAGCGTGATGAACTGGTGGATGATATTTGGCTGGCGGGGGGCAATCGGCTGTGTCTGGCGCTCTCTCGCATGTGGCAGAACAACCATTAAGAAAACAGAAAAAAACAATGCGTAGACGTAGTGACAATAATTTTACGATAAAATACGATCCGATCGCTACGATCGGTGTTTTTTGGGCTAGAAAATGGAACCACTTACCACTACACCAAGATGCTGAAGGCTATACACACAGACACACACACACACACGCACACACTATCAAGCGGAATATTGGTATGAATAACAATACGATTGTTTTCCTTTCGACCGAATTCAACGCGGTTCGGTTTACAATGGAAATTAAATAAACACACGTGGAAAACGCATAACAGTATGCATGTAAACCTTGCTCACTTACTGCCTTCATGAGGGCGAGGATGGCAAACTTTACTTATATGTGTGTGTGTGTGTGTGTGTGTGTGTGTGTGTGTGTGTGTGTGTGCGTGTGGGAATTTCACACTTTAAAAGTTGTCTAGGGCCATATCTTTTCGGCAATAATTTCATCCGCCCAGGGCCCATGGAAATTGGAAGCCCTTCAAGAGCCCTTTGTGCGAGGCTTTCACCGGAGACTTTACGGAGCCACCAAGCACCTTTGGCAGAACTTTCCAAAGGATCATTAACCAGCCAGCATAATCACCTGTGTGTGTGTGTGTGTGTGTGTGTGGGTGTGTGTGTGCATGTATACCGGGGCCCATAAATAATCCAATACAGAACGCAGTAGCGCAGTTTCTCGATGCCTAGAACCATAGAACCGGGTAAACAGGTAGGAAACGGGGAAACGAAACGCCGCCATCCTGCCACGAGAATGGCAAATACTGTTCGTTACTACCTGCATGGTGCTAAGGGAGGACGTGTGCAAATGTTCTACTAGCCAGCAAAAAAAAAGAAGACGATTTTCCATACGAAAGTCAGAATTACACACGCTGTGCTTTCATAATGCACCGATCTACCTAAGATCAAGCGCGATCTTGACTCTCTCTCTCTCTCTCTCTCACACCCACACACACAGTTCCTGTACACAGGACAGCAAGGTGGTGCAAACCTTTTCTCAAGTGGTGGCTCCTTCGGGTTTTACTGCAGCCTCATTGATCGAGAATGTGTCACCACCATTATTTCGGATCAACAACAGCCGGTTCCACCTCCTCATCCTCCTCCTCCTGAGGGTCATACCACTTCGCTGTGTGCGCCTGTGTGTGTGTGTGTGTGCGTGTACACTCACCTTTTTCCACCCGGGGATAGCCTTTACGATAGCAAAAAAATCAACAAAACAAAATCATGCGTGACCTTCTTGTTCTTCCTACTGAGGGGCGACCATAAAAGCGGTTCACATGTCGCTGCGTCCACCGCGTCCTGCCTGCACCGTTCTCCGTCCATCCGTCCGTCCGTCCGTCCGTCCGTCCGTCCGTCCGTCTGCCTGTCTGTCCCGTTGTGTCCTCTCAAGAGGACTCACAGCATGGATCACGCCGTAGCTGTGCAGCTTTTATTACGATCCCCGTTTTTATACGATCATCATGAAGTAGTATGCGCTGGTGGTGCCAGTGTTGCCTGCTGGCCACTTGAAGCGAACATTATCCACAACCTCAACCTCCTCGCGTACCCTCCTCTCGCTCGCTCGGGGGAGGAGGAACTCCCGGTTTCCCCAGGTACACGCAGAGAACACGGGAGGTTTTGCTTTTTTTTTCTTCTTTTTTTTTGAAGACGATATCGCCGGCATGCCATCAAAGGCCGGGGATGTCCTGCAGCAGGGTTTCGCTCTCTTTCAAGGGAGAGAGAAAGAGCGAGAGAGAGAGAGAGAGCGAGAGAGAGAGAGAGAGAGCGAGAGAGAGAGAGCGACCCGTAACGAATGCAAGGTGTAAGAAGGGCCACAGTGCGCGCGCGTGTGTGTGTGTCTCCCCGGGTACAGCGGCTTTGACGACAGTGGCATGGTCTCGCTTTTCCCCACCCTACACACCCCCGGAAGCCATATCACTGCCTTCGCCGAACGAACCGACGATCGTCAAACGGCGAAGGAAACTCGAAGGATCTTCCCAGGACGTT
The DNA here is from genome assembly GCA_000473445.2 of Anopheles farauti. Lineage (NCBI taxonomy): Eukaryota > Metazoa > Arthropoda > Insecta > Diptera > Culicidae > Anopheles > Anopheles farauti. Next base: position 1,183,029 of record KI915054.1, read on the forward strand.
GACAAAAGAGTGTGCGACAGAAAGAAAGACCCGTTCTCGCGCCTGACAATAGCGTAGCGGCTCCACCATCCTTCCCCCTCGCCCCTTCTATTTCCTAAATCCACAGCCAAAAGCAGCCAGCTCCGATCGGTTCGCCTCGCTCAGGGGGACTTCTCACCTGCCCGAATCGGTCCGAGTTTGCGCCCTCGGAGCCACTGGTTGGTTGGGTTGTGGTTGATCAATACGGCGTTCTTCTTCTTCTTATTCCTCCTCACCCTCCTCTTCTTCTTCTGCGGTGGTTCTTCTCCTGTATTTGGAGCGCCCGAGAAGAGAAGCCGCCCGCGGACGAGAGAAACCTGTCCGATCATCAAATTAAATTAGATCGCTTCCACACGAACCCTCACTGGGGCCTAGTAGCTAGACCAGGCGACCGAGCGATCGAGCGACCGAGCGTCCCATGTCCCTCAGCAGTCCCAGCGACTGGAAAGCGCGGAAAAGTGCGTGCGTGTTCCGGTTGGACACCTGTGCTTGTGCTTGGGCCGCACACAACCTATCTGGAGCCGTCCGATAGAGAGAGAGAGAGAGAGAGAGAGTAAGAGGGGAAAGGGGAGAGAGGAGCGCGCACACGCCACAGGAAAGTGAGCCGCGACCGAGAGACCTTTAATTTGTTTCCTTCTGCACCTCTACTACACCTCACTCACTCTCTCTCTCTCTTTCTCTCTTCTTCTCTCTCTCTCTCTCTCTTACCTCTCAGCACGAATGGAGAAAGCGGCCATCGGTGTCCCGGGCCGAGAGAAACTTGTTGCGTGTTGGTGGTGGAGCCACGCCAAGCAGCAGCGACGAGTGGCAGAAACAAATCCTCATTTCGATCATCATCGTTTGTAATTATGTCCCCGGGATTGTCGATCACCGGGCGGATCGGCGGATGGTGAAGCCAAGAAGCCGGCTGGGCTGGTCGGGCTGGTCGGGCCGTCGCTTATCGCTCCTTTTCGCCGCTATTTCTCTTCCTTTTAAAACGACTGTTATTATTTTTACTCTCTCTCCCTCTCTCCCTCTCTCTCCCCGTGCCGTGTCTCACTCGATGCCGCCCCTCAAACGGCTTCCCGATTCGATCGACGATTGATGGAGTTTCTCCCCACCAGGAAGGTCGCGCGGGAGGAACCACAAAGATGCAAGAGCGAGAGGCACTGGCCGGCTGGCTGGCTGGCTGGCTGGCTGGCTGGCTGGCGGGCCGTGGATCCGTAGAGCCACGGTGAAGAAAAGAGAAATCGAATGTCGTCTCTCCGTACCCCTCACCATCCTTATCTTCCCGCAGCCGGGCGCTTCCTCCATCCGAACGGCCCATAGAACCGGGTTTTGTGGAACCGGATTTGCCGCAGCACCTAATACGACAACGGCGACGGCGACGGTGATGATGATGCCCGGGCTCTTCATGGAGGCAAGCGGCAGACAAAGAAGCAGAAGTTGCTGCTGCTGCTGCTGCTGCTGCTGCTGCTAGCGAAGGAATTAAGGTGAACGTGTAACAGTAGAAGCTGCATCAGCTGAAATAAACGACGAGCAGGAGAAGGAGGAGGATGAGGAGGAGGAGAACGACGGTGGAGGCAGGCACTGGGTTGCCCAGTTTTCGAATACGACGCAGAAACGATCACTGAAGAGAGACTCAAGAATGAAAACAAAAAAAAAAACAGTCACACAAGGCATATGCGTTCATCACAGATCCATGTTGATATCAGTGCAGATAGATACTGCTGCCGGTGGGTTGGTAAAAAATATGGTTCTAGGGCCGTATCCATCGGGTACGTGCCGGAACTTACCTATGCTGCCAATATTTGCAACATTTCAGAACGCTTCCGCCGTTCAGTTCAGTTCAGACACAATTCCCCATTCCCGGGGGTTTTTTTTTATCATTAAAACTTCAAACCTTACCTTTCAGTCGACTGTTCAATCGAAACATAAGACACTATCAAACGATCGTTCAGCTGCATCGAACGAACCGCGGGCTTGAGAAGGGGCTTTCAAGACGACGGCTTGAACGAACGCCAAGTTCTGGAGGCTACTTGGATGAAGGCACCGGCCGAGATGAGATGATCATCCCGAAGCATTCCCCCTCCCTTCGCTCTTTCCCTCCCATCCCAGGCGGGATTTTCCTCACTGCGGCACAGCTCGTGCTCCTGTTATTGTTGTATTGTTTAACGTTGGACGCACAACAGCAAGCAGCAGCCAACGGCAGGTGGGTTTGGGGTTGGGGTTGGGGTTGCACTGTCTGTAACAAAACCTCCCAAACCTGACCCCCTCCTCCTCCACCATTCAGTCGACCATCGTCGCACCATCAACAGAGAGAAGAAAAAAAAACACACACACACACACAGACCGGAAAGAACAGCAACAGCTGAAAGGGGGCAAAAGCAGGCGGAGGGTGTGTGAGGAGAACTGAACTGGACGCGAACTCACCCTCAACCTAACCCATCTTACGTGGAGCGTACGTCCGACCCCAGGGCGGGGTTTGGGCGCGGAACGGATGATCCGAATGCAAGCCCCGGTAGGCAAGGTTATCGACCTCTTTCCATCTCTCTCCCTCTGTCTCTCTCTCTCGTCGTTTACCTTCTTCTCCACCCATAGGATGGTGGATTTGTTTTGGTAGTCGGTTCGTCCGGCTGGCCGGCCGGTCGGGACAAGTAAAACGAAAACTTGGCCGTGCTCCTAGCATCCTCCCGGGTTTCTTTTTTTTACACGCGGAGGAAAGTTTTCCCTGGGTGGGTGGGAGGTTTATAGAAAAATAAGAGATAAATACGAGATGAAAGAGAGGCCTGCTTTCTGTGGCCAAATGAACACTGCTGCACTTACCGATTAATTGTGCGTTTGCGTGTGAATGCTGACCGTTTCATTCATCAATTGACAGGAAGTCGCAACGATTAAACGGACACGGATATGGTGCAAATGGAGGTTTTTGGAGACCAAAACAAAAAGGCATACGCATCCACAAACTTCAGCTGCAAGCGGATGCAACCGCCCCCCCACCCCTCCTCCCCTTGGCTTTCCCCGTATGTGACTCGCTTAATCAGCAGCGTTCCCGGTTGGTTCCCACGCGGAGAAAGCAGCGGACGATTCCTTTTTCCGGTCTTTTTTTTTGTAATTTGTACTGTTGTATTTTTTTGTTTTTTCCAGCAATACGGCCAGGCCGTCCCTAATAAAAAAATTAAAAAAAATGTTTTTTCACCTCTCTCTCTCTCTCTCTCTCTCTCTCTCTCTCTCTCTCGTGTGTATGTGTGTGTGTGTATTCTCCCTCCCTTCTCGCCCTTGAGAACTGTTCGTTAGAGATCAAGAGGAAAGCGGAAGTGGTTTGAAAGCGCGCAAAATGTGAGTCGATCCTAAATTTAGAAGAAGAGGAATAGAGTAGAGCAAAAACAACCCGCAGCTTACTGCAAAACGTCCCAAAAGGGCCGCAAGGGCCAGGGGGGCGGAAGAAGCAGAGAAGAACATTGAAATACAAAAACAAAAACCGAACGAAAGAATGATGATGATCGCCGACGCAAGAACGTGGCCGCTCTCACGCGCTGCTGCCCTGCGATTCGGCGCGAATGGGGAACCGGAAGTGCGAGTAAAAATGTTTGCGTAGGGTTCCTTCCCGCCACTACGATGCGAGTCTTTTGATAAGCGAATAAACCTCCTCCCCCCCACCAGGCTCCCTAAGCTTCCTTAGGACTGGCTATGGTTTTCCCTTTTCCACGACGATTATTAGAACGAACAGTATGATGGTAGAAAAAGAAAAGCGATAGCAGGAGAAAGAGAGAGAGAAAGAGAAAGCGATATCGATACGGTTGATGGTTCGCAATGTAAGGCGTGCTTTAGTATACACACACACACACACACACACACACACACACGCACAAACAATTCCCACGCGGCCTCCTCCCTAGGCCGAGGCAGACAGGCAGGCATGTTTTCCGGAACAACCCTCGCAAAACTCGCGCCCGGTAGCGCCATTTGTCGTGTGTCGTGAAGGAATCCTTGCCAGGGAGGAGAAGTAGAGACACAAAAAACACGCCCGATTTCGTGTCCTGTCGCTGAGACCGTAGCAAAGGGAAAGGGAGGGAGGGGAAGGGGAGGTTTCGCCAATCGGTTTCGGTGAGAAAGAGTCCACGGCATGTGCGGGCCTCCTAAACAATGGGCACCGTGGGTGTGTGTGTGTGGAGGAGTTTGCTTATTGCCCAATTTCAACAATTTCAAGTAATGAAGAGAAAAATTTCATTAAAAATGCCTCCCAACAACTTCATGTAATAAAACGCACGAAACTATGAGTCCGGGAAGCTAGCAGCAACACTTTCCATCAAAGCATCCTTGTGCCACCTCCCCTTTCTCTCCCTCTCTCGGCCAATCGGGGAGAGCGAGAGCCCCGATTGGCCGAGCTCCAATCGAAAGGATGCTTTCAACTAGCTGGGATGCTAATGAGGCTAATTCTAATTAGCTTTCGAAGGTTGGGTCGCTGCTAAAACGATTACATCACCTAAACCCAAATTTTATGCAATATTTTTCCTTACACACATAAACTCCTTGGGTGGTTGGGTAAAAGTTGGTTGGTAAAATGTAAAAATGTAGCCTCACTTTGGCGTGGGCTGATGAGCCCAGAGCAGATTTGCGGCCGCAGCAAGCTTTTCATCAATCATGTGTGTTCCCCCATCACGCACCTGCGCATTGGGGCTAAGGGGAAAAGGAAGCGTTTGCAAAAGTGAGCAGGACGGCGGATGGATGTAGGCCGCCCAAAACGGGGCGCCTTTACGAGAGGGCGAACGAGAAAGAGAAAGCGAGAGAGAGAGAGCACGCACGAGCGAGAGGGCACGGATTGGAGCGTTTTGAAGTTGCTCACTGCAGAATTCTCACTGCACTGCATCGCTCTCTCGCAACCGTTCTCTCGCTCCCTATCGCTCTCTCGCTCACTCGCTCGCACGGTTGCCGAAACGAATTTTTTTCTTCCTCCAATTTGCAGTGTCAAATTTGCACCTACGCATTTTCGTTCGGGATTTAATAGAAGAATGGAAAAAAACACACACACTCACTCCGTTTCGAATCCTTTGTGTGCGTTTGTTGGTGCAAAAATAGTTCACATCAAAAAGTGACTGGAAGGAGCTGCTGGAAGTTGGTGGGTTTTGATGAAGCTGCAGTTTTCATGCAATGGTAAATGTCAACATTTTTCCACGGTGCGAAGCGGAGCTCCACTACTGAGCGAGCTCACAGATCACAGGAAAGTGAAGGAATGTCAATATTTTAAATAAATTCACACCACATATTTTAACCTACCAACTAGTGTGATTAAATTGATTTTATACGATAAAATGTACTTAAATCTAGTGTAGAAAAGTTTAGTTTTACTTCCAGCAATTGCAAGCTGATGTCCCTACGAAAGGGTGAGGAGCCGGAGGCACGGAGGGAGAGACAGAAAGAAAGTATGGTGGTGAATGATTTCCAGAATACGAAATTCCTCCAGAAGAATCGAAACCGAACCGAACCGAACCGAAAACCCCGTGTTTAATCTCACACGCGTCAAGAATGAATCTTCGACATAGAGATGGTGAGGTGAGGGGTAGGAGGGGGAGAAGGCGTACGGGGGCCGTTGGGCATGGAATGAAGCGAAAGCAAAACAAATAAACACACACGGAACACGGGCGCGCCCGCTCTGGCCGAAGATCGTAAGCCGGCGGTGGTGCAGTAATAAACAAAAACTTTACGATTTGCCACGACACACAGCGCAGAAGAAGAAGACGAAGAAGAAGAAGATGGGCGCGCGCGGCTCAACGATGACGAATGTGTGTGTGTGTGTGTGTGTGTGTGTGTGTGTGTGTGTGTGTGTGTGTGTGTGTGTGTGTGTGTGTGTGTGTTTTGTAGCGTTATTTTTAACTGACCCTCGCGATTTCATCGCCCCTGCCTTGCCCTCTCAACCACCCCCCATCCCCTCCCCCTCGTCCGCTTCCGCTTCATACACAAACCCTGGCTGCACACCTCCTCTCTCTTTCTCTCTCTGTCTCTCGGCTTCCCTCGGAGGCCAAAGGACCCGATGCGCTTGGTACAAGAACCTTTGGTAGGTGTGTTTATCTTGCCACGGTAAGCGGGCGAGGAAAGGGTGAGCGGTAAGGAAAACGGGCCACAATCAGCAGAGCCAGCAGTGGGGAGGGGGAGGGGGAGAAGGGGGGCAGTTTGGCCACGCAAAATCAAACAATGAATTCGCGACGCTGCGAGTGTCTGCGTGTTGAACGAACCCGCTGAGGTGGAGGAATTTCGACACCCCACTACCCTCCTCCCTTTTCTCACACCCCAAAACGCGCGAAGGTATAGCCCCACAGGTCAGCCGGCACAGACTTCTGGGCTTCGCTTGGCCTTTTCCTTCCCATTCTCACCTTCCCTCGCGTCAAACAAACCGTAGGCAGGGCAAATGCACTCGCTGCCACCCTCATTGGCCTGGTATTTTAGCAGCGATCGTTCAACTTTTCACTACACAACCGACGGTGGTGGTAGTACTGGCCGGTGGCAAGCGTGCAGTTTTTGGAACCTTTTTTAAACATGTTTTTGTCAAAAAAAAAAAAATAATAATAATAAATAAATATCAAAAGCAAACACTTGCGATCGGAACGCGCCATTACGATCTTGTTGTTGGCAGTGATGTTGGTGCCGTTGTTTCCGACTGTGTTTTTTTTGGTTTTTTCACCAATATACTTGTCACCACTACGCGCCGTTGCGTGTGACCTTAGCACACAAACAGCCCTTCCACACCCCGCTTGAATGATGTTGGCGGCCACAAGCCTCATACGCATGATGAGACCTTCATTCGAATCAGACCTATTAACGGCCGGAACGCGATGGCGAATGAATGCATCTCAGCAGCAGCAGCAGCAGCATCATCTCAACGTCCATGACTGGCACAAAACCGGGTGACACGATAGAAGCAGCCCCCAGCAGTGTGGGGATAATCGGGATGGGAGGGGGGAGACAAAAAAAGTACTCAGAACACACACACACACATGGGCGTACGAGCGAGCGAACGAGCGAGCGAACGAGTGAGCGAACGTAATTAATGCTATATGAAAATGGAAGCAACGACCAACCCAGCGAAAAAAAAAACCACCCTCCCCGGGAAGGAAGCTCACCACCCTTAACTCTTAACAACGATCATCGAATGAAACCGGGCAACACAATCAGTTTCCATTCAACAAAGAACTTACGCTAAGTGTCCAACAACATGAGGAGAAGCGAGGGGGGAGGGGGAATAAGAAAACAAAAAACTGGTAGCCCTTGAGAGGAAGTCGCCACTGCAACCGGCTCTCGCACCGTGTTGCATTCCTTCTTGCACACCATCCTCCACCATCCTTTCTCCACCGCTTGCTTCATGAGGGGTCGTAGGAGGGGGTGGAGGGGGGCGGGGGAAGTGGATGGAAGGCTCAACGAGAAAAAAAGGGTTCGCATCAGTAGCATGTAATAATCATTGTTCGAACGGCAATCGTTCGCTTCCGCCCGTGTGCGGTTGATAATCATGAATCAAAGTAGCCGTTGTTTTTTTTTGTCGTTTCCCGGGGTACTACACAGCAAAAAAAAACACACACACACACAAACACATGTACACTTGACAGCGTCACTTCTTTGAAATTTATGCTGAAGAACCGCCAGTGAATGATGGAGACATGGGAAGGAAGCGAGAAAAAAAAGGTTAAATTACGATGGTTTGAGTGATGATCATGTGCAAACATACACAGGCAACGCAAAATCGCAACAAACGTCCCTCACAACCCAGTTGGATTGCATCCTTGTAGCACTCAAGGATATCATTGCGAAGGAGGGAAGACTTCAGGAGCAGGAAATACCCGAAACGAGATAGAAAATTAGCGTCATTTATTGGGAGGAAATGCACCTTGCCTTATGCTTAGCACACTCACATTTCCCTACCTCTCTTTGATTCCGTCGAATGCAAGAAGATTATTTTTTGATCGTGCGTTTTTGCAGGTTTTTTATCATTCCATTCGCGATTTTTTGTGGTAGTTGCTGCTGCTGCTGCTGCTGCTGCGTAATCCCAGTAGCCCACGAACGGAAGGCAAAAATACAAACGCCGTGGAACCGATCATTCCCGCATCAATGCCTAACCCTCGCCAAAAAAAAAATCCACGTTGTTGTCTCGGCAAGCTCGTTTGGATCGTTTTTGGCCGCACGCTTGCAACTCTCACTTGAATGTAATCGGTAATTATGACAGCGAAATTGAAAGAAGTAGGCGCTGCTTGCGACATTCTGCTTAGAAAGATTTGTCGTCCACCAGGGGGCACTGCGGGTGTTTTATGTCAAGGTAGTAGGGGCAAAATTACGCTTTCTTTCTTTTTCAAGCAACAAAACGTGGATTCCTTGCTACACAAACTCAAACCACACTGACATTTTGCAGACTATCATCATAATCTGTCGTCGATGCCGTTCGGTAAATACTGTGACACGGCAGCAATAATCAAGGCGACACAAAAGATACGATACTTCCTCCATTTTACCTTTTCTCGCGCGGCCTACTACGACGACCAGCATCACAGTAGCAGCAGCAGCAGTGGTGTTCGCCTGTTCGGTTCGAGGCCATTCTAATCAACGTGCTTCACCATCCCCTTTTCCCCCCTTCTACAGAGTGCAGCTGTGTTGGAGAAAAAACTGCGCTCCACAACGTCAGAGACCGTTGTGTAAAGCCTAAACAGTTTTCTAAGCAGTCGGCAGCAAATTACATACTAACTGCGATCTACGATAGAGGTGCGATAGGGAGTGTAGCTACGCGGATCACCTACACTTTAGCAAATGTAATGCTATCCCTTTCCATCTTCATCCCACCTTTATCTCCCATTTTCCCTCTCCTGGTCTCCCGTTCCTACTGCAGTCTCTTTTTTCATTCGACACATCGTTAAGCGATCGTAGCAAGCGCGATGGAGGAAGGGGCTGATGGTGGTGGGTAAGTTCAGCAGCACATCACGATACTAAAACGGCGAGGAAATACTAAGAAGGTACGAAGATCTTGCCATCTTGGTGGTAGTGGATGACATTTTTCATTCATAAAAGAGCTTGAAATCGAGCACGCTGGCGGCGTCGTCTCGGTAACAATCCGTGATGTTGTTGTGTTTGTGTCTCTTTGGCTCCAGCGATGTTGTTCCACTTTTTGCTAGCGAATCGAGCGTAGTATGCGTTGAGTTTGTGAGCGTTGGGTGCGAGTGTGTATAGTTGTACGTTTTTCTTTAATGAATTTAAATAAATCTTAAGATTTATCAGTAGATTTAGTTTTTTTTTTTGTAAAACAAAACTTCCCGCGATTCCTTGTCGAGAAAAAAAGCTTCCCAGCGATATAACAAACGCGTAAGAGGCAAAAACATCCATTTTAAACACAACACAGCATATATCTTTTTAACATGACCCACTAACCACCGGAAATGAAAACAACATCCGGTGTGGTGTACACCATTTCGAACCGTCCGAACCAAGGCAGAGCACGTGTTCGTGATGAGATGATGGTGACACTTTACGTTCTTTATTTGCTTCCAACCCTATTCTACGGCACACAAAACTTTACTTCTTCTTCCATCTCAGCCGTGTTCTATCGGGTGGAAGGAAGGGTCCCAACAGAGCAGCAAGATAGCAATAGATACGCTGTATATGACCCAACATGATCATGAGTATGTGTGCGTGTGTGTGTTGAGGGAGGGAAGAGGACAGAGGGGATCGAAAAAGGAAACAGCTTCGTACCCGGGGGTCCAACAGGCGGGAGGTCAGTCCTCCCCTTTATCAGCGACGACACATCATTTGTGCGGGTTTCGAATAAATTACAAATGCGAGAAAAAGAATGCGCCACCACCACCACCACACAACCGCAGTGTTTTTCGGGTGCGGATAGGATGGGGAGAAAAATAAGGGGGAAAGTAGTCCAAGTCTGTATGCCGTCGGGGTCGGTGCTGGCTGCAAGAAACCTCGAAGAAAACGGCTGTTTACCCTCAGCTGGCGTGGTTTCCGCGATAAGGAAACACGTGCAACGTAATGAACCATAGCCACACACACACACGCACCCACCGAGACACACACGACACACGAACGCACACACGCAAACAGTCGCATTGCAAAGGAATGTTCGGACAAGACACCCAAACCCAACCAAACATAACAAGAATCGTAGTGTTTTTTTTTCGCCCGGTAGAAACGTTCTTACTAACACGTTGTTTTTAATGGGGGGGGAGTTATGTTTCGACTTACGGAATTGGATCAACAAGCGAATGCTATACTTACATAATGAATAAGCAATCAAAGACGGTGAATATCGGCGTCGTAGATCCGTCGCAAGCCGCAAACGGACGCCGCACCGTGCGTTTTCCTCAGATGGTCGCGTTCTATGCTGCTGCTGGCTGTTGAGGGGAAGCGCGATCGTGTCGAAGTAGGCCTTCGTTCTCGTTCTTTGCAAACTCGCGTTGATTGCTTTTGCCGGAGAAACCCCTTGGTACTGGAGGTTTTTTTTTAAATATATTTATTTATTTGCTTCGTCGTCGTCGTCGTCGTAGTAGGCACCGACGTTGCCCGCTCTTCCTCACTAAACGCAATCGATGGTTGCCTCGATCATGCAGTGTAGAAAATACTAGAACACTAGGGACACTACGGCGGTGGTGGTGGGGAGACGCGAAAGGAAGATACAACACTGGACACTGGGGGCGTTTGAGCTGAGCTGGCTTTAATGATTCACACGGCACACATACAGCACACGATGGGCGCGCGCGCGGGCGTACGCTCTCACACATAAACACAGGCGCACCCTAGAGAGCACAAACAATACCAAACGGTAGAACAAAACACAACTCCTCCACAGGAAATGGTTGCACACAACTGACGCACTTTCTCTCGCTCTCGCTCTGCTTCGCGCCCACGAAGTAGGCTGTGGGTTTAGAACACGGGCTTTTTTATTTTTTCGGCGCAACAACCAAATTTTGAGCTCGAAACACACCTGCTGCTGCTGCTGCTACTGCTGCTGCTACTGCTCCGCGAATTCGTCGATTAAACAAACGATCGATTTTCGATTTCGATATCATTCGTATACTTTTACGAAGCACAATAAACAACACACACTCCCAATCACAACACTTGTGCAGTAGTAGTATCAATATTTTGCGGCTCACGGCTCGTTATTCTACCTCCGATCAAAGCAGGCCAATACACCGACCGGTAACTGAGAGCCACACACGGTTGAAATTCTTCTCCTGTCAGAGGGGAATGCAACACTTGTGGATGTGGGGATGGGGGCACTATTTACCCTGCCTCACTGCAACCGACACTTGCCGCTGGGATAACACTAGCCTGCATTCACTGCCACTGCGCTGGCTCAGCGTTGGCGAGCGGGGCGACATGTTTGGCCCCTTCTTTCCGGCCACGCCATCGAAACGGATTTCACTGATTGCCTCGACCACCGCCAGAGAGCTTGCTTTCCTTGCTTTTCTTCACCTGCCTGCCTGCCTGCATGCACCTTCTTCAATGAGGCACCATTGCTTCTTCACTTTTTTTCTCTCTCTCCGGTGGGTATGTGTACTAATTCCGCCACTTCACATCACTTCCGAGCCGCGGAACGTTATCTCATTCGTTGATTCGAATCGGGGGTTTGGGGCAAGTTGCTTCTCCTGCTTCGCCTGCTGAAGGAGGAAAGGGCCTCTGTATATCTCGCTGGTATCGCTCGTTTTAATGGATCACATTTCCATACGCCACCCACCTCCACACAACACTAGCACACCCCTTCGGCCTGCAGGGGGAAGGATGGTGTTAAACTGCCTACGCAAAAACGGGAGCCGCCTCTGCGGGCGAGATTTTTTTTCTTTTCACACACTACTTTCGGCTCGACGGCGAGCCTATTTCTTGGTGCAACTTTTTCACACTTGGAACACTGGAAATTACTTGGCCCTACCCCTACCGCGTTCACTTTCCGCGCACAGATATGTGGGGTTTTTAATGATTTACTTTTGGTGATCGTACCGCAGCACCGCACAGCGATTTTGCTTGGTTTTATCTCGCACGGCGGCAGTCCTCCACAAGGGCGCCCGAAATGGCTCGGGGTCTCACTTCCGGTAGGAACAAACTACACACACACACCCGCGCACACACACATACACAGAAACACAGACACATACGCAATCGGAATCCCGGATCCGAGCTGATCGAGCGAGAGAAGCGTGTGGTAGTGGGGCTCTTAGCTTCGACAGTCGTTGCGAAAGGCACCACACCACCGCGTGAGCGTGATTCGTGTGGGTCGAAAACAGCAGCAACAAAACACGTTTCGCGTGTGCAGCAGCAACATCTGCACACTGCTGCAACGGCCCAGGCTTCTTGCCTATGCTATGCTAGCAAACAAACAAACCAAATTCCGAAGCACCGACCGAACCTAGCTGCGAGCGGTGCCTTCGTGTGGATGCATGTGCATGTGTACGTGTGTCGATCTGCCCACCAGGAAAACCACGACCTACTCGGTCTTGCTATCCGTCACCCGTGTATACACACATCTACTCGCACTCGCCGTTGCCTGTGGTGACGACTATTGGGGCGGCGCCTTCTCTCACTACGCTTCGATTCGAATCGTTGTGGTTGCTCCTGCTGCTGGTTTCTTGTGTCGTTTTTTTTTCTCTTCTACTTCTTTTCTCGATGGATGCACTGCACAATTATTATTTCTTCTTCTTATTATTATTTTCGCTCTATACACTTTCTGTTCGCTTTGCCGCTGCGTTGCACTGGCGTATATTTTACACACTCGCGTTAAGGATCGGTGCGTGATGGGTTTTCGACAAGCGGTGGTGGCCCGTGTCACACTCACTGGTGCGTTGTGTTGGCTTAGCCCGATACGCGAGCGAGCTTACTTCGTTTTCGTTTCTGGGGCGGAAGACAACCGCGCCAACGCTCACATACACACACACACACACACATACACACAAGCGCGCGCGCGGGCACAAGTGGTACAAGTGATATACAACAGCACCGACGACACAAAAAAAAAGACTACCACGGTCGTGGATCGCCAACCAGCCGTGGAATTTTCGGCACCCGCTAGTTTCAGTGTTGTGTACGTGACCAGGGGCGGTAGTATTTTATCACCGTGACGCGTGTCACCAACTGCACCCCGCACTACACGATTGATTTGCACACTAAACAAAACGGTGAGCAGCGCACTTGATGAGCTGCAGTCTGTGCAGCGCTCGGGTAGCACACGATTTCTTGCCTGGTGTTGTGTAGCAGCGCAACAAAACCGCACGCACAACACGACCGACAGCGCCTCAAATCTTGAATGAAAATGGAGAGGCACAACTATGCTGCTGCGCTGTTTGCGCTCATTCACAAAAGCAACAACCACACAGCCGCCCCGGACGGTGGTGTGCGTGGTGAAACGCTTCAAAACTGGAGACGACCGTGCTGGTGTGCGTGCGCGAAACGCTTCAACAGAGAAAGACGAATGTAGTTGTGAAACGCTTCGGCGGTAGAGAGAACGGTTCGGCACGAGTTTCTGCCGCACTGGTGCTCTCGCTCTCGCACGTCGTTTCACTCTCGCACACACGCACACATGCATGCATCGTCACAACGCGTAACTCGGAAGCTACCTCTACTGTCTCGCTCACGCTGCCACCGTGCATCGGTTCCGTGTGTATGCGTGTGTGTGTGTATGTGTGACACCAACACGCACACACACTAACCCGATCTGCTCGGTAAAATACTTCCCGTGCACACACCTCTACCGTGTGCAGCTAAATCGTTGAAAATCAAACCACCCGAGCACCACTTTCTATTGATTATTCAACAACGAAAATAAAACAGCGTACATCGATACAAGATAGCACGGACGGGTCGTTCGTGCTCCATAAATGCCCCGAAATGTGAGGGACACATTTGACACCGATCGCACACACACACCGCAGTGTGGTGTGCGTTTCGACGGACGGGTTTTGTTGTACGGGAATGCGAGATCGAAATATCCGTTCGCTTTCCCCTCGTGGCAAAGCGAGACCACGCGTGATCGGCACCGCGCAGAGCGGGACAGCGCGATGGGTACGTTTTTATGAATGAAACCGCGTTTGCTCTCGGCTGCTTCGTCCCGATGAATGGAGCGAAGCGAAAAACTCCGTCCGCGAAGCACGACGAGAGAGGCTAACCTTCACATCCCTTCTTCTCTGCCTACCTGTCCGCCCCGACCCGTCCGACCCGTCCGACCCGTCCGTCCGGGCATCCGTCCCACACGCACTCACCGTTCGCACCAGCGCAGCCTACCCACCAGCCACCATACCCCCCTCGCCTTACCACTCCCGCACCCCATTCAACGCCGCCGCCGCCGCCGCCAGAGTCGACGGAGCGTAGAAGAGCCCAAAAATAAAAGCAACCAAGCAAGGGGCGAGTAAAAACAGCAACAACAGCATGGACACAAAAAAAAAACTCAAAACCCAAAAGAAAAACAGAAAACCTTCCTTTCTTGCTCGACAGCTCGTTTCCCGTTTTGGGATCCCCGAATGGCCGCGTCGTCGTCGTCGCGCGCGCGTATGCCTACGACGTCGAAATGCAATTCCAGCCAGCGCGTGAGCGACTATAATCTTTTCCTCGATCAAAACGCCTCAAACCAGGTCTCTTCGATTGTGTGGCTGAGTGGTTGCTGGGCGGGCGCGCGGTAATGGTTGGCTGTAAGCGGAAACAGGTCTCTCGAAGAGGCGGCACGGGGCAGCAGGCGGTAGCGACGCGGGGCAACGTGACTGGAATCGTTCACAACGAGATCCCCTTTCGTTCCTCTCCCACTCGATTGGCGGTCGTGCGTGTGTGTGTGTGTGTGTGTGTGTGTGCGCTGCTGGGCAAGGATAAGAAGTGTGGGCAGCAGCTGCTCGCGCTCTCGGCCACTACGGGAGTGAAACTATCGAAACGCCGAGCGCTAAGGTACAGCGTGCGAGAAAGGGACGGACAGTAGGGCAGGGCGCAAAGCAGATAGACAGAGAGCGAGCAAACACGGCATACGCCCGGAGCGGAAACGACTTGGACGACAAAATTATTATACAATTCGTGGTACAATTAACAGAGAGAATAAAAAAAACATTTGCTCATATTTTAAAAATGAACGCGCAAACATTTTAAAACAATGTAGGATTAAAATGTGTTAACTTCAGTGCAGAATTTTCAGCTTGCTTTATGTTCGAACAGTTTTTGAAAGTCCCACACCACTGGTTGTGAGTTCAATACTTGACTGGGCCTGTGGACGCCTGTGGGTGAGGAGAGAGTAGGTGAAGAAAAGTAAAAAAAATACAGTTTTTTTTCTATTGCCGTAGTACCAAATTATGAAAAATGTGGCCCTTCAAAAGTGGATGCATTTCATAGAACAATATTCCAAAATTATTGTCCCTTTAGCAAAAAAACAGTTAAAATACACCATTACCATCTTAAACTCCGACCGCCACTCAAGCAACACCGGCGTGTGAATACCATCCATCTTATTAAATTACGTGCACTGTGTCATCATTATCATCAACTTGATTATTTACATGTTAACATGTCTTCCACGGGGAGCAAGCGTAACGTAATCGTACTAATTAAACTAACTTAACCATATTACTTAGCAAACCAGCTTCAAACTAAAATGTTACACTCTTAACGCATCACGCCAAACACGTGGCTCGAGAGAATGTGAAAATGTAAAGTGATGTAATATTAGTACCAAGCAATGATGCAGGTTAGAAGAGAGAATAAGCCAGCAATGAATTAAAAGGAATAAAAATTTTAATAAAAAAGTAACAAAAACATTCAAAAGAACAAGAGTAAGATTTCAAAATAAATTGAATAATATTTTAATCTCCTCCATTCTCCATTTTAATCTTGGTTTTTTTTTCTATCGATAAGTCTACTAATAGAGGTAGGAGTGTATGCTTGTTTATGTTTTAAATTATTTTTCTACAATTATAACACTGTATCTATAATTGTTTTCTATAATTATAACTGTTTTCTATAGTTATAACACTGTTGAAAAATTTTATTTTGATTTTGCATTTGGACATTTTATTTGATTTTTTTTATACTGCAGTATAAATAGAAACCCCAAAATACACTTTATTGCGATTTTATTGGTACGTTTGACGCACAAAACTAAAATATTAGAGCTACTTAAACTGTCAGTGCAGAAGACGGTAAATAAAAATACTTCTTTTGAATATAGGTGCATAGGTGAAACGAAATTTCACATATTTATATTCCCTCAGTTTTGTATGTGAATTATATGATCATCTCATCAAGAGGTGGTCCGATTAAATGCCAGCCAATCCTTCCATAAGTTTATCATTCTATCAATTTTAGAGATCATTTAACTAAAAAATATAAATTATTGATGAAGAAAGAATTTTGAAATATTTTTGCCTCGATTCTTTCATTTTTGAAAAGTAAGTGGCTGTCAATGTGATAACAGAAATTATTTAAACCGATGTTTAAACCGGGGTTCATCGTGATTAGTTCGATTTCTTTCGAATTTTTTTATTAAAAACATCTTTTGGGAGTTGAAACACAATGTTTTAAACATATTTGAAACTGTTATTAATTGAGAAGTATAAGATAAATACAACCTACAACAGTACTAAAGACATACGAAATAAAGTATTCAGACTAGGAAAGCCTTTGTCGAGGCTTGTGAAAAGTAAAAAAAAGTCGTTTAAAAATATTTTTCCAATAATTCGGCCTGGTCAAAATTGGATTTTTAAGTGATTGATTAAACCGGCTTTTAGTTTAGTTTTTTTTTTATAAAAACGCATGACTTTCGTCCTCCGTATAAACTATTTTATAACTTTGCAGAACATAACCTTAAACTATCATGTAAAGATTTGATTTGAAGATTAAAGTAGCAAATAAAAACCGTTCGATATTCCTCGCTAGCTCGGGACACAATTTAGATGATCACCATTAGCTGGTACAGATGTTTAGCAACCTTTGGAGTACGGGAATAATCCTGGCAAGCAATATTACACGACTTTCCATAGGTCGCTGAACCAACCACGAGGAAAGTTCTCCCTAAAACTCGCTTTATCCGTCGAGCGAAACCATTTTATAATATAATACAAAATGGTTTGCCGTCGAACTCAAAATGCCTCGATGGCTTGGTACGATAAAGCGATCTAGATTCCCGGCCTGGTTCTCCGCCAAAGCACCCCCGCCACACCGCCAACCGCCACCGGTGTCGTCACCGCAAATGTCACCAGGAATGATGATTTTAAATTGAAAAATTGTTACACTGCGCTCGATCGTGGCCGCTGCGGTTTTGGGGATTTGTGACTGCGAACCGATTCGAGGTGGAAATTGGACGTGTCCATCCGCAAACCTAACCTAAGCGGTTTGCTGCCAGGTTGCCCCAAAAGGCGACGATCGCGATCAACGGTTACGGTTTGGACGCAAACGATGTTTGGCTAGTCCGAAGGATAGTTCGATCGATAGCGAATGCCCAACGCTCTCCCGAAAGAACGCCGTGGTCCGCCTTCAGGCCAACCAACCAACCCACCAACCAACCATCATGGTTCGCTTCCTTTTCCGCTAAAAACCACACAAAAACGCATCGCAAACCGTCGTGCTGCATTTGAAGCATGAATGATCTGAAAAACCTTACACACGAGACAGGAAAGGAAAATTGCTCGCAGGGATGATTTATGTATGCAACACAAACTAACACCTCGAACCGCTCCGCTTCCCGGAATCGTAACGAATGGCGAGGCGTGTGTAGAACCCTGGCCTGGCTGGAGAATAAGAAGGATGCCCAGAATTGCTACCTGTCATTTCGAAGATAGACATCCCCGGGACCCGGACCCGATCCGCTTGCTTGCTTGCCCTCTTGCCGTTGCCGCCGCCACCATCATCGCCTTTCCACCGCGGCCATCGTATCGCATTAAAGATCGTGCACCGGATGCAGCAGCAAGTGACTTGATACTTTTTTTTTCTTTTTTATTCACGTTTCGTTGTTGTGCTGTTGCCATTTTGGCTCGAGCTGTGCACCGGACGCTTGACCAAGAGGAGATGAATCTGGACATTAATCCTGCTTCCTGCACTCCACATTCCCTTGCCGTCTGCGCTGGTACGGCTGCTCTCACTCGCTCACACACAACCGCTCATACACCGAATCGTGCGATCTCCCTCCCTCCTTCCCAGCGGCACTGCCTTTGCCACTTACTTCGCCTGCTGTGTTGCTTCTTTTATGCGCGGTGCTTGAATGAACGTAATGCAAACCCAGCGTCAATCGTGCGCTCAAATCGGAGCAGATGCATTTTCTGGCTGCTGGCTGCCCCTGCTACGCTGCGTGTTGTCCGTCCGAGCGAAGGAAGGAGTAAATGGGGCCAGAAGAGTGCGTGTGCGTGTGCATGTGTGTGTGTGTGTGTGTGTGTGTGTGTGTGTGTGTGTGTGTGTGTGTGTGCATTTCCGCTCATCATCAAACCTGTTTGCTCCGTACCGATCGATGGATCGGATGGAACGGTGCTGTTGGGATGCGGCAGCGTAACCCGGTGCATCTCTCCGACACGGGCTCAGAACTCGTTTAGCCCTAGAAGGGAAAGTCTAATCAGGAGGATCCATTCATAAATGCGTTTACGTCTTATGCTGTCATTTTACGGGCACAGGACGGATGGTTCAGACCAAAAGGAAAAGAAAAAAACAAGGACAACTAGATTAAGTACCCAACCTGCTTTCAGCAGTTCGAATGCACTGCAACACTGAATTATTGGAGTGAAATGTAATAAAAGATACGTTTTCAGCACGATGGGCTTCAGTTGAGACAAAACAATTATTTGTACCTGCATAGTTTGTTTTGTTTTCTGCAGAATATAAAGAATTCTCCAATGCAGGCATCTTCCTTCGCAATCAACTTCGAACGAAAAAATCAACACATTTTAAACATAAAGTGGCGATTTACTTTTCAAAATAGTACAAGGATGTACAAATGTTATATAAAGAAGTTAGTTAAAAAACTAAATATTGTTCTGTAATAAGAATCTGCGCTGCTCTTAAACACGAAATACGCTTATATGTTGGTTTTTAAAATAACGGTAGAAATATTAATCTATTTTTTGTTAAATTCGATACCACACATTAAGAAAGATTAAGATTTTTTTACTGCATAAATCGAACTGGTTCGCAGTATAGTAGGATGATCGTCTGCACCCTGTCATCTCGTTCCTACGCTTTCCTGAATTGCGTAAATGCACAAGACAGCGGTTTCGTATCCTCTATTCAATTTACATCGTCCACATCGTTGATAACGATGTCCAACGATTGTTGGACATAGTAACAATAGTTTTCCAGACTTATAAAAAAAAATCTTGGAAATGTGTTTCTAATATAGCTAAGATGAAATATAAAAACATTAGCATAAATCAATCATACATAAATACAATGGTAAATCATTGCTAAAGGGTGATAAGTGTGTGTCTCCACTGACATCGACTATATTGCGTAGCGAATTCATAGTGTCTCAATCTCTATCTCAACCTATCGGCGAGTATGAAATTCCGATAAATAATCAAAAATATCCTTCAATCGAAGCGTGAAATAGGTGAGAAACACAGTCAGTCAGTGTAAAGCTTTGCAAAAATGTTGTATTATTTTGAATGCTTTCTTACAATTTCCATTTTTGGTTTGCTTTAAACTAGGTGCTTGCAAAAATTTAGTTCTATCGATATCCATCTCTCTAAAGCGACGAAATGGTGTGTTATTATGGTAACATATTATCCAAACGAACATGATTTGAGTAAGTAATTCATCTAGTAATTCAAGTAATTTAGATCGCATGATCTAAAATTATGTCCTACAAGATCGTGGTCTTACAATTCTGTTAAGATCCTTAAAACAGACTTACACGGTTTCAATCCATGTGCGAAAACTATTCAACCGATTAAGAGAACTTTGAATTCATATAGGGGAATGTTTTCAGCGGTGTTGGAAAACTTTGCGATCATACAGAGGAATTTATAAGCTTTTAGGAGAAATTTGGAAATTATGCGTTGAATCTGGCGAAAGGATGTACTTTCGGTATTTCTAAAGGGAAAGAAAAGTTAATTAACTATTTCTTCAAATGTTACATCAAATAAAACAAGCATTGAAACATCGGTTCGATGCTACCAATACGCACAAAGCATTGAGAAAGAAACGCATTCTCCACGAAACAAAAAATGAGGTAAGGTTCCTTAAGATCCTTCCAGAAGCGCAATATAAAGTCTCAGAAACGAAATGGTTACCAAAGAGTGCAGAAAACGATGTTTTGATTACTGAATAAATGTTTTTGTTGGTATAGTGGCTAGATAGCAATTGTACTAAACCATCATTCCGTGGTTGGGGTAGTAAAAATGAAAAATAGTGTGTGGATTTTTAAACCAAAGCTTCTTCCGATGCGATCCGATCCAACCTCAGTGGGTTGGAATATTGCGATCGTGTAAAAAACAATTGAAAAAAAAAGAATGTGTAATTCGAAAACCTTTTGCTGGTAATTGAATTTAAGTGTGCGTATGTCACACCCCAACACAGAGCTATTGGAGTTTTGTATGTTTGAACCACAGCAAAGTGTTTGCTTTGGACGAACCGAAACGAACCGCAACGAACCGCAACGTGCAGGATTCGAGGAGACGATCGCGACAACACGACCGAAAGCAAGATTTCCGTCACAAATGATTAGACCATCGTGTTACGGTGCGCCGGGCGCTGTTTAGAAGCGGTGCTTACGCGGTGTGGCAAGGCGGGAAACCGGGCGGGTCGGGCGGGTGGTTACGGAACCGATGTCGGAAGAACGGCAAACGAGCAACCGGTACGACTTTAACGACTCGCTGGCTGCCGTTGTCGCGTTGTCGCCGCTTGTCTACGGCTTGTCTTTAACGCGCCCAACGTCTGTCTTGCTGCCCTGCCACGTCCGTCACGGATCGCTGAACCGAAAATCCCGGAGCGGCCCGGCCAGCCAGCCCAAACGCCAAAGTCGCTGTGCGGCATGCATGTGCGCCCCAGATGTTGGCCCGCACCCGGCGGTTTACGGCCATGCATGCTGCTGTGGGACGCGTACGGGCCTTACGGGGCTCCCTATAGGGGAAGGATTTTGCCAGTTTGCGCAGGGCCGTTAGAATTCCACAGCGTTGTTGTCGTTGCCATCGTTGTCGTCTCTAAACTTGACTCGGCAAGCGGTGCTAAACTCGCAACGAAACCCTGGGGGAGGAGGCAAACAAAGCGCAGGGAAGGGAAAGGCAAAACGGAGCATGTGTATGTGAGAGAGAGATAAGCGGAAACGGTGGACAGAAGCATTCCCGCTTTTATACACACACACACACACGCGCGTGCGGGCGCAAACAAACGTGCGTGTTTGTAACATAGAAAGAAAAAAAAAACTGCCAAAAACATGAAACTCCGGGAGGCAGAGGCAAACACCTCCGGGAATCACACCATGCGCCCCGTTCCGTTTGGTTCCACCGTTTGGCACCTCCTAAACTTCAAAAGTCCTTCAAAAAGTGGCTTCAAAAAAGGGAGAAAAAAACACACACACACACACACACACAGCTCGAGAGGGATGGAGGGATAGGAAGGCCCGACATGTCCGAAGGCCATTCGCAGGAAGTGAAGGAAGTGCGCAGATTCGGATAGGAAAAAAATGAAAAATCGGCAAAGCGAAACATTTGCACTGCGACTGCACCGCCCAAGCGAGTGAAAACAAATCATGTAACGTTGGGTTTTAAGATTAAAAATAAAATAGTACAATCACTATGGTTTCATACCGAGCCGATCGGTAGATCGTTTAACGATACGGAACCGTTTGTGCGAGCGAGTTCAACATCCACAAGCGAGCGCTCGTATGAAACAATCGCCGCCCATCACACGTACAACTTGCATATCCAAAATCGGTTCCAATCGTATCCGATTGGCCTACATTTTGAGCGATATCGCATCGGATTTCGTATTGTTGGATCGATTATTTGCGCTTCCAAAGGTGGGATCGTGTTCAACACACACACACACACACTCACTGTGGGGTAAACAATGCAAATTCTTTCACGTACTCCAACACCATATTCCTGCGCCGTACGGATATGACGCACATCCGTTCCCGCTGGCAAAGAGGTTGGGCGGCACGAGAAAGTGACCCGTGTGACAATAGCTGTCCGAGGTTTGGGACGACCGGTATGGTCCGGTCGTCCGCGGGAGTAGTATTTTTATGACCCCAAAGTGCGTGTGTGCGTGTGTGTGTGTGAGTGACTCCAGCTAGAAAGAAATCTTAGGCATCCCCGGGAGGGGAACGGACGAATCGTGCTAATGATCTATTTCAAAACAAATTTCCACCAACCGACGGTCCAGCAGCGATTCCTTCCTTCAAAACACGTGCAAGTGTTTCCGTCCGCCTTCCCGCACCTTCCGGTGCGGCGGTGTTTGGAACCAACTCGACTTGACGACGACTTTCTTTGGCCGCGTTTGCCGCGGGATACGGTCAATCAGAAAGGCTGCGCGGATTCAGCGGTGCAGACGAGCAGCACTGCTCGGCAATGTGCAGAAACGAGGACGTCATCACGTCATTGTCACAACGAAGCATAATGAGGATGTACTTCGTTTACCGCGCGTAAACGGGCCGAACCGGGGGCCCCGGGGTTTCGGTTCCAGCAGGCACGAGCTCGCAGCGCACAGCACACACCGCACTTGAGACAAGGTAAAAACTGCGGTCCGATTCTGCTGGAGCACGGCTATCTGTGGTACACGGGGATTGTTTCCATGCGTATATTGGGGTTACAATTACATGCACGGAATCATTTGAAAAAGATTTATTTGCAGTAAGCTGCTTGAGGGAACTATGGTGCACAAATCAAGACCAAAGGCGCTCAAGTGGAACCGAAGCGCTTGTGGACAAAATCCAATACAAATCTGTTCTGAAATCGACGAAAACATCTAACTAGCAGCATAGGGTAAAACCTAGGGGTAAAACACAGAAACATTTGCTCAGCACGTAAAAC
Source organism: Anopheles farauti (assembly GCA_000473445.2). Classification (NCBI taxonomy): domain Eukaryota; kingdom Metazoa; phylum Arthropoda; class Insecta; order Diptera; family Culicidae; genus Anopheles; species Anopheles farauti. The sequence goes on from KI915054.1 coordinate 1,205,981, forward strand.
ACTGTTTCTATAAGTGTAATAGTAATATCTTATCAGAATAATGAAATGATAAACGGTGCCAAAGGCAATACCAACTGATGTAATCGATAGTGTTTATACAATCGTAAATCTATGTTTCCATTAGACTCGCACCTAACAGTAGCCAAAAGTTTTCTAAAAACCAGTATCCAGCAGGTGGGACGAGATGATATGAGGCGAGATGTATTTCATTACAATTGCAATAGGTTTAAATATAAGGTTTCATTGGTTCCGAACATACGCTTGTGTAGAGAGGACACAATAGCTTATGGAGTTTCGAAATCATGATTATTTTACGCGTTTATGTAGGTTACCTCCAAACGTTGTTCCAGCAGGGAAAACTGTAATAAAAACCCTGGTCACGTTGAGTAGATAAACAGAACATAAATACTTTAAAATTAAATTATCACACGCGTGCTAATCCAATAATCTAGTAGGTTAAACATCGAATGAAGCACTCAAATACATCTCCAAGAAACGGGGGGAAAAACAAAAACCATACGGTTTGAGCGTATGATAATTGCTTTTCATAGATGTAATATTTCTTGTATTTTAAAGCTGTTTTCCGAAATATTTCATATCAAATATATTTCACGGTGGTGAGTAGCAGTACGTTTCCAGTAATTTAATGAAACATATAGCATTTCAATGCCTTTTGGAAGGCGGTAGAAAACAGATAAATCTAACTGAGTTACTCAAAACTGGTCAACTGGATGTTCGGAAGGAAAACAACTGCACTCATTCAAACACTAATTAACATTGTTTTGCCTTCTGCGAATAGACACCGAATCGAGAAAGTATTGGCTATTACTAATTTATTGCTCGCCTTTATTGACTGGTAGTATTTTTCCTGCAAGATAAACTGCAATGCCCATAGCTCAACCGCCAGATATTGACTATTCGGCACAGCGAACGAGCCAGTATTAATAATGCCACTTGAATTGAGCGGAACCGATAACGACGTTCGATAAGGGATTAGGCTTTTGAGAATGAGTTACATCAGTAAACATGATTTTATAACTAATTTATGGTGTGATAAATTCGAAATATTAAAATGCCAACACGCAAACAGGAAAACCAAAAAATGTGTATTTCTTCCATTGCAGGATCGACAATACATCAAGATCGTATCTTGCATAAAAAATAGAAAAAAAAATGATTTCAAGAGATCCCAATTCAAATTGTCTATTGCCGAGTTAAAATTTTCATTATGGACAGCAAAACGTACTAATTTAGCTCCATCAAACATTTCGCTCCGATACACGTCCGATTGGTTTGCACATCAGCGTATCGCAATTATTTATTAGGTCATTTACAAAAAAACAAAAAAACAAAAACAACACTCCGATAGGTTGTAGTGGAAAATCCACGCGAATCAATGCGAAAGCTGCTGCGTCCTACGCAGGCCAAAGATACACCTGGGCACTTTCTGTTTTGTCGCAAGTTGATTGCCCGAGTTTAATTGAGTCCATCGAGAAGCCACACGTTAAAAGAACGACAACAAACTAAGGAAGCGCTACACCCTCGCCCCCCCCCCCCCCCACCATACCCACGCAACGAGGCTCGTATCTAGTACGGTTGCACGGACCGTTGCCAACCCTCCGCCAACAGCGGCAATGATAATAACGCGATAACGCAACCAACCGGGGCGGTTGCGGTTTCAAGAGTGGGGTTGCCGACCGGAAATCGGTTGTCGTCGACGCCGCTGGAAAGGAAATGCAGACTTTTAATTAACTCTAACCTTCCAACCGCTCCTTATCTCGGTGCCGTTTGCCAGTCGTAGGTGATTCAAGATAAACAAACATAGTCGCACGCTAAAAATACACGAAATAACCACCACCATCTGTCTAGCAGCAGCTTACGCACCTCTACCGGCTACTTGAAACTGCAGCTTGCAAGTGGGAGCATTTTCTAATGGTTGGAGATTTGTGATTTGAGTACACTTTCGAGTAGCTTTTCGAGCAGGTATTACTTAATGCTAGTAGAAAACCTATATTGTAATATCTAGGATCGAGTCGATAGAAATCAATCTAAAAGGCTCTATTGAATTTGGCTCTATTGGCATTGGTTTTGCATAACTAACATTTTGTGCAAATGTTCATTTTATCTACAACATCAACGATTGCATTCGATCGTATGATTGTGTGATTTGATCAAATGAGTAATATATTTTTTCGCTTTTTAGTCAGTACTATCCTTTGAATCAGTCGAATGATTTAAACATTGAATTCACAGCCATTCACCATCAAGTAAATTACTTAAATTTCCCTTCTCCGTTATAGTTAAAAGATTAGAACAGCTCGATACACATACATGCAATTGAGACGAGATTGTAATCTCTGCATATTTACGCCAAATGGTTTTTACAATGTTCCTATTGAACACTTGAACTGAAAATTGTACTGTATCTTATATTATTTTCCGTTTTGTGACACATCAAATGGAATACTTAAATGGAACTAAATTAACTGCGGCTTCGAAATATTAACCAATCTCAACCAACTTTTTTTCTATGTGAACCAGTTCAAGGTCGAAAGGAAATTTATGACATCCGGTTATTTTAAATTTAGGCGGACTCATCATTAAAAAACACAGTTTAGCATGCCATCTTTAAAAGGGACCTTTAGGATTGTCGATTAGCTTCGTCCTCCCATGACAATTATTATTAGTAAAAGAAAAGGGATTCCTCTATAGAATATATAATCTCTTAATGAAATACACAATAACAAATAAAAATCTGATTCGGAATACCGAACGATTAAAATTTAAGTCATATTCCGTACCTATTTTTCCCCGTTTTGATCCGTTTTGTTTTTTTTTTGTTGATGATTTCGTAACAAAATGAACCCTTATGTATTGTAATGCTTTTATTAAATTTTTCCATAATTAAATGGTTAATGGTTAAAGTCGGTACCGATTAAAAAAATTATGATAGGTCACATTTTTCGAGCTCGAAAAATGATCATAGTATGAACATATTTTACATTGCTGAACAGGGAAATGTGTGAAACTTAATGTACACTAACTTGACTTGAGGCTTAGCAACATGTTCGATGTATCTAAAACATAAATGACAGCTTGTAGATGTCAATCAACACCCCAAAAAGGTAATTAAGAATGTTCTACATATCGATGTTCGTTGGCAATAAATGTTTGATACTGCGAAATGCACACCCTTATCGAGCAAACCGTAAAATCACGTTCTGATCATCAGTGAGGATAGTTAGCGGTTGTACTAGCAACGAACAGGGAAACCGAAGCATCTTTGCATAATTCAGGTGCCATTTTATCATTCAGCGGGGTAGCTGAGATCCCGTGAAATATGTTTTCCCCGACGATAAACTCACACGGGAGGGGGCTCGCTCTTTAAGCAACTTCGGTTTTCAATGGCAACGTCAACAATCTCCCACACAGAAGGCAAATACAAAAATACAAATGCCGAAAGAAAGAAAAGAAAATACACGGCCGTTGACGTGCAAGCCAGCGGGTGTGCATGTGCGGTTTTGTACCATTTTTTTTACCATTCTGATGCCCCCCTGCCATTAAGGAAAGGTTTTTTTTTTTTAAACTGTGTTCGGGTTCTCTGTTTCGCCTCTTGGCAACGTTTAGTAGATCGCATTTTCTCGACGCTACCCCGTGTGCGAGGGACGTGGATCTTCGTCTTCGAAGCATGTAGACGGCGCTCCCTTCCCTGCCCCACCCCCTCCGAGAAAAGCGAATGGGAAGGTTTTGATTGAGAAAAAGTGGCATCTATTTTTACTCCTCATTACTTCATAAACAAAAATAACGTTCCCGTTTTCCTTCTGCGCCATATGCACGAGAACGAACACACAGCGCCCGCCCCACGCCAAGCATGGGGAGCGCGCGAGTGCAAATTTTTACTATCGGAAAATCTGATCCGCAGTCCACCCCTTCCTTACCCCGTCGTACTGCGATGTGTGCACTTTCTCTTTATCTTTCATTGCGTCCATGCGCTCTCCCGCTCGCACTTTACCGCTTCGATGAGCTCTTTCTTGGCCCGCTCTGGTGATCCACGGTGAAGATGCAAAAACGCGAAAAACGGGAAAATGCAAAAATGACGCTATCCAGTGCGGGGAGGGCGGCGCCGGAGGAGGTTACCCGCGCGGCAGCCGACGACGCACTCATCGGTGCATGTTTTTCGGGGTGGTGAGAGTATCGCCATCATCAAAGCGGTGAATTTTTGTTTCCTTCCCCAGACCTCGGAAAGCACAGCATCCTTTGGTGATTTACTACCGAGCAACAGACAACATAGGTGCGCGACCGTCAAACGGATGCAAAAGTTGTCGTTTTTTTTTTTCTCGCGTGATTTTATTTTTGCCCCCATTTCGGAGCTTCTTTAGTTCAGCGAACTCAAAACCGTCAACAGTTTTCGAAACGGACCGCTGCCGAGCCGTGCGGGCGAGCTGATGACGCACGGTCTCATCACGCGGCTGCAGACTCATTCTACATCGGGGTGGTAAATGTTACTGTTTTTCATAAACGCTTCCAAAATCGCGTCCAACTCACTGAAGGGGGAAAATTCTTACCAAAAGACATGAAAGTATCATAATAATTCTCTCACGTTTAGCGTCCGTGTCCTATGCTAGTTTCCTACTTTTCTCAGTACATTTAAGCGAACGCTTAGTGCAAGACAGTCTCATGATTGCAGTTGTAGCGCAATCAGTTTTAAATTTGGCCATGACTTTGCGTACCTTTCCACACATCTGACGAATAAAAAAAAAATTGGTGCTTAAAATTTGGTATAAGCCGAATTGCTTTAGCGATAGGTTTAGCGGAATTGCTTTAGCGATTGGAATGCATCAGCTCAATCCTTCCCTATTGAGCTCAATCCCCAATCTATTGACATTTTCTTTGACTGTTAGTGTTAACTATGTTAGGCCAGTTTAGGTTTGGCATGGACTAATAAAAGCGTTTCTCGGTATTTATATCAACCCAAGCGTCCCTTCCATTGATACTACTACTTCCATCAACCAACGAGGAGTGCATTTTTTTTTAGACAAAACAAAATTGATCTTGCATCCTCTTGCATCCTGTTCCGTTGTGCTTATTGAATGTGTTTCTATGCGTTAACACTGAGTGTTGTTTGTTGGTATATCCACACCCCAAAACACACTATCTTCGCGCCGTTCCGTTTGATTCAGGTGCAGTAAAATACGATTTCGCCATGACGAACGAGCCCAGCACGCTGCGCTATGCCTGAACGTAGCGTGCAAGTGGCTTCGAGCTGACAGACGGCATCCTTAGCAAAACTCCGATCATGATGGTGAGTGCCGGGAGTGCGAGTGGAAGGTTGTGTCGCGTTGCGCAAGCGAACGGGGATTAAAATGATGCGCATGCCAGCGCAAAATACGCCAATACGCTGCGCCACTTCGTGCGGAGGCTTGTAAATCATCGCAACAATGTTGCATGTAAATGAGATTCCAAACATCCACACCGCTGCCAAACGAAATGTTTTGATATCTCGTGTTTCTGCTGCCGCTCTCGGGGTTTCGTTTCCCATCTCAACGGTGTGACATTTTTTTTTTTTTCGTTGGTGTTTTATTCTCATTTTCCCTTTTATTGGGCTTTCGGTCGTGTGTCTGGATATTATTCGAGATCGTGGTTCATACGTTACTGTTTCGCTGCGAGGACGCCTCCGTGGACCAGGGGAGGGGGTTGTACACAATCCAGAGATAGCTTTCAATGTTGCCAGCGAGAGCGTTGTTGTGAGGGAAAGGTCCCGCCTCGAAGGACTTGGTTGCAGAGATAAACAACGGCGTTTATAAACTAAAAGGCTCACAACCCATGTTCGACGACATCAGGAACAGAAAGAGCTAAAATTTACGAGACGATAGAGGGAGATGGTACCATTTGCTGGAAATAAGACAACCAATTAAATTCGGTCTAAGAATCTAATAAGAAGAAATGATTAATTTGTATCCTGCTACATATTTATGTACTCCTATATTTACATCAGCGAGGTCTCGTTTTGCCTCGGCCGATTAATTTCACCCACAGCCGAGAGCTGCACAACAGGACAGACACAAACAAACAAACAAGCAACAGTGCATGTGCGCAACTTAACGGGCACAACAGCAACAATTAAAGATTCCGTTCACGGAACCGCATCCTACAAAAGGTGACAAAATGCCGCTCCGGATGCGCTCCGCACAGGAGTTGTGTGCGCGCGGTTTTCCATTCCAGTCTCGCTTCTGACGTTGTTTGGACTGAGGCCACCGTCGATGGCACTACCCAGGAATGCACAATGCTCACGAACAAATGGGTGGTGATCGTCAAACAATAGTGCACTGTCAGCGACAGTCAATGATTCCTTCTCCGGTAACACCAAAACACTGTTAATGGTTATCGTTGGATAAGCAAATTTGCTAAAATTTCGCAAAACGAAAAGTTATTCCAAGGTTAAAGCTTTATGTTTGCATGATCGATCGGAACGCACGTGGGTACGATGTGATACGATAAAAGTAATAGTTAAGCGTGCGCCCAATTTCTTGCCTGCCGCCTACACAATCGGTAACGCCAGGCTAGTGGAGACTTTCACCTGGCATCGCACCTTCGGCAATGTTTCCGCTGTATATGCGTAGGAATACCACTACGCCCGCGCATTTGCCATATTGCGAGCAGGCAGAAACGGGCAAAGGGGAGCGCCATATCAAACGGGAGCTGGTTTGATATGGCGATACGGTTTCCCAGCTAGTTGGGATGCGTAACAATCGCTTTGCAGCCGATTGCCTAACCTCAACCCGTTTGGCGCGCTTTAAGTGACAATTAATCACGTGGAAAATGCGCCCACCATGATAAAAAATAAATAAGTTTATCGCAAAAACTCGCAACTCGTTATCATATTCGACTAATTTATTTCTAATGAATGCATATTACTCGTTTACATTTTAGTAAAATGGAGTTTTCTGACCTATAATTAATATCAAATCGAAAGTGCGACAATAAACCGCAATAAATATTGATATATTAAATATTGATACAGACATTTTCATCGGTTTACATATCAGATGTTAAGAGCGATTGCTGTAGAAGACATACAGAAAATGTATCTTGATGTTGTAAGATTTAAATTTGAATCTAAAAAAGCCTTCACTGGGTCAAGGGATATAAAAAATGTTCGTCATGCTCAAGAGCCACAACTTAAGACAGAGTAAGCACCTACAATTGTTTGTTTAGTGTAAACTTTCTTTTATAACATATTGTTTGCAATCATAAACACATTTGGTTGTGATATTTTATGTTTTCTCTTGTTGGATATGCACATGGTTTCAAAACTACTCGTTTGTCACATGTTTTTTGTTTTATTGGCAAATTTTTCTCGATCTACGCTTTCTGGCTATAATAATGTTCCCAAAACCAAGGCCAAAGGCTCCCAAAACTATCAAAAGCACGATGAAATTAACGCGGTGTAATTAAAGCCAGGATACCTATGTGCATTATTTCTTTTACGATTGCAATTGTCGCACTTGACTCGCGGTGACATCAGCTGGGAAAGAAAAGAGAAAAAAAAAACAAACAAATACACCGAAACCGGATGGCGATCGAACTTGCTGAGCAAACGCCCTTAGCACGGACGCAGCGGAAATGTGGATCGGCGCTAGAAGGAAACAAAAATCAATACCGGATGCGCGTTCGCATTCTATTGTTACCACCGTGCGCCGTCGATAGAATTCCGATTCGCAGGGTTGGAATTTAACACCCCACCGGAAACGCGATGAGTACGCTCCGGTATGCGCGTTAGCTTTGCGCAAGCTGGGCAACTACGAACAGTTGTTGCTGACCAAAGCCCGACCGAGGTTTGGAGTGCTGTGTTTGCCTCGCGAGCAAACGAACATGTCTAGCAAAACAAGCGAATCATTTTACATCGGGCGAAGTACGGTTGCCATTACTGGTGCATGTAGCAGTTTAGCAGTTTTTGCTGTACATACAAGAAAATAAACGCATTCAGTTAAGCAAAGAAACTGATGATGGTTGGATGATACAGAAGAGTCATTTAAATAAGACAAAAGAAGAGGTATTTAGAAAATATGCAGTATTTCGAAGTTTAGATTTAAGAAGTATAAAAGGGTTTGCTACATGTTATAGGCACTAATTGAGTGACGGACGGTTTGATAGTTTAAATTAAGAAAAAAACTATCCAAAATAACTAAAATATGAATCAACTCTATGTGTATTTATTCCACACATTCGAACCCAGTCAAGACGAGAGCTTTTTCCACAGGTTGATGTGTCATTGAAAAAAAAATGCCCTAAAATACATTAAAATATATGATAAATAATGCTATAACCGCTCATGTCTGTATGTCTACTTATGTTAAAATTATTTATTAGGATAGTTCATATAGCTTTAAAAATAGGTTATGTTATTGAATCAAAATTGGAGCACACCCATGTTCTCGGCTTCTGAGGCGAACATTTGTTTTCTTATTCCGATAAGAAATTCATTTACTTCACAGCCAACTAAAACACAGTCGTGCGTGAGTCATGTGTCACCAAACTTTTATTGGAATGTGCAAGCAAAGGAAGGGATGACTGCTTTTTACTGCCATTAAATTTGGCCAAAACCAACCACCCACATTCTGGTGTTCGCTTAGGTTTTGTTTGGTGATTCGTAGGCGGCCTCGCTTCTGCTCTGGCCGTAGCAAAAACGCTCCGCCATGGATTAACATTGCGTTTGCCTAAGCCTTCACTCTGGAAATTCATTCATTCCAAGAAATCCGAAAATAAACTGCGAACGTTGCACAGCATTTCCCCGCTCACGGTTCACCATAAGGTGCCGCGTCGCGATGCCGCCACTAGTTATGTCCAATCGATCAATTTTCGACCATCCTACGTCCCAAACAAGCCAACTGTCAAGGGACCGTCAGGCTGGTGTTATGCTGAAGTGGAAATAAATGAGTGTGGAGTGATAGTAGGGGGCATCTAGCAGAATGGTTCTGAGTGGGTAGAAGGTATATTTTAAAGCTATCGATAATATTTTTTAAATTAAATACTTTTGATACATATTGGATAATAATCTAAATACCTACCATGAAACTACTCACTTACCTTGTATGAAACGCGTAGATATTCTTTCGGTAGATATGTTCGGCGTTCAACAAAATCTATTCGTTTGACGTACCGCTTTTATGCGGGATGTTTTTTACGGTTTTACAACTATCCAGCCTTTACATTGCTCATCCGGATTCCGATGCTTTCAATGAGGAAGTTTTCGAGATTGTTTAGCTTGTTTCGAAAAATTAAAATATGTTTTTGCAGACGTCAATTAAGAGATGGTACTATTGTCAGCGCAGTTAATTTGCACACTATTTGACGAATTATTGCACAATTTAGGATTACAGTCGTTACTACCGAGCTGTCGTATGAACCGTAAAGAAGTTGCGCAATCACATTTTTACGAAGCATGTTTTTTGGGGCAAATTTGGGACACCAACATAAAGGGAAATAAATACGTACAACAACACAAATTTCATGTGAAAAGAAGGTATTAAATCATTTTGACAAACATGTAGTAACTTCGCTATATCCAGGACTAGCAACGTTATGACAATTGTTTTGCAAATCACTAGCTATAAAAAATAGTTTGACAAGGTAATACGTTTCTCTGTAGGGAAATAATGGAAGCAAAGCGAAAAAAAAAACAAATTAAAAAGGAAACTGAAACAAGATAGACACACAAAAACAAAGCCAAAGAAAACTGAACATCTTGAATCAGATTACAAAATTTGGAAGGTTTTCTTCAACTCCACCATCAGGGTCCAATCGGATTTCAAAAGATCATCACGGAAGTAGTCTTTGCAGGCATCGATGCTTTGCCGAGAAATCTGAAATTAGAATGAAAAAAAAAAACAAATAAATAAACATCATTAGAGATAAGACGATAAGACGATAGTTGGATTTAGTTAATTAAATTTAGAAAAAAGTTCATCCATGGTTCAATCGCGCGTGTTCACAGCGACAGGGTGCGAATATTCATTGAGAAACTTTTATTGATTTGCCCTACTATTCCATCGCCGTCAGTGGCGTTGGCCTTCAAATGAAGAGATGCACCCGTTTGAGAAACATTGCAACTGCGCACTCGCGACACTGCAAAATGTTATATTTGATTCATAAACCCAGCTATGGACACAATGAAATGGAAGTGTTTTCTTTTAGGAAAAAAAAATATTAATACTTTAACCTCACAAAACCTAACTAAACTAAAACCTCACTAAAACATAACAGAGGTTCAATACAATAAAGGGAAATAATGAAAATAGACTTACGATGTGTGCGCACTTATTCTATTAGTATTATCGCATTTGTTAATAGTGAATGATACATGACTAGGATTTTAAATCGTCATTTGTATCAGACGACAATTTAAACATTTCCGAGCCTAATTTATGCAAAGAAAAAGTTCAATGCTAATGTTTTTGCGTTGGAATCAAATTGCATACGAAAAGAAATTCCGAAAGAACCTATATTGGACATCTTCTGCCATAGCTTTTCATGATAAAAAAGTAATTGCAGAGCTACCAACAATAACAAACGTGTATATCCTTGCCAACGGCAGGCTGGCTATGGTAATATAAATTGGGTCGTAAAAAGCTGGTTTCGATTGACGTCATCACTCGTCCTTGTTTCTGGAGCGATAGCCTAGAAGCTTTTCCAAACTTCTCGTTAAACCCACCAGCCTCCAACGGGTTTCTCATCCCACTGTCGTTTACAACGACGTCACAAGTTGCAACCCATCGTTATTCCATTCCCAAAACACACCCCGATGCTGTACCGTGGGTCATGTATTCTTAGGAGCTGGCTGCGGTTGTTAAATATATAGTGCCTTCGAGCAACATTCGAGAGGATCCACCGAATGTACATAACTGGTGGAGTGATGGGGAGCACCAGTGGCAAGACAACCCGAGAACCAAACCCACCAGTCACCACGAGCTACCTGCTGAATGTGGCTGCGTTCCTGGTCGTTGAGCTTATTATTTTGGTAGGGAAACTGGTGAAATACCTCTCCAAAGTTTGTTCGAAGCGGGCCACGTACCGTGAGAGCCTCGCAGCCAGCGTCTGTGTTCGATAGCACGAGGGAATGGTCGTTGTATGAAAGAGATGCGGAGATCTACACAACCAAACCGTGCGAAGTAAATGGATACCGTCACTGACGGGATTATGTACTACCGCGGAACATAAGCGAAGGGAGGACGACTCCCGAAAACGATACGCTGTGAATAGGGGCTCGCACTGAGGTGGTGGCGCTCGCCGCCTGAAAAATCGATAAAATCCTGGGAAACATGTTCCTGAAAGTAGGTCACTGGGATACGACGGCGGATGCCCATTTCTTTGACGTTCCACGATTTTGGTTGAATGAAGCCTGCATGAGCTCTGGTTTTCGGCATACAGTAGAAAACTGTCTTTTCAAATTTATTTTTAACTGAGACTATTCAAAATAAGAAGAGTTGCAACAACGTATTTGTTAGCTCAAATGATTAAGCAAAAAAAAACATTTTGAATAGATAATTTTATTATTTTTCTAATATTAATGTGCAAATTAGTGCTTTCTTACTCTATTGCTCTTTGAGTATTTTTTTTTTAAATTGCGAATTTTTTATATTTGCGGTGTTATCGCAAAACCACGACCCACCAACGTACCAACTGATTGTGCTATTTTTAGCCCTATCCTCCTGGTGCACCTGGAGTGGCGCAGAAAGCTGGTAGCATACAAAAGCGGCGCACGGGTTTGAGGCTGGTTTGGCCCCTGGCCGAGCCTGGGAAAACATACACCAACTCCAGGCATCGGGAGAAGTTGAGCGAATATAAATAAGGTACAGGCTGCCGGGAAAATATTTTTAGCTCTGAGCGAACCAGCCCCCGTCGCAAACACATTATATTCAGAACGAGCCTTCCGCCCTTTGTATCAGTAACCGCTCAAACGTTACCACGCAGCCCGGCCTGGCCTTCCTAGTTTAACCTGTTTCGCTGCTCTGTTGCCTATATGTTCAATGCCCGTCGTTCCAGCACGAACTTTCCGGGATACGGCCTTGAAAGTGGATGATGTTAGGGAAATGTTCCCACAGGACTCCCTCGGGTGCCCAACCTTTAATTCACCATTCCGAAATTGGGTCAACAATGACGTCAATGCCCGATCCGGATGCGGGCCCTCTGCAAGCGCAGAATGTGGAGGGAGCGAGCGGTGAATTTGGCTTATGGAATATGTTGGAGCGTTTATTTCGATGCTTCCCAGGGGAAAGCTTTTAGGGTTGGGTTCGTTTTTAAATGGATGGAAAGGACTAGAAGCTTCGAAAAATGTCAAACGGAAAACAAACGCAAACTAAAAACGTATTATGTACGGTTTGTTCCATTGATAAAATCAATTTCAAACGATTTCATGCGATTAGGTTTATAAAAATGATCCGGAAGATAAAGTTTATAGTGGTAAGAAAAGGAATTGGTTAAACTTTTTTATAATTTGCAACTGCCGCAGTGCACGAATTGTAGTAAATGTGAAACAAGCCGATCCCAAGGTAGTTGATGTATTACAGTTTAATTATTGAGCGGTTTTATGAACGGAATTAAAAATGAAAAATACATTACAACCAACACGTACAAACACATTACAACATGATGAGATTTGCAACACTGAACCATCAGCGATACTAGTCATTCCAACCATTCAACCTTTGATGACAACCTTCGCCGCTTGTTTACCAGCTTCCTCATTTGAAACACACCGCAGTCCTCATTTGAAACACACCATGTCCAATACCGTTCTCCAGTTATGGAGGTCCTACCCGTCGTTAACGAGTGCTGCACGCAACACGATCCTTTAATTCTGGAAACGTTCCACGGCCACACTGTGGCACTGCAATTAAGTATTCACTGAATACGTTTAGCTTTTGCTATTTCAATTAATTACTTTAATATTATAATTCTGCCACCGTCACCAGGGAATGCGATTCCAATGAATCGACCGATGCCAATGCGTTTGCTTATGGTAAGTGCTATCGTGTATGGGAATTGTAAAAATGCTGCGTTGGTGAGGAGGTAATAGCGCCAACAAGCGACATCTTCATTTCTTCAACATTTATTGCCTTTTCTGAGGCAACAAAGCTTTGTGTCAACCGACAGCTTCACTTTATTGTTTAACTATTTGTATAGAACATATCGATTTATAGCTATTTGGTGTACTTTGAATATGCATCTTACAGGACTTTATACATCTTACAGAACCGACAACTTCACGTTATTGTTTGAATATTTGAATAGAACATATCGAATTATGGCTATTTAATGTCCTTTGAATATGCATCTTACAGAACATTATACATCTTACAGAACCGACAACTTCACGTTATTGTTTGAATATTTGTATAGAACATATCGATTTATGGCTATTTAGTGTGCTTTGAATATGCATCTTACAGAACTCTATATATGTTAAGCAAATGTTATCTTTGTTATACGTATCAACCATACCATAGCCTTACTCTCAATAAAATAATTTAAAAAAATGTATTGAAAGAAGACGTGATCGATTGTAAGCGAAAAAATATAAATGTATAATAAATAAAGAAAAAATAAAGCACCAATGTTTAATAAATGAATACATTTTTTTGCCTTTTTCATACTCAAAAGATATCATGTTATTAGCATTAAATGTATCTTTAATTTTATTCATTTTTTTTTTTTGGTTGCAGGAAATTCCTTCCACCTGCAAAAAAAAAATCATCTCACGTAGCTCTGAATATAGTCGAGCCCCTTCTGTTGCATGTGCTTTTACTGGGGCATCGCGCATGGCATTTACCCGCTGAGATCAACGTTCTCATAATGTTCAGTTCCCGATTGACGTCATAATTGAAAGGTGCTTCGTTAAATGAAATGATTCACACGCTTTTCCCAATGAACCCCTCGTAAAAATACTTTGATCTGCTATTAGAAAGATTAGGGGTTTAATGATTGCTAGAAAATACTAGGTTTAAAAGGACATTGATAACATAAACAGTTAACTGTTTTTTTAATGATATCAAGCTCTGTAATTGTATGAAAAATAACTATTTAATAGCTTCTTTAAACTGTGCATAATTGTAAGGTTTGATCTTCTATAGTTCGAATGATTTATAAGAATTAACACCATAACAATAACGTTGACTGGCAACAATGGAAAGTGGAAAAAAATAAAATATGAAAATTATTTGAAGAATTTTTTTGTAACTGAGCAAAATACCAATAACACCATATTTCTGACCAGCACGCTTGTGTGGGTGTGGTTGCACAAATCATTCGATGTATTCGATGTGACACTAGGTGCTTATTCTCCTAACGCATGAAAATCGTTGGAAGGAAAGGACCATCGATGGGTAAAGGAAAATGTCAGCGCACGGGAACAATGACGTCATTGGCACGATCGATAATGGTAAAACTTAAAGCCGCGAGAGGCAAGTGAACAGCAGAAATTGAATCTTTGTTTGAACGTACACAACGGACGGAAACAATAGAGCCACGCTAAAACCACATTTTTCACAGGATTGATTGTTGCACTTAATCGAAATCCGAAATATTTCTTCAACAACATTCAATCACGTAAATGTGCAAAAAGTGTTCTAGATGTCCTTTTTCGATTGCATATGGTGTAATAAATACATGTTTAAAGCTCCTTCCATACATTTTATTACTAGACTAGATTAGTGATGCATTTAAATAATCCCTTTTTTGGTGCAATTTCCTGATTTGAAGCACTATACAAAAATTAATCGAATTCCGAAATTGAGTTAGTAATTGTGGCTAACGTTACGGTTACGTTTAAGAACTGGCACGTTCCGTACGGCCGATGACCTAATTCGATTAGTTACTCTGCTGACGTCAGAGCAGGTGGTGCAAACCTGACATCCCTGCTGAAACAAAACATTCCCGAATGACGTCAGCAACAGTGCAGTAGGTTTGTCGATGACGTCGTTGCACTTCACTGTGCACTCAGGATGCCATTTCTGGATGATGGAATTACTTAAAGCCACCTTGGTTATAGCGACATTTGCTAGTTGAAATTAATTTAAATGTTGAAATAACCATCTTCGCTGGTCGCAAACAATACGTCAGTAGTGAGATAAATCCACACATGGGAAGAATAGTTGTACAGCTACAAAAAAAACAGACACACAGACTCAAAATACACAACGCGATACTAACGAGACAAACATTCTTCGACATTCTCGGCAGAGTTCTGTCCGTGACGTGTTTATACAGAAGGTAAATATTTCGGTCAACAAAAAAGCTATTTTAAATTGGGAAATGATGTTTTTGAAAAATAGATATGCTATTTTTAATCATTCGCCATCAGTAATGCGAGGTTGCCCTTTTTCAAATATTAGACACCCAACCTGAATTCTAATGACAGCGCGGCGATGGTGGTGCTGCTGGTACTGCTTACTAGCAAATCCACGCGACCAGGTAACGTTAGTAAACAGCCGGATGAAGCTATTACAGGCCAAGCTTAAAATAAACATAACGTGGCCTCAAGGTGCATTAAAATCGTGTTTTGCAAAAATAGATTCAAACGAAGCGCTATTAGAACAAAAAACGGAAACTAAACAACAGTGCAAAAAAAACGAAACGGAAAAAATCTACCGTGGCTGTCTGTCGCGGCAAGAGTTTATATTGAATATGTATGTCTCTGGACTGTGTACAGGTATGTTAAATATGTTTCGTTCTGAATGAATTTTTTTCGCCTTTCCAGTGCAACACGACCAACATTTATTTAATGTCATGTAACATTGGAAATAATATAGAAAACATTGTCAGATATGAGCAACACAGATTATGATATGGAAAATGGAAACAATTGGGTGCAGTCTTACCTTACTAACCAGCATGTCGGTTTCATCGAAATGTCGACCGAACATTTTTGGTGTCTCTCCAGGAATAGGTTCGATCTTGATGCAAACTTCCTGTCCTTTCCGGGCGCTGTCAATTTGTTTGTGGTTCGCTTCGATCGACGTTACAACTCCCAGGTCCGTAAACTGTAATACAAAAAATACCACGACAATAATGTTATAGCTTGTTATTAAACACAGCAGATACAGAAATAATTCACTTATAAGAAAATAATGATAATGAACAGCAAACTGGCACACAATATATAATCTTTTCGTTTCGATACCATTTTCTGTAAACAGGCAGAATCTTTATAATAATTCAAAAGCTTTTGTAGAAATTTCACCGGTTGTGTCCGTTCGTTAATTCGTTGTGATATATGACGTGTGAGAATCGCGTCTTGTTTGCACGGTGGTGTTTATTCAACTGTCTTTGTGTATCCTTACAACTATGCTTACACTATAATTCATTTGCATAATTCATGCTAGCTGAATTCTTGTAGTTCATTCTACCCACTAAACATTACTTAAACTTAATTTCCCTATGATGAAGCTGTTGGAGCTTTACATTAAATACAAAGCATCAATAATTGAAATCAGACAATAGTCAATTCGACCTTTTTAAGTAATGAATGCGGCTTTGAACTGTGTTTTATTAAACCACGTACAAATGAACAAACCTAAGTTAATGTGGACGTAAAGAGAGTTAATGTGATTGTTTGGTGTGATTGTTTTCGAAGTAATCAAGGAAGGTTATTTATTTAGAATCATATGGACATGTCCCATCATAGATTATTCTATTTTGTAAATGCTAGTTGGCCAAGCCGCCTTCCTGACGTAACTCAATTATCGAAGGAAGAGCATTGAAATTTTTATTTCAATTATTGGGGCTAACATTTGCGTAGTGTGATCAAGAAAGTATTAAAAATGTAGAATAAAATTCGTCCGTATTTCAAGACTATCTCATCAGTACCTCCATAAAGAGCATCTTGCAGCCCGAATCTTGCAGCCCAAGGGCAGTAATTGGAATTTCTGATTATTTTTTAGTAATATGGGATCGTACTACCGAAATTGTGTTGGGCCATGCATGAACTAGTGGCATTTCTTTACTAAAATACTCCATTGCTACAATCATAACAATCGTGCCTAATCATTTACAACTGAACATTTGCAGTTATTTTACTATAACTGTAACACCATACTTCTTTGCCAAAGGAGAAAAAATGGTGAAAAGTAGTTTATATTTTCATTGCAAACATATATTTAACAACAGTTCTGTGACAACATAATATTCCGTGTCAAAATTTACTTTCAATAAAGATAACAGTCACCAAATATCAGGTTTTGGTGCTGCAACAATGATTTGTTATGCAAATCTGCGATGTTTGGCGCCAAAATCATGCCACGCCAAATCATGATATCGCTCTAGTCTTGTTAATGAATGCTAACGCTACCACATCACCGCCATATCGTCCCTACACAAATTGGAAAACAAACAGTAAAACAAACTTAACCTAAAAAAATGCTGATAGAGACAATAGTTTGCACTTGGCAATAAAAATGAGTTACAAAGTGTGTAATATTGCATTTTCAATTTAAGCGGAAGTAATTGTGCTCTAATGTTGGATTTAAATTGCAACTCTCCTGTATGCGGTTATTAAAAAAATATAACTTACAAAAAAAAAACACATACACGGTGTCTCGAGATCGCATCATTCATTCCGTCATTCATTCATAATTTAAATTCATTCATTCGTTGCTTCCTGTTGTTGCGCGGTTGAGTGATCGCGAGCGATCAGCTAGCGCGAAACGATTCAACGGGGTCAGTTTGTGCATCTCCTCCCCTTCGTGCCACGCGCCGTTAGCTGTGGCGGTTTCCGCAGCAGTTGTTGATCGGGACGGACGTGCGCGAAATCGATCACAGCCAGTAGCGCGGGTGGAAACGTTATTGACGATGACAGCTACGATTAAAGACAGCTGTGCACAAATGATGGTCGTCTCAATCTCAGCCTTTATAACAAAAACACTTCGCTGGCTCAACGCGTCAAAGCAAAACACAATTTGAATTCATTACATACAAAGAAAGAAGTAGAAGATGCAACAATAGAAGCTGCTCTTCACCCGCCATGCATTAGATAATCAATATATTTCAAAAATAGCTATGGACAAATAAGCTTAATTTTATTCAATACGAATGCCGGATTATTTAACGATCAGTAATATGTAGAAACATACCAAATTACTCGTTCAGTTGTGGGAAACACCGGCGCCACTATTGGGCAGTAAAGTTTATGGAAATATGACTGTTTAAATTGATGTTATGGAGTGAAAGTCGGTTCACGAATCCATCACAATATAATACACATACTCCATACAATTTAAAATCAATAAACATATTAAACTTGCTACCAAATCTTCAATTTAAAAAACGACAACGATATCCAGTTATTAAACCATTAAATCTAAAGCTATAAAAATCATTGAAGACATCCTTGTAGTCGAATCTTCGTAATCTAAAATGGTAATGGTAATTGCCCTGTTATGTAAGTTTAAACGACTATCTTGTTAGTTTCTGTAGCGTCTAAACTATAACAAACATAAACGTCGGTATAAATAAGTGTAAGAAACCGAACGTTTGGTTAGCTAACCTTTCACAGATTTCTTTATGAATGAATTTATGGCACAGGACTAAAAGCTAACAACGATTGAGGAATCAAAATAAAACAGAAGTAAGAAGAAAAATCCCCAATAGAAAACTATTTCGGAAATTTATGAATGAAGATTTTCTCTCTCAATTTCGCGCTTTTAGCTCCGTGTCCAACACAAAGAGAATCCTACCTACACTAATACATATGCTTCGGATTTCCTTATGAGCATTGGAACGATACTTTTAGTATGAGTGAAACCAACAATTAAGAAAGAGCGGTTGACAGATACGGAGAAAAAAAGAGAGACAAAAACAGAAGAGAGAGAGAGAGAGAGAGAGAGATAGAAAAAAGAAAAATTATACAATGATAAATATTATGTTTTATCAAAATTAGTATTTTTTGGGCGAGTTTGGGTTGTGATAGAATTATTTAACATGGCCTCAAAAACAAAATATTCATAATAGATACTAACTCAAGCGAGCTGCCATAGACATAACATGCTCTACTACACAGAAATGGGAACTAGAGCAGCCTCTCAGCCATTCACAAATCATTTCCAAAGTAAAACACTTGCTCAGGGAGAGGCCATTTTCATTCACAAAGCATCAGAGGGAAAGCATCATCTATGTATTGGTGGACAAGTACAGCACATAGTCCTTCCTTGCCCCCCTTTTCTTTCTTTACCATTGAGACATGGCAATGGCAAATCCCATACATAACAAAAGGAACAAAACAAACGCAAATCATAATATAACTTGAGGTTCAAGTTTGTCCCTCGATTTTGGAGCGAAACTGTTGTGTGTGTGTGAGAGAGAGAGAGAGTGAAAATGAGAACAAGTAAGAAAGAGAAACAGACACAGAGATCTATGGTTGATGGAAAAGTTATTTTAGGATAGTATAAAAATGGAAAATGGATCCCCCCCCCCCGGAGCTGCTACTTGGCTTCGAGTTAGTCACAATAATGCATAATTTTTCTCCACATTCAGTTTTTAAGGTAACAATTCAATTATCAACATTTCTATCGGATTTTGATTAAGCTGCGTATTACACAAGAATCATGTAGCGCAAATGCATGATGCAGGTTTTTTTACTATCATAGTAGTTATTAGTTAAAGGTTAATAATATTTTTTATTTACTTCATTTGTGTTTTTTTTTTGTTTCAACGTATTTCATGAAAGAAAAACAAATTTTACTAGTGCCAAGGAATGAGTACGATCGGGCCAGTTCCGATCTAGTATCGACATTAAATACGCCGCATATTGCACTAATGTTAAAAAAAACCCTCTCTTAAAATGCTGGTGGTGTTACTGATGCTGTGCGGGTCGGTCAGACATCGCGACGTCAAAGCAATTATAAAAAAAAAGTTCTTTGCGACGCCGGATGAAACCAGATAGGTTTCGAAAAATAATCAACACTAAAAGTTCAATAACACTCAATAAGTTGATATTCTTTTATTAAAACTATATTTTAAATTAAAAGTTTAAATTATATTCAATAAGCAAATTACCTAAGCTGATCACGTAAATTAAAAGGTAAGCCAGATCCGCAAGCAGCTTGATTTGTTTAATGTGATTAACGAAAGATAAAGGACACACACTGCTGTTTACTTGGCAAACGCACAGAATAAATCCCAGTAGAGTTAAGTAGGAGCTAAATATTATAGCAATGCCAATTTACATTAAAATTTAGGGAAGCAAAACAGCGGTGGAAGCAAAACGAAATATGTCGACAACAGCACATTTGACTGGATGCTAGTGGATTTCTACCAGCGCGATCGATCATAGCCTTGGTGGCAGCGGCAGCAGAACTGTGCAGATGGTATAAATTCATAATCACGATCGTGACCAGTTGCTAGTTCGGTACCGTGCTTGGAATATTCAAACATCTTGTGGGAAAATTTACTATCAACGATATGCCACTGACGTAGTGAACGAACGCTATTCCGTATCCGCGTATTCAACTCTGATGAATTACCACACCCGTTAAACTGATGTTGAAAACCCTCGTAATATGTGCATGTTAGATATTCTTTACGCCTCATTCCTACCCATATCACATCTATGACTTGTTTAAGTCGACTGTACCCCACAGCCCAGGATCGCTTCATCGTTCATCGTTGGGCTACAAGTTTTGCCTAGCACAGCATATTTTGCCTAGCCATCGGTTCTTCGTCGTGCGCTTTACCACGGTGGAGTTGTGAAGTGAGGATATGTTTTGTTTCTGCCTCCCATCAAAATGCTTATTATGCTGGCGTGCTGAAGTTGGCCAAGATCGGCACCATCAACAAAATGGTCCTATTGTCGGACGCACAGATCGTTTTAAATTGCGTAACACATGTGCGTGACGACTGTGGTGAATATCAAATCATCGACCTCAACGTCCACCAGTGGTCGCGGTGCTGCGAAAATCGCGCGTCGCGAAACAGAGCACCCATAGTACACCAGGCACACATCGTTATACGCGAGGGCAAAGCAAAGAACCGCTCTAGAAAAACATGGCACTGACTGACGTATTGAAGATCGGTGACTTATAAAAGCGCTTAGAATCAGTTTTATGCCATGGGTGGGAAGAGCTCAAGAGAAGGGAACAACTCAGAGGTTCACACGCTCAGTGAGAAAAAAAACATCCAGAGCCATTTGATGTTTCTTTGACGCAAGTTGATCTTATTGCTAGTAGTTGCCGTATATGGTGCGTTAAATCTGTAAAACTATTGCTCATCCCAGTCCTTAGGCGACTGTGCGACTTTTTAGCCCCCTACAGCTTCTATTAGGAATTCCAATACTACGCAACATTTTCGATATAATTTATGTAAGTTCAGATTCTCACAGTTCCAATTTGATTTATTTCAATGTATTTTGTTGATAACATTGGGTTGTGAACAAATTTGCGAACAAATCAAATTTTAATGAACAAATACGCACTACAATATTTGCAGCTAAGATTTCATTTACACACAGGTCATTTTTTGTAAGAAATGGTGTTACTGTCATAGATATTTCAAATTTGAACAAACGTACTGTTTTAGTTAAAAACAACCAATCTGTAATCAATGGCTGTGGATAAAATCTAGCATGATATTTCATTAAGTTATCTCCGCAGTGAAAATGCTTGTGTACGAACTAATAAAAAAAGATACAATTTAATTTGGAATGCTATTCTCCTAAATTTTGTACTACTGCGTACTGGGGCTTCTGTTCTTTTTAAATCCCCTTTTGTAAAGGTCTACCTACCTACAAAGCCATCTTACATCGCAAATTGTTCATGAGATACTGGTTCCCTGGTTCTGGTTCTTGCTGCTGGACTGATAGTGGAGTCAACTGTTAACAAATTTAGACGCACTTTTAAGATGTACCGCTCCGTGCACTGACACACTAGTCCTGTTTTTGTTTGCTGACGTTTAATCGGTCACTGATAGACCGAGGTAGACATTTGCGGATCAACCAAAGGCACGGAGGAGGTGTTTTGTGTTGATTTCCTGTTTACATTTAAAACCCGGTTCGAATTGTCGTTTCATCGTGTAGCTTCACAATGTTCTGATAACTATCACTGATACGCTCAAGAAATAAATGGATGCAACGACATGATAATGCTAGTCCAACAGAGAGTGTTCGCTTAGCTCGCGCTTTTTTAGGCATTTTGTGACGTTCATTCATCGGCATTAGCTTCGCTGTACGTTGCTGACGATGAGAGCTTTTTTCACAAAATGGGCATTATTGTAGAAAAGCCAGACGGCGCTGTCTTGCTTCACTGCCTATCTTCGTTGTGGACACTGGTCAGTTACGAGCATTTACGCCCTTATCACCGTGGGAAGATAAACTAACGCAGCTTTGCTAACCGGCATTGATCTAACATCGATTGAAAGCATAACTTTCGAGCGGATGGCAAACAGCAGGAACCGCGTGTTTGCTTCACGGCGCATTTTTGTAGGGATCGAGCCGGTCGGTCTAGACGCACGCGGATCAGTAGGTGCTGCATATAATTGTGTTTATTTTTCATGAGCCCATAATCACAGGGACGTATGATAAGCACCAGCTGCTGCATATGTCAACTATTTGCTAAATGATTGTAAATGATTCAATGACTCTTCCAGTTCTGGTGGCTGGTAGAAGGTTCAAATGAGATTATGGGATTCGTATTGCCGTGCGAAAGGCTATTGCTGTCCCCTTCGAAGATAATTTTAATAACAACAATCACAGTTTTTAACAATAACAATCTCAAACATGAGATTTATCTGACACACCAACACTTCAGACACTGTTTACAATGTGTTAAAAATACGTGTTTATGAAATTAAAAAAAAGACGTATAAATCATTGAATTCCATTGATGAATAGGCATAAGTGTCAAAAATAGATTTTTTATAGTATTGCAATTAACTTAGTAATTAATCTTAAAGGATAAATTAGGTAGAATTATAGTTCTAATAAGTCGCTTTAATAAGTGTGAGTTATAGCAACGCAGGGCAATGGTGTTCATAGCATGATAGCTCAAATGAATGATACGCTATTGCCGGAAATGTGACATCATTCTGTTTAACTGCTCCGGAAAATAGTCTCACCATTTGGTAATATGCAACTACCAGACCAAAGTAATGCTAACAGAGACGAAAGTAATTTAAAAAAATTCTTCAACCCAAGATTGCCTGGTGCTAAAAGACAGTGAATATAATAATGCTTCATTCTATTCCAATTGATAATCATAACTTTCGAAAGCAACGGTAAGACATCACCGATTGTTTTTTACATATTTTTGTAACAACCATAATCAGACGATTTAACCTTTTATATAAGAGGCATAAAAAATACAATAAGTATGCTGAAAGAAGCACAATTAGTAAAATCATTCAAAATTTAAAAAAAAACATTTTCAAAACACATTTCAAAAAGATTTTTATGGTGTCAAATAAGAGATATTGAAAATCAAATATTGTCAGTGTTTGGATGTAGTTCGTTATCTGAATCTTCATTGATCTAATACGCTAAACATTCCGGTATACTTTATAAGTCGAGAGCCGGGAAAATTATGTTTGCTTTATTCACGATACACCATTCAGAAACCCAAAGAACCGAAAATTAATAACAGCATCGTCACAAATACTGTAATAACAAAGCGTCGCTTGAGTGTGCAACGTAAAATAAAGTCAGATATTGCCGCAGGCTAAAGCAAGCTATAATTTTCCTGCGATCGTAACGTCGTAACAAACACAGAACATCAAATGAAACGGAACGAACGATTGAAGAAGAGCGTATTTGCATCATCATAAAGAAGAAAAATGTCGGTGTACATATGTTGGTCTACCAATGAATGAAAAACGATGCACTGAATAAAAAAAAACCGTTCTGCATCCTGATGCATACGCGCCTTATTTAATCAACAAACTATTTAAGAGTGCCCGCAGACTTAAGGAACATAAAGAATCAAAACAGGAAGCACAAAGCCATTGATCAGTGGCATTCTTTTTTTTACGATCTGCATCGGATTTTAAGATCTACATCGTGTTCTGAATAGGTTGGTTGGTATTTTTGGTAGCATTTATAAACTAATGAAGCTAATTAAATAACATAACATTATAAAAACTACGATATGATAACTTTTACACTGCAATTTCAAAACCTTTTCCAGGTATATGCTTCGAAAAGAAGAGATACTTCAATTTTGGTGAATAATAATTAAATAAATAAACATAAACGATCAAATTATGATCGAGACTAGAAGTGATATTCTCTCGCGTGTGATCGATTGCACAACATGATAATGAACAATCGTTTGATCTTGACTAATATTGATCGGTTCAACATCGAAGCGAGAAATATAAACTGATGCCATTCGTAACCCGTCATTTGCCCGGTGTTATAACGCTATTGCTTTGGTTAAAATATTCAGTCCATCATTTGTGATGCGACTCAAACAAAAAAAAACGCAGACCAATTTCTCGCACAATCATGAGAGTCAGAAACGTGCTACAAACGTATGACAAAGCAAAACAGATGTCCCGCGAATCGATACTTACGACCGGAAGAACCGGAAGTACAGAAGGTCAGCTATAGTCGAGAGGGGCAAAGAAATTATAGGCTCCAGACGCAGGCGGGTGGAAGATATCTGTGTGCGACGGACAGGGAAAAAAAAACACGAAAATCCACTTTTCGAAATTCCATTCCATTAGCTACCATCCCGTTCTATTCACACGGACCGGAAGTAACGCAGAATAATAAGACCAACAACAGACCACTACAACCCAACAACCTAGCCTGCTGAAAACGAAGCACTTGGAAAGTATAGAACGAGAATGAGGGGGAAAAAAACCTGCCGCAGTAACAGCGGAACAGTTCCGGTCCAAAGCGGAACAACGATCAAAACCTCTCTACCTTCCTTGGTACCTCGCTTCCTTAAACGAGCGACCGGAAGAATAACATCCGGAAATATTGTTTGCTTCATTCCTTCTTGCCCATTCTTTTGTGCCCAGTCGTTCGTTTATTCGTTTGTAGGTTTGTTTCCGATTTAATCCCTCAAACGCTTAACTACAGGGGCTTCGTTTCTCTTGCCGTCTACCACCAGCTTATGACTCGCGCGATGTCAGAGGAAATGAAGAATTTACGATCAGCTGCGGTGCTAACACACGATACAGAATGCGAAGCATATGTTTGCCCCGGATCTCGTTATTTACCCCTCCCGCGCTGTGTTCGCATCCGTTACTTTCTTCCGGTCGGTTCGTCGTTATTCCACGTTCGCATCAAATCGGAACTAAGCGTTCCGTGCCTGCTGCGCCGTTGCGCCTGACGAATGTGCGTGACTCAATGCGCAGATGATATTCATGGCTGTGATATTCATGCTCAAGATGACGATAGCCTTTTTTATAACTTCTTACATTATGCGGCCTAACGTACATAACAACACAGCGTACGCACATAACAACACAGTTTACATAATCTTTCTAATAGGAAACACTTTCAAAACCTAACTTTAGTTTTAGGAGTTTTATAAATTGATCGAAGTATTGTGTAGAGATGCATTAGCGTATTGTATTTAGATACATTACTACGAGTAAATTGTTTCCATTTTAATGTTTTGAAACAACACTCGCATGGCCAATTGGTTATAGAATATACTGCGGTCGAAAATATACAGCGAATACAGTGTTTTCCACACGATTGTAACTTGTCTGTTATCCATTGTTTTTTGTTTATCGTAACATAAATTTTATCAAAAAATTAAAAACCAACAAAAAATACTTAATATTGACAATTACACAAACTCTTATATACTTCAAATAGAAACGTTAAATTCATTACACTTACCTCCTTGCTTGGTACCGTAATTGGAGTGCCCTCTTTGACGATACCGGCTTCAACGATCACTCCCATCACGATCGGATCGCGAGAATTAAACACAAACTGAGGTAGGATCTAAGAATAAAATACACAAAATAACAAAGTACATAGGATACATTATTTTAAGTATATATTTTAATTAATATATAACTTTTCGATCGGTCATTCAAATTTGAGAGCTTAACATCACGATGTCGTTATGCAAGGTAATTGGAATAATAAACTAAATTTATTTCCCTTGATCAATGTGCTTTTAATGGATACAAAGAACTAATAACTCACACATGTTTCACACAACTTCAAACTTTACCCTGAAAGCAAATCCATAGACCTTTTTGGTTATACTTACTTTAAGTTTGCATGGGAACACAGCAATTGATTTAAACTCGTCTCGTTTACGTTGTTTGATTTCTTCCCGATAAGCCATGAATTTATCAAACAAATGATAAATTATATCAGCTTGGAATATCTTCACACCTAGATTATCCGCCAAATCCTGAGCATCTCGTTCCACCTTCACATCGAAAGCTAATATAGTAGCATACCTGAGAAAATAACGAACAAAGAACGTATCATTTAGCGCACGAATAGAACAAATTTAGAAACTGAGATTAAAAATATTTATACTATAAATTATCTGCGTTGATTAACATGTGTGTAGCCAAGGGATACGAACATAAAACGAGAAGAATCTTCTAAAAGGATAGCTTAAAAATTAGATGCAGAACAAACTAATAAGAATTTCCGTACCTAACATCTATGCTAATATTATCATAAACGAAAACTAAGATTACAGGATTGCTAGTAGGACAAAAGCTCTATAGCGGAAAACATTTGCGAAATTATTTGAAATTTTATCTGTAATCGCAAGTTATTTTTCAAATAAAAATTACTAATGAAGATTTTACTTACTGATTTTCGTGCTCCAGCATTGTGGAAGCTTTCATAACATCACGCTTGACGACTGGTCCAATTCGAATACCAGAGTACTGTAAACATAATGAAATAAAAATTATATTAATTGTTTTATTAACACTTCGTGTTTTTTATTAATTGCACCGACACTGTGTTTGTGTATATAAGTGAACATTGAAACTCTTATATAGAGCCACGTCACGTCATGCTGTGTTACCAGTTGATGAAAAAAAACTTATGTTTAATTCAGAA
Source organism: Anopheles farauti (assembly GCA_000473445.2). Classification (NCBI taxonomy): domain Eukaryota; kingdom Metazoa; phylum Arthropoda; class Insecta; order Diptera; family Culicidae; genus Anopheles; species Anopheles farauti. The sequence continues at coordinate 1,233,015 of KI915054.1, forward strand.
AGAAAATTTTTAATTAATTTTTTTACATTCCATTTTTCCATTTTACATTTTTTATGTAAAAATGTTTAACCAAACAATATCCAACAACTCCAACAAACAATGCACACATTCAAGCTCAAAACACCATGACTGTTCTCGTTTCCACGATAACTAACACCGAAAACGAAAACGGGTGGCCCTATTGTTTTATGCTTCCTGTCATTTGTTCAGTAACGAATACTAGGCGTAACATTCGTGCGCAACACCGACCGTACTTTCTACGACCAAAACTAGTCCACTTTGAAATACAGCCCAGTGTTCGCACGCAATAGCTTAACTCTTTTGCGAATTCATGGTTTCGTTAGTGGTCAACATTGGGGTCGGGTTGTCGGTTGAAGCAGTTGGATTCACATCAACTTTGATTTACAAATCGATCAATCTAAATTTCACGAGGTTAGGGAACAAACAATAGGATGTTTATGAGCAAAGGGTTATTAACATGCCCTGAAGCGTAGACTAACTGAAACCATTGAGAGACATAGAGATGATCAGGATATACATTCTTCCATATAATTTTTTGAAACGCTATAGGTGTTAACATAAATAATACTACTTTGTCTAACATTGAGTTGAGCAATTCAATGATTAGATTCAATGATAAATCTAATGGTGATGGTGAAAAATGTTTAATATCGGATTGCTAACATTAACCATACCTGAATCGAACGTTTTTACATGAATGCAACTGGTTTATAAATTACCCACAATTACCCTCTTTTTACTGTATAAGAGCATTTAAACCAGATGTCAAAGACCTCTTAATAGCAAACAACTGCGTAGCAAAATCTTGAAAAATTATTCACTCCCGTCCACTCTTCCCCATTCACCGTTGATTATCGTATTCTTGTAGCCAGTTTATAGAACGACATCCGGTTTATAGAGAATGCATACGCATTCAACTACCGGATGTCGCAACAGAAAAGAAAACAGGTTAAATTGACCAATACCAGTTGGAGCATCATCTTTAAGGCATGCATACCGTTTCTCTTTGCTTTAACCGTTCCTACAATATGATTCATTTCTGTCATGCACATGACATATGTGGCGCCTCAACTAACTTATACTAGTAACAATAATATTGATTTAATTGTTTAAAATAAGAATCGCTAAGGAGCTACATTTTTAATCTTAATAATCTAAATTGGTTGGTCTGATCACGGTGACCGAAAAAGACGATAAAATATCTTAACAGCTTTTGTTGTTAACCATATTGTTAGCATTTTGAGTAACATATATTGTTTGAATAAATATATGATAAATATTGCTATAGCAACGATTGAACCTCTAAACATCTCAACAGTTATAGAAAAATTTTAAATCATATGTGGCGTGACGAGTTCTCCATAAGCCAGCGTACAGAGGATAAATTCAACACTTCCTTCATATTTATTCATATCCGCCGCGCAGTTGTCTCTATTAGCAGCTTCCGCCCGGGTTCAGTATTTTGTTTATACGTGCATAATGCATGCTTTATTTCTTCTGCATGTGATTCCCACTGTATTTGCGTTTCTTCAGCTAAAAATACATGAGCTGTCGCCGTGTATCCAAACAATATTGCTGTTTGTTCACTCCAGAAACTTTGATGGTGAAATCGATATAACATCATACAGCTATTATGACCACAAGTATAATGAAAGGAACTGAAAGAAAATCAAATTTTACATATAAAATGTAGAGCGGTATGAAATGCATGACATGTTTTATACCATGATAACACAAAAACAACAATGTTTTCATGCCTTTTTGTGCGGAAAAGCATGTAGTCAAATGACAGAAGAGAAAAAAAAAACATGAAAAATATAACCATCCATTCATGGAAATCGTTCTCATTTTTATGAATGAACAAGTCCATACTATGCGAACCGAAACCAGTTTCCCCGGCACACTTTCTTCTTCAACCACCCGGCGCAACTACCCGGTACCAACATAAATTGTTGTCGAACCACTCGGAGTCCTCTCTCTCCTTCATATGGTGAGCAGGTTTGCTGACCAGCTTTACTGCAAACGATAATGGTTGGCGAGAACAACTATCCGGCCAATATAACGGGGCAGAAGGCTGCTCCGCTCCCAGGTTGGCAACTTGTGTTGCTTGAAGGATGGATACATTTATTACAGTGCGAACGTGGCACGGAATTCACTTGACGGTTCAAGCATGGACAATAACTAACACACTACGGCCATTTGGTCTGGGAGATCGCATCCATCCGTAGTCACCCTTTAGTAGAGTGACGACATTGAAGACTGAAAGCAAAGGTCTTTAAATGTGACGTTCAAGTGTCGCACAGGAGGGCATACAAAAGCAAAAGAAAGCCGTTTGAATTGGTAACAACTAAATTAAATCAAACGAAACGATAGCGACAAAGCTGGTAGCTTCAGTGCACGATACAAACTGTGCGTATTTTTAGTGTAACTTTAGTGTGAGTAAACATTGTGTTACTATGGATGTTAAAATATGAACAAGTTGCCACGCATCACAATTCTGACACAAAAAATTCTCAACAAACAAAACAGAGGATAGATAGCAAAAGGGTTGTTGAAAGTTTCTCCCCGGGTGCGCCTCGTAAAATTCTCATAAGAAAACCGGATACACGGTAGAACGTGCTCATGCGGACGAGATCGTGATCGTGGACCACCGACCAAACCATCGCCCAGGGTGCTACCGGAGCGTAACGCTTGTCGTTCTTTCGGTTTCTTTACCTATACGTGTCGCCATCGACTCGAGCGCGACGTGGCGAACGTAACAGCGGAAGAAGTCTTCGCACCGCATCAAACAAAATGAAATATAAATGAATAAATAAACCCTTGCCCATCGCGGCCTTAGGATGGGATATCAAAAAAGGAGCCGCACGCGCAACAAAGACAGGACCGACCAGCCGTACGGAATACAGAAAATACTTTAAATTCAAACGAACCGACACGCCCGCACGGATGCAAACAGGGAAAAGGCATGAGCGTAAAAAGATCGAAATCGTTGAATGAACGGAAGTTTTTCTTTTTTACTTTCAACCCGTATGCCAAACCACATACCATTCCACCGGCAGCACTGGCTTCTCCTTCGGCCACTATACTTTCCTGTTACGCAAACATCCCCGTCCCGTGCAACGGAGTGCGGAGAGAGGGTTGCATTGCTTTTCTTTCCACTTTGTCTCGTGGCAAGGGTAACATTTTTCTGCTCATAATTTCCCAATCGTCGGTTCATATACATGAGAAATTTGCCTTGCCCTTAAAAAATGCCAGTGGCGATAGTAGTCACGGTAATGATTACAAGGGGGAGCTGGAAGCAAGGAAAAAAAAAAGACCTAACGTCACTGTGACTAGGGGAGTTTTTCCTTCCCAAGCGCACGCACACTCTTGCGCACTTCCCATTCATCAGGCGATTTGAGTCGTTGCTCCATTCATAGAGCCGCATTTTCAAGCCCATTCATAAGTAGACGCTCAAGGAAAACACGCTATGGGCAAGGTAACGCGCGGACGGTGAGGAGGGCGCGGATATTACAAGACGGTCGTTGCGCTACACTGCGCAGCCACGCAATACAGTGCGCGTTGTTTTGTGCGAGCCTACCGAGGTTTTGCCGGCTGCCATCCCACCACATGATGACCCACCACTGGCGCAGTTATGCATTTACATCTTATGTTCTTCGCATGTCTCCGGCATAAAAAAAAAGATAATAATGACCGCTCGCAAACCTCGCTTCGTAATCATCGAAGCACCACTGTTGAGGGTTGAGCGCACATTTTAAATTAGTAATAATAACTGCAGACTTACTGCAAACTATTTTCGACTTTCCCATGAAACGACAATGAAACGCCATTTTTGTATCAATATCGTATTTTTTAATTAATTATAAACCCAGCAAACCGGCCCCAGTTGAAATGAAATGATAACTTTCTTGGTGTTTGAAAAGGCAACACAGCAGTGTTAGTTAGTGTTATAAGGCAGAACCGGATCATTATAAATGTAGGTTGGGTAGCCGGCAGTGTTAGGTAAGCGAGCGAATGCTGATACACCCCAGCCTGGTGGGTGGAAATTTCAATCCTACGCAAATTACGCTTCTCCTTTCACCCTGCGCTATGGTTCGTGGTTGAGGACAAAATGTATGTTAAAAATATTCATCCATGGTAGGTATAAAAGCGCAACGATAATTCAATCATTCAGCGAATGATAAAGATAGGACTAGAAACGCCCAATCTGTGTGAGATATAACAATTATATGAAGGTAAGTAATTGTATGCAAGTTGAATGCAAACAGACGCTGATACACAATAATGAAATATATGCACAATAATGAAATGAAAGACGCTTTAACCTAAAGGAACACTTATATCATGTTTAAGAACTCAATGGTTTGGTTTTATATTGCTGAAGCTTTGGTTTTATATTAAAGCTTTATAAAACCAAAGCTTAAACATAGAAAAATATTCATCGCAATAGGGATTACAGTCATAAGCTTCTATTTCTCATTCTTGAATCTTCTAGGATCAAAAATTATCAAAAACATATCCCATATTTTGCAACCTGTTAGTTTGGTGGTTATGTTGGAAGCATTACTTTAACTCCAAATGCGATGCTTCACTTTGCCTCGATCAGAAAACGGGCTTTTAGTATTTTATAAGCACCAGCCAAAGTAAACAAATGTTTTTGTGCGATTTTAAAGAAATCTACACCAACCAACCGTGGGGATGGGTTGGGTTGGTAAAACAGAAAACAGATAAAAAAAAAACGTCTTGCGCAGCGAACACCACCGGATGGGTGTAACATGGCTCGAAAGAAATGGAAACGGGATTGGGCAGTGGTGGTAAACGTGGGCGTATTTATGTAGGTGAGCTTAAACCCCTGTCTGCATGCGGGCGAATGTAGGAGCTTTTTCAGCTCCGAATTGAACAACCGTCGGCGATGAAACCATTTCAGCGCGTTACCCACCACCCCGCCGCCCCTTGGCCGATGGACGGGCCGATTTCATTCATGAATCGGAGCACCGCGGCACGTTGTTGGTGGTATGCGCCCTTTCTATTTCTCTCTCTCTCTCTCTTATTCATTAGTTGTCCCCCAACACAACTCAGACGCAAAGCCACCGTGTTATGCACGTCTCATTCACAATCTCGCTCGAGAAGTGTCGATGCCAGCAGAGCGCTACCCCATCGCTTTTTATTCGATGTTCGAGCTCGTCAAAACACCAAGCGATACGGTCATTTAGGGGCCAACCAGCAGAGCAGCCACGGTTGTCGTCTCGAGCGTGCGCGCGCGTGTGTGTCTGTGTGTGCGGGGTTGTATCCAATTACTTTCATTGATATTTCATTCAACGGCGTTCCTAGCATCCCACGGACACCGCGACAACGGCGACGTCGGCGACGAATCGAACCGCAGCAGCTATACCGATCATGCAACCAAGTATGGGATCCCGACGCCTTGTTGGCTTCTATTTCACTCGAGCTGGCCGCCGTTCGGCGAATCAAACCTATTGCGAGCGAAAATTGCGTTGCTTAGCAAATAATGATGGCTGAGATCATATTGGTAAAGGGGTTACATAAGATATCCGGTTAGGTGCTGACTCCACACAACGAGTTTTTTTTCTAAACTGGAACATTAGCAGATTTCATTCGATAAAGCATTTTCGATCGAATAGCTGTGGTCTACAGAATTTAGCAAAAATTACGTATAAGCCTAAAGAAATACCAGGTTTATGTTCGAAGGCTAACGTACGATATTATTTATAATATTCATGAAGAATTACATTCGCACGGATGCACCAGACCTAAAGTACAGAAAAATCAATAGACTAAACACATATCTCTGACTGATTTCTACTGAACTGAGCATTTGAATTTAGATCGCCCAAGTTATCCGGAAAGGAAATTTCCAACCAGCACTTCATACTACGAGCACCGCAACTTAATGAAGGGGAACGAATGCAACCGCCACCTTCGCGATTTCTCAACAACACGGTTTGGCACGGAAGGTGTGCATCGTGATCTGTCACCTCTACCGCCCATACGAGAAGCGTGTTAGGACAGACGCTTGTACAATTGGCTTTTCAGTGAATGTCACTCCAAGTTAGTGTGGAGGTTGGATTGCACGATCCCCGTGCCCCTATTCTTCCCTGAAACCCCTTGAAACTCCCACCCACTCGCGTCTGTTGCGTGTGTTGCTCCGCCGGTGTTGTGCAGCGAGCACAACAGTTTGACGATCCCAACGCCAACGAGTAACCACAGTCGTAACTTTGGGATCGCCTGGGTGTGATTGATATGTCTCGGGTAACGATCACGATCTCCCACGGCTGAGTGGGTGACAGGTGGTTTCCCCTTACGGACGCGGCATCACAGTCGTGTATGTGTGTGTGTGTGTTTTTTTTTCATCTTCTCTCCAACGTAACCAGTGGCAGAAATCGACACCAGCTGGTCACCTGGGCCCCGATAGTTGTGCGATGTGGTCCGGAACATGTGGCCGCCACGTGAATATGCAACAGCCGGCCTGAGCTGCACTTCTAGCCCCTAACTTAACTGCAATAGAGCTTGTTGTTATGTTATGTGTCGCTTACGAAGGTCACTAACTTTAGAGCTTGAATCAAAGTGTATGACAGCTATGCATCTTTGTTGCTACAACATCGTTGACGCAGCACATGTTCGCAAAATCTTTATTTGTAACGAAAATTTGATCAACTTTTGTGGTCCATTATACTGATGGACATACATACAACTGAAGCATTAAACTGCCGGGTCCCAGCATCATATATCATTTCTTAAACAGAAGTACAGCTTAACCATTAAACGATATAACTGTTCTCCATTAATTAGCTATATAGATAACATAACTGAATCGAGACTTCATTTCATTTTATTCACTTTACTCAAGGAATAAACGTGAAGAAAACAAATTAGCAAGCGTGGTTAGCACGTATGTTACACCAACACCAAGTGCCAGCACCATTTCTGTAGTACTTTTACTATTTTGTTTAATCCAAAAAACATCACCTGAAACCCCCACTTTTGGTTCATTCATAAATACACCCGTTGACAGCCATACGCTGTACAGAAGAACTTGATCAATATTCAAAATATCGCTTAAATTCAATCGAGTCTTGCCTGCAGCGGATTAAATATTAATTTTTATGACCTTACGTGATGCTTTCAAAACAATAATATAGCAGCGAATATCACCCGATACCATGAGAAGATCTACGAGTTTCACGCGAAACATACACATACACGCAACGATATCGCATCGCGGCCTCTGAGATTACATCGCAGAGAGGACAAGTGCAAGAATAGCGGAATGCATTACTACGCTGAAAACGTTGCAAACGCTGCAAGACGTGACCCACGTCGGCGTGTTTGGCCAGTTGATGGCTTTCATTACTATCCTGAGGAAGGAACACGCCAGTGAGGGGCGGCATAAATATACACATATAAATCTGATTTGATTTTTCTGCCAAGAATGACATTATTTAACCATAGCTTCATTCTAGGAGTGGTATACCTAGCAAGGGTTTTTGATCGAGCCTTGACATTCCACGTTAACCGTGCACGGAAGTTCAGTACAACGCGACGTATAAGTAGAGAATTGCTTTCAATCCCTCGTAATTGATCTTTGATTGATGAGAATAGCAATGTATCGCGCTAACAAATGATCACAAAAAAGCATAGTTACAAATCAAATTAATTCAAACCCTGCATGAAATTTGCAGCTAGATATATACTAGACATTAAGGCTTTGTTCAGTCGTGTAACTTGGCTTACGGTATAAATGGTCTTGAGGTAAATAAATTAAATTAAAAAAAACTAACACGCCTTAACGCTTTACACGCCCTAAGCTAAATGCAACATTTCAACAAGAAACAATAACCTTGTAGCGAATGGAAAAGAGTTATCGCGATGACGTTTGAATTAACTAAGCAGATATTCGTTCCATTGAACAGTATTTGCCAATGTCGACCCATGTAATTTGTACCTTCCTTATCTTATATCTATCCAAACTACGATATATGCTTACTTGTGTGATGCTCTTCTCGTTCGGCGCCAGTTTCTCAGGCAAAAGCACAGCCAAACAAGATTTTATGCAATCAAACAGGTTACAGGTGGCATGCATTTTCATTCATGATTCGCTGTAGTACGTAACCAAGCAGATCACAGATACAGTTTAACCGTAGACTCTCTTTTCATGCTAACACACTAGTAAAACATGCTATGTTTTAACAAAAAAAACCAATCGACTAAATTATTCTATTCGTAAAACTTCCTACCGAAATTCATAATCCCTATGTGTGTTTCTTTTTAACACTTCCTTTCCATTTCTTACCGTTCCAGTGGTGTTACGAATCATGCCACCATCGCAAACAAATCGGTAATGTTATCATTTGCACATCAAAACAAGCACTTGATTTCATTCATAAAATTATCTCAGTTATCACGTTGCAGTGTGTAGTACATGTGATAAGAATGTTTCCGGTTGCTATCAGTAGATGTAAACAATTTACACTCATTAAATGACCATGTGTGACATTAAGCCATGTAATAGGTATTTGAACAGTTTCAACCCTTGCTAGCCTGAAAGTTGATTTCAGTCACGCTCATTCCACAGACTTACTGTAAACCCAGCGCTTTGAGACGTGGTAAAATATTGAAATACTCGCTCTCTTTTGCTACGCATATGGCTCCTACCTTCATTCTCTGGCGTTCATTCGCAAAGCTAGTTGCTGCTAGTGGTAAGCGTATTCAAGTTCGCCCACCTCGAAAGGAATGTCACAACGATGTAGAAACAAGCTACCAACGAATTCGATTTTCGGATTAGAGGAAGAGGTGTCCTTCATCGTCTTCCATGGCACGCGAGCATCGCGTGGGTCAACAATTACGCCAACACTAGATACCACACGAAAATCTACCCATTGCAGGCATAGGTACACCAAGCAGAGGTATAAAATACTACTGTTGCTAGCAACTTTATGCTGACGCGGGATTCTACGCTGTATGTGTGACATGCAAACGTGTGCGTCAATATGGAGCCGGACAAATCCGGATGGATGGGCAGATGAAATGGAAATTAGATGGAAATCGGTATTCTGCTTCGTCGAAATAGCCAATAGTTCGACTACGAGTTCTCAGCACGGTGTTGCACTATGTTGATGCTATTAATTTTGTTTTTGCACAATTTTAAAGAACATATTAACAACGGTAGGTTACATCTACTTAAGATATCTTCAAACAGTAAAATATTGTGTAAACAGCCTTGTTGCACGTAAGATGACCATAGTTTCACAAAAAATAATATGTACCTAAATAAGTAATGCTCTCGTTTTTCGATTTTTTTTTAAATATGTGAATAAAGGTATGCTACCAAAAACAAAAAGGGTTTGCATACAGTTTACATATAAAAAATCGATTGTTTCATACTTTGGTCGTGCTAGCTCAGTGCCGTGTGCAAGTAACTTGTAAATTTTTGCACATCCCGGAAAAAGATATACGCATATAAATTACGGTATAATGCCAAATTTTAATATTTATGGACAATACCAAGCAACGGTACAACGCCTGCAGGAAGAGTGTGTGAACAAAATGTACATCGAAATCAAACTATCATAAATCTAATATCGAATAATTGTAGGTCAAATTAATTAAAAATTAAATCACAAACAATTCAACACAAAACAGTCAAAGTAAACTGTTGTTCGCTAAGATTAATGACAAAGAGAGCGAAATGATAGGTAATATTTATAAAAATATGAATTTCTACTTTCGTTGAAATGAAATCTTCCTTAGACATAAAAATTAGTCAACAGAATTCGATTCACAATGTGTTGAATTTGTTAAAAATAAAGTCAATCATTACACTCGGCACGTTTCAGCACGATTTACCATAATGTAAGTATTTTAAATGTTAATTCAATTAAAAACACATACTTCACAGGCAATGCTCTAATTTTGTTCTTTATCTACTTTCGAAGCTATTTACATTAACACAGAGAATGAGGTGTTTTTTTAGACCATAGATGTTCTAAAAGCAAAGCGTTAAGCTGCAGCCAACACGATGCGCCTAAATGTATGCAACTGCATGTAAAACCGGTGCCATATTTCTATGTATTTCGGCATTACTTTTGCAATCATCTTACGCAATTCGTACTATTTATGTGCCACCGTGTGAACTGAGTTTTTCAGACAGTTGAAATTAATCACAAAAATAAGGTATTTTTTGGCATACAAAAGGTCAGAGATGAAGTAAAACACTTACCGGAATTTTAGAGGTTCTTAAGAACTCTAGTAACGCCTCAAGCGATCCCAGAGTGGAGGCTTGGACGTACACACCTCGATCGCTAAGTTTAATGCTGTTCAGCGCCGATTTCAGCTCACGAGCCACTATATCCCTAAAATATTGTGAAGCAGTATATTAGTTGGATTGCTCGAATGGCACCTAAGGCGCAACACGGTGTGCATGTAACTTACTTAAAAATTTCCACCTCATCTGGCTTATGTGCAATCTGCAGGTTCAATCCAGCAATAGCCTTTTCGAGTTCTTTTGCCGCTATCTTCACACCTTGGGCAGCCATGATCTCTTTGTGCTCAACGTAAGCATTCTTCACACGCAACTCTTTCATCGGTTGCGGCATAAGCAATGCTTTGATCTGCGTTACGATCGGGCCTTCCGTACCGGCGATGATCATTGTGTCACCTTCGCGTAGCTTTCCATTGATAAGGATCGCATCGATCGTCGTACCGAGACCGGGAATGGCTTTCACCTCCAGCACGGTCGCCTGCAGATCCTCACTGTACATCAGTCGTTTGGCGAGCTGCTTCTGGCAGAACTGTACTATCAGGAACAGCAGGTTGCCCATACCCTCGCCCGTGATGGCACTCGTGGGCACGAGGGAAACGTAAGTCTTGGGGTCTGGATTTTCGTAGAACAGTGCCGCATTTAGACCCTGTTCGGCAAACTGTACAATGATCTCTTTCGTACGCTGTGTAAATTCCAACTGCGTGTTGGACGCCTGCGCCTTCAAAATGTCCCGCACATCCTTGCGAGGCATCGTGCTCCAGTCGTACAGTCGATCAATCTTGTTCAAAGCGACCACGAAAGGTGTACGCTTCGATTTAAGCAAATTGATCGACTCCAGTGTCTGCGGTTCCAGGCCGTGCATAATGTCCACCACCAAAATAGCAATGTCGCACAGCGACGATCCACGTGAACGCAAATTACTGAACGACTCGTGACCGGGTGTATCGATGATCAGCAAACCGGGCAGCTTAAACTCCAAATCCGTGAAACCTTTCACGAACTTTGTCTGCTCCTTTATGTTCTCGCACGGCACATTAGTCGCTCCAATCTGTTGCGTGATTCCACCAGCCTCACCGTCCTGCACATTTGTGCGACGCAGCTTATCCAGGATCTTCGTTTTGCCCGTGTCGACGTGCCCAAGCACACACACAACGGCGGCGCGTAAGTTATCGAGTGACTTTTTCTTCTCTGCATCCTGCGTACGTTGCGAAATTCGGTCTAAGGCGCGTTGGCGTAACTTCTCCCCCTCACCACGGCCCTGATTATCGCCAGCTTCCGAGCCCGAGTCATCGTCGTCCGATTCATCGTCATCGTCGTCGGCATCGGAATCATCGTTTTCCTCATCGTCGTCCTCATCATCGCTTTCATCGTCGGATCCTTGGCTGCCCTTCGATTCCACCGACTGTTGTTGGGACAATTCTGCACCCGACTTTTGCTTCCCGGCCGACGCTTTCACTTCCTCCTCCTCCTCATGCTCTTCCTCGCTATCCGACACATCCCATGACTCTTTTACTTCCTTTTCCTTGGTCTGCTCTTCAGCTTTCGTTGTCACATCCTCAACACTTGGCGTGGATTCTTTCGATTCCGTTGCTTCCTTGTTAGCATCCTGACCCTTTTTCGGGCGAATGCGTGTTCCGGGCCGTGCTCGTCGTTCCCCGGTTGGCTCGGGGAGGTCCACACCTTGAGCTTTCAGTGCCTCCAGCATCGCCTGAGCTCGGGCACGGTTTTGCTTCTGTTTCGCCGTCAGCAACTTACCTTCCGCCTTCAATCGCTCCTTACGCTCTTTCTCCTTTTGCTTTTTCTTATCTTTCTTCTCCTGTTCCAGCTTCAGCTGCTCCAATCGGAATTGCTCCGCCTGCTCCTCCAGCTTAAGTTTCTCTTCCTCCTCTTTACGAAAACGTTCCTCCTCCTCGCGAATAGCTTTCAGACGTTCCTGCATCACGGCAAGTGCGGCCTTATTAGGCTTTTTCTTTTTCGATTCAGCCGAAGCTCCTTCCGCACCTTGTGCATCTCCTTCCCCCGGTTTTGCTTCCGATTTTTTTGCTCCAGCATTTGCATCTTCCGCCGGTGCCGCCGATTGTGCATCATTCTTTTTGCCCTTCTTTTTGGTCGCCTTTTTCGATTCTTCGGGTGCTGGCTCATCAACTGGATCTTCTTTCGGTGTCTGTTTCGTAGTCACCTCCTTTTTATCCTTCTTCTTTCCGCCACCAGTCGCATCCGGTTGCTCTGTTGTTACTTGTTCGGGCTCCTCATCCTTTTTCTTTTTCTTATCCTTCTTCTTGTTTTGCTTCTCCGATACCTCGGTTTCCCGCGGTGCATCATCCGCAGAAGGTGGAGGTTTCTGGCCAGAATACTCTAGGCCCAACTCGGCGAGCATTCGATCGATCTCGTCGTCATCATCTTCATCCTTCTTCTTCTTCTTTTTACTTTTCTTTCCGCCCTTTGGAGCACTATCTTCTTCCTCAGCTTTTACGATCGGCTCTTTCTTGGCAGTTTTCTTCGCCTTGCCTGTACTTGGGACAATTTCTTCATCCACCGATCCCTTTCGAGAACTATCTTCGGGCATTTCCTCTTCTTCCTCGCGTTCATCTTCATCGTCATCCATCATAAGTAGCGAAAATCCGACTGGCCCAGATTTACCAGCTTTTTTCTTCTTAGAATCCTTACTTTTGCTACCTTTTCCACCATCTTTCTCATCATCGGAATCGTTAGCGGTTGGTGCTTCCGATGGTTTATCCTTTTTCTTCGTCACAGCCATCTTTTTCACGGATTCGGTAGCCTCAGCTACTTCATCATCCACGTCCTCATCGCTATCCACGATCGCCTTCTTGCCTTTCTTCTCCTTCTTAGACTTTTTGTCGTTTTTCAGATTTTCTACTTCCACTTCCGTAATGTCAGTCTGCGGAATCGCATCGTTATCGCTGGCGCTAAAATAAGCAAGCATACCCATTAGGATGATGTATTACCCAAATAGCTACGACTTAACCGACAAATCTTACTTGTCCTCTAGACCAGCTCCGGCAGAGACGGCTTCCTTCTTGCCCTTCTTTGCTTTTCCCATTTTTGCGTAAGATCTCCAAACCGTACAGCTCCACTAAGTGCTTATTGGTGAAAAGTAAAGATCATACACGATCGCTTAACGAGCGAATAGATCCGAGAGGATCTCACACACGAAATACCGGAAAAGGACGACACGTACGTTATGTACCAAACACTCCTTTCACAGCAGACGACAATGTGACACGTTGTTGGTTGCCGGTTCAACTATTGCAACTCGAATGAAGCCTGCAACAAACTTTTTCTAACCAACACTTTGAAAAAGCACCAAACACTACTCGAGAAGTGTTCCGATAATTTCCGGTAATGTTTAAAACACAATTACTACTGTAAAAGAACGAAATAGTTTCATCAACAAAGGTTCGTGTAATTCACGACGCCAGCTGTCAAAACTCTTTGAACCTTGACGTTTCCTGTTGACGTTTCGAACAGAACCGAATATCACCGAAGCTGTTGGAATACCAGAACGACTTCGAATATGATTCGAAAATCGACATAGGGTAAATGCACCAATTGTTGTGCTAGCACCAATTGTTGTGCTATCGACGGGAAAATGGAAAATATGAGCAAACCATTGCGGTTTGTATTCTAAAATCAGTTTT